>OZ010573.1:27713618-27761118 GCA_963932145.1 Acanthosepion lycidas
GTATAAAAATAACAAAAAATGAGAAAAAAAATCAGTCAATTGCTGAAAACCTTCTGAAGAGTGGACTAAACAATTGCAAAAAGGTTCAACTATGAAACTCTGGAGCCAAGGTGCTGTGCATGACAAATTTTATTTGTATTAATCTTTCTCTCTCTCTCTTATATATATGTGTGTGTGTGTGTGTGTGTGTGCTGTTAGTGTAAACTTTTATTAGTACAGAAATTGAAATCGTTATGCCAAGTACAAATTCTGATGGATTCTGTTTCATTCAACTTGCACTAATGCCCTTGGGAAAGGCATGAATCTATCTTCCCCCAGCTATAGAACTTCCTTACATTTGGTGGCAGCCAAACCAGGAGGAAAACTCTGAATTCAAGACATAAGGAGGGCAATTTGGAGACTTTGTGGCCATTTCTCAGTTATCGTTTATAAAATATGTGGTTAGTTCTATGCAAGCCTTCACTTCTATAACCAAATCATCTGCCTAGAAGGTCAATTCTACACTGAAAGGGAGAGTCATTTACATACAGGGAGTGATGGGCAAATTGTCGCCATTTTATATTTTTAATTTTTTTGTTTTCAATTTTGTTGACTGCCCAATATAATAGGATCAGTTGGGCAGTGTTTGTCAGAAAAAGAGCCCAATAGCACAATTTACTCTGCCAGAAATTTGGAAATGACATGTTGTATTTCTTCGCATTCACACTGGAAGCTCCAATATGAACATTTCACAGTGTTTGGGTGTCAATCTGAAGAGAGTGCAGAGGATTCGGAAAGCACTAGATGAATGTAATGGTGATTACAAAGGTGCTTGAAGTTATCACTAGCGATGATGTTATGCCTTCGTCCATCTTACCTTAGGGCCTCAGACTCAACATGGAGGCCTACATCAATTGCCTTGAGGAAGTTGGCTGCTGAAAGACCCTATATCTGGCAACAGGACTTTGCATCATGCCACGCAAGGAGGAGAACTCTGTCATGGTTGTCAGACAATTTCTGCAACCACATCACTCCTTATATCTGGTCACCTAACTTCAGAGACTGCAACTCCCTTCATTATTATGTGCGGGGAACAGTTGAGCAAGAGACCAATAAAATGCCTTGTAACACCAAAGACAAACTGAAGGATTATGGCAGCATTCACCAATTTAAACTAAGAGACTGTCCAGAGGAGTTGCAGGAAATTCCAAAGCCTTCTGGAGGCCATGGTTGAAGCCCATGACAATTTTATTGAATAAATTTACTCTTTCTTATTTCAAGATATTTTTAGTGTAATTTTGGTAAATGTATCTGTTAAAATGAGATGTTAGTTTCATTTTTGCATAATTTAGATGAAAATTTATCTATTGTACCCTATATATATATATATATATATATATATATATATATATATATAAATAAATATGTATATATATATATATACATATGTGTGTGTGTGTGTATTTGGGCAGCAATCCTTCTTTTATCCAAGTTTCTTAAAAGCGACTGATAAATTCCTTGTTTTCTATGTTATGTTTTGGGATTTCATTATTTAAATGTTAAGAAGGCACAGTGGAGTAATGGATAGTAGCTTGGATTGAGGAATCAGAGAGCCAAGTTTAAATTCGAGTCAGATCCATTACATTCATTTACGTGCTAATACCCTTGGAAAAGGTATGAATCCTCTTCTTCTCCCCACACCTATGTGTAAAATAGCAGAACAGACTTAGGTGGCAACTGGTCTAGGAGAGAGTTGGGTTCTGTTAGGCTATCTTGCCCAAGAAATACCACTTCTACTGCAGTTACAGGACATTTGGTGCAACAATGACACTGGTGTGTCACATGATTTGTGTGATTTAAATATTAAATTTATTTTGTTTTATTGCAAATAAAAACAGCTAAAAATAAAATCCAACATTGAAATAAAGAAATCCTAAAACATAATGAAGAAAAGAAGGTCTTTATCAGATGGAACTTTTGAAAAGTACCTGAAAACCATATTATGAGTTGACATGAACCTTGCGAGAGGAATTGGGTTAAATGATTCTATTCAGAAATGGTTGTGCACTCTCTCCCAGAAATAGGAACTAAGACCAACTCAGCATAGTTGCAGATTAAACCAAAGGTTTACTCTGTTGGTGTTTAACAAACACAAATCAGTCCAAGCAGGCATCTGCAAACAGGAATTTGATTGCCACCCTAGCAGATGGATGTGCTAAGAAACAAGGGTAGTCGTCCATTAAATATATACAGTGTAACCCGGATATAAGAGAGTTGTCGGGATCGGAGACAAAGTCTCTTATATCCGGGTTTCTCTTATATCCGGGTTTGGTCTATTTTGTTTAGGTAAGTATGGCTCTAATTCGGGACCAGAGAAAATCTCTCTTATATCCGGGTTACACTGTATATATATATATGTATACATATGAAACTCGAAATTTGTGTCAACAAGAGAAACTAGTAAGAAATATGAAATATCTATTAAGTTAAGCTGGGTTGCCTTGTCAACCCTTTCCTTCTCTCAAGCACCCTCCCCCTCTTTATCCCACAGCACACGGTTTCAATTGAGAGCACATGTTTACAGATATGGCAAAAGGAGGTGGTAGTGGTGTGTGTGTGTGTGTGTGTGTGTGTAGCAGCTGGGGGGTGGTATGTAAGCAAGACTGATTCCTTTCTGCCTCATGAGCTTCTCTATCTGCCCTCCCTATAAATGGGGCTGGGGGGCACTTCCCAACTCTTGCTTGATTCCAGCCTTGAAAACCTGAAGGATTTAAGGAACAGATATAAGAACAGGAAACTTTTAATAGGATAAACATATGTAAATGAACGCTTGGCTATACTTTTGTTTACTTACCTTTCTAGATCTTATCTAATAAATTCATGTTGTTATTGTTACTGTTGTTAGTCTTTGCTGTTTGTATTTATTTAATGTCAAGATCATAGTATTTATTGGTAAGTAGTAAGGCAGCTGTATTAATAACTGAACTACATATTTATTTAATTATGTGTAATTATAGGTTATTACATAAACCATAATTGTTGATTGATAGATTTGTTTTTAACTGCTTATGAACCCTTTGTGTTTTTTAATCATATTTCATTCCAAGGAAAGAAAGCCACTAAGATGCAAGGGGTAACTGAGTGTGAGAGAATATGAGAAAAAGAAAACGTTATTAAGGAGAGAGAACAATAAAAGAACAGAAATTAAGAAAACAGAAGATAACAATTGACATTGCATTCAATTTTATGAAGATCAAAGTTAACTGGAAAGCAAAAAAAATGGAAGAGAGCTCAACAAGGAAGAAGAATGAGAGAAGAAAATGTTAGCATAGAACTTATGTTTACATCTAGCCATTTCAGCTGTAAAATGATAAGACCTTGTCACCAATCTAGGACTGCGCTTAAATTGATAAAGTCTGCATACCATAGAGAAAAGTTCATCAGAAAAATTACCATAAAAATATTTATGGAAAAGGTACAGAGAAGTTATGTTATGGCAGTAGGAAAGTGACTGAAGATTAGAAGTCAGGTCAAGACCAAAAACATTGCAGATTTTTCTTTGTATTTTATCAAGAAACTCTAAATATATCAAGCAGAAGTACTAGACCAGATGTGGCAGCAATATTCTAAGCATGGAAGAATAGCAGACTTATAAATATGTAAAATAGATTCTAAAGAGAGAAATTGTCTAACACAACATAGTGAAACAACTTTCCTAGCAGAGACCTAATAATTGATTCAATATAGTATCTGTCTATATTTCTGAGATGAGGTATTATGTACACTATTTACATTATTTGGACTATTGTTCTCATCTTTGTTGCCATATTTATGCATGTTTTTTGTTTTTTTTTTAACCAGTAATAAGGAGTGCCAGAGAAAAGCGATAATAACAACATAAACTGCAATATGAGCTCTGGTAAAAATATGATATGATAACAGCAAAAATTGCAATATGAGCACTGGTAAAAAATGAATGCTGAAGACATTACATTTATAAGACCTAGAAATTCATACACAGGTGTCCTCAACGGTAAGGACACATGGCACAGTGGATAAAGGCGTTAGTTAGATCCAGTGACAGGACCCAAAGAGTATGAGTTCAATACCCAGTTAAGGTAGTGGAAAACTTGGAGAGGGGAATTAGCAGGAGATAACTGACAACTGACATCATTTAAACATGGCATGTGGAACTAGAACAGTCTACCCCAGTGAGTGAAATAAAGGGTTCAGTTCGACATTCCAACCACCTGAAGAAGGCCAGAGTGTTGTAATAAATATGGTGACAAAGCTCTTCTTTGTCGCCATATTCATTACAACGCTCCAGCCTATAGTCCGAATAATGTAAATAGTGATTCAATATAATCTTTCCACTTCATGTTATTTAAAGTGGAAATATATTTTGGATTGTAAGAAAATATTTTTTTTGTGAGTGAATACTACATCAACAAATTTTGAGAATAACAATGGTTTTAAGTCCTACTATTTAACCTATAGTTGGGGGAGAAGAAATGAATTCATATTTTTTCCAAGGGTATTTGCATATAAGTCAATGTAATAAAGTAACTGCAATTTCAACTTGTCTCTCCACATATCTATCTTGACTACCATCATACCCAGAATGAACTCTCAGTCTCCCACGACTGATATATGATACCCCAAGTTGAACAAACAATCAAACCTTGTAAATCAGGAAAAAATACAAACACTATTAATTACAAACATGTCTCAAGTTGTTGGTTGGTCACTTTGTTTTCTTGTTAACGGTAATGCCTCCATTACAAATTGCTGACTGCTTTCTATTACACCAACTGCACATCAACTACACAAAGGGACCCCTATATCTGTTCAAGCTTTAGGTCCCAAAAAATGTAGGTCTGCCACTGGGGACAATGTAGAATTTTTGCACATGTAAATGATGCAATATTGACATATAATTAATTTAAGTCAGAATTTTTGAGTTGAGAAATTATCATTTTTATATGATTTGTTGTTTGAACCAGCTTGCTCATTTTGGTTGTTATACTCACAATGTTTTGTCACCTGTATGTACCCTACATCCATGTTCAGCTATCTGTCTTTGTACTTGGTAAGCTTACTGGAAGTTTCAGCCAAACCCTTTATTCAATTTACAAGAGTAGACTCTTCTCATTCCACTTTTCATGCTTAGCGGAGATAACTCATATCAGTCTTATTCAGCTTTATACTGTTTGTTTTTTTCCACTGAACCAGACTATCAATTTTCATCACTACCAGAACCAGAGATTGAACTCGCAATTACTAGGGAACCCAATATGTTTTCCACAAACTTTAATCCACAATGTCATGTGTTCTCTGGAAGTTGTGAGTACAATCTGGTAGTGCTGAAAATCATATACTCTGGCTCCATTGAAGAAACTGCAGGGATACAAAAGGCAACTACCTCCCTTTTGTTGAGATAGTCACAAGGGTCACATGACAGCCAGTGAGTGACTTCAGGGTATAGAGTGACAAAGACCAGTTGCAATGTAGAGTCTAGAGAAGAAGGATATACCTCACCCACAGTGGTATGTCTTACAGGTAAAGACACATAGCCTCACTAAGTTCATAGAGAAACATCTGTAACTCCGGTTTTCCCTTCAAGAAATATTACATGTAAGGTTCTCCTTTTTTACACACTGTTTGTTGTTACATATATGCTATAATTTTTCTGCATCTGACATGTGTATATATGAATCTATGACAGATATAATAATATAATAAGTTATTATATCACAGAAATAATAATGCCCATAATGGGGGAATTGTAAATAGGAGAATAAACCTTTCTTTCATAGTTCTCTCCCATTATGAAACAGACAAGTGGCATATGGTGAATAAAAATGGTGAGTATTGAATATCCCTTGAACATGGAAAGTGGCATGAGAACAATTTTTTCCTTTGGAATAAATAAAGGGTTCAGTCTGAAATTCCAAGAAGGTGACTGAATATAGAAACAGACACCCAAAGAAAGCTAGATGGTACAACAGTCGAAACATGAGTATAACAACCAAGATGAGCAGGCTGGTATGAATAACAAAACATACACTATTTTTAGTAGGTACACATGTTTCAGTAACTATTGCTGATTTTTTTTTTAAACACTTAAATTGATATATACTGGCCTCAAAGCAACAAAAGTTTTATAAAAAAAAAATGTACCTCTCAGTAGGGATTGAACCAGCATTCTGTTTTTTAGCTTAGGGGAACCATCTTGTTGCCAGGTGCTCTTTCAGTATTTAAGCCAAGGAGGCACCTACTGCAAAGTCAGAGTTAATTACCTATTTCAGAAATGTACATCTCATGGTGAAACCTTTTAAAGTCTATATCTGCTGGGGTTTGCTTTCGCACTCAAAACATAATCAAAATAATTCTTAAGCAATTAATGGATTTATTTTCTAATTCATATTAATTTTTATTCATGTGAATTAGAAAATTTAATTAATTTTTTCTAAAAACACATTTGTAATAATAAGAAATCATGTCAGATTAAAAAATAAATGCATTAATTTAATATATATATATTAATCAGTATCATTCTATGCAAAGCAGTACAGCCACTAAAATGCAAGGGGTTACAGGGTGTGGTGGAATTAGGAACAGAAACATTAATAATGCGCAGAAAGGCAAAAGAATAATCAGGAGGACAGTAGATAGCGATTGATATTACACTTAAATTTTTGCAGATTAAATTTAGCTGGAAAGCATGGAGCTGGGATGGAATTTCACAAGTGAGAAGTGCAAGAAAAGAAACTGTTAGTATAAAACTTAAATCAAAATCTATAATGAAGAGCTAATCCAAACAATTACCATGAAACTATTTATAGAAAAGGCAATGAGTGGCAACCTTACAGTGGTGGTGACTAAAGCCAAGCTGCCAGATCAGTACCAATAATATTTCTGATTCTTCTTTGGGTCTTATCAAGGAGTTCCAGGTAAATAGGAGGGCACCAGACTATATATGACAGCAATATTCTAAGCATGGATGAATGGTAGACTTATAAATATGCAAAATAGATTCTGGAGTGAAAAATTTTCTTGCTCAACACAGTGGACCAACTTTCTTAACAAAAGACCTAGCAATGGATTCAATGTAATCTTTCCACTTAATGTCAGCCAAGAATGTTAGACAGAGAAGGTACAATGAGTCAGTATATATTTATCCATGCTTTGAATATTGCTGCCACATATGATATAGAGCTGCTATATATTTAGAGATTCTTGATAAAATACAAAGACAAATCTGCAATATTATTGCTTCTGACCTGGCATCTAGGCTTCAGTCACTTTCCCACCCACTTAATGTTGTTTCCCTGTGTTTTTTATAAGTACTTTCAAGGCAATTGTTCATATGAACTTTCTGTTATGGTAGCTAGTCTTTATGAATTTAAGTGCAGTACTAGATTGGCAGATAGGTCCCATCAATTTACAGTTGAACTGGCTAGATGTAATTGTAGGTCAATGTTAACAGTTTCTTTTCTCGCCCTTTCCATTTGTGGAACTCTCTTCTGACTCCATGCTTTCCATATGAAAAATGTAAATGCAATGTTAATTGTTATCTAATGTCTTACTGATTACTCTTTTTTCGGTCTTGCTCCTTTATAAAGTTTCTCTTTTTCATATTCTTTCACACTCAGTAACCTCTTGTATCTTAGCGGATTTATTGCCTTGCATGGGGGGGGGGTAAATGATTAACAAAAGAAAGATGCTCCATTTTTATTTATTAAACAGTGTGTATTAGCCTATCTGGCCTGTGTATTCTAGAAATCTTAGTAACCCCCGCTGTTCATCTTGAGATTCTTGACAAAATCTAAAGACAGATATGCAGTGTGATAGGTCCTGGCATCTTGACACCTGTCACTTTCTCACAGATGTTATGTGGCTTCCCTCTGTCTTTTCTACAAATATTTTTATGGTAACTTCTCTGATGAGCTACTTTCACTGGTACCCCAACTGCATGAATTTAAGTGAGCTACTAGGTTGGCAGCTCAGTTCCACCCTTACACTGTTGAAAAAGTTAAATGTAGCCATCTCTTCTACTCCAACAGCTTCTTCTCTCACACTTCTCAATAATGGAACTCCCTTCCTTATAATTACTTCTCTGATAACTAGAATCTTCAAATATTCAAATGTAACATCAATCAACATCTTCTGATGCCTTGATCTTGATCTCAGTCTTTCTCTTTATCCTCTCTTTTCTCTTACTTTCACTCTTTGTAACCCCTTGTGTGCTAATGGTACCCCAACCTTGCTTGGGGTGAAATGCTTAAAAAAAAACAATGAGGCATCTATTTCAAATATGAAATATCCATTTAATGAGTAATTGAAGCAGTAAAAATGCAAGATTAAAAATGAATCCATGATTTTATATATATATATATATATATATATATATATATATATATATATATATATATATATATATATAGCTGTATAACTGTACAAACATAAACTGCATTAGCTCTAGCTCCAGGGTGTCAGCACCTCAGGTAGTATCAAATCTTCAGGAGGAGAAGGCTGAGGTCATTATCTGGAACCTGCAGTGTCCCCAAAAAGGAAATGCTGAGGAGGTTTCAGCAGTTTTTGAACTGCTCCCCACATTAGACATCAACTTTACATTCTGTAATGATGTGGGTGTGTAGAAAAATACCCATACACTGCATATATGAGCTGAATTTAGTCTGGCCCATGGACATGCCATTGCAAGTTTGTGTAATGTAGCAACTCTGACATAAAATAAAGACAGAAGGAAAGTTTCTGAAAGATAAACATGCCCAACAGATAAAGAGACATTGTGAGAGATAAACAAAGAGTTGCTGAGATAGAGAAAGTAAGACTGAAATACATTGAGAAAAAGAGACTTAGAAAGAGATAGATAGATGTCAGTACTTTGACAAAGAAAGAAAAAGCATGACAGAGATGCGGACAGACTGAGAAAGATTGGCTTTGAGACAGATGTAGCCACAATGAGAAAGCAAGAAATCTCGGGAGGAAGAGATGTAGCCATAGCTAAAAAGAAAGATAGAAATTTTAGATAAACCTTATTTCTATACTCACTTGAGGAAAAGATACAACCTCAACATGATGTAGGATTAAAACTTTTCTATGTTCTTTTTCTTTAATCTTTGTATAAGAACAAAAGGACTAAACATCAATTGCAAGAAGATGGAATGCATGGTTGTTAACAAAAGGAACAGCCCAACATGCAAATTACAAATTAGAGATGGCAAAATCAAACAAGTGCAAAAGTTTAAATATCTGGGAAGTGTTTTAGTTGAGAATGGAAAGTGTGACACAGAAATCTGAAGGTGTATTGGGACAGCAGAAAAATGCCTTCCAAAAACTAAGCAAAGTATTAAGAAACAGAAAAAAAATTTCATTAGAAACAAAGAAAAGAGTACTGAACTGTTACATATCAGTCCTCCTTCATGACAGGGAATGCTGAACAATCTACTTGCAGATGACTAACAGGCTCAAAGCAACAGAAATGTTTTTCTACAGAAGGATGCTGAGAATACTATGGACTGAACATGTGAGCATCAACATAGTTTTAGAGACAATGGAAACAAAAAGAAAACTTATACTTAACATCAAGAAGAGATAGTTAAAACTTGTAAGGCACATAATGAGGAAAGAGGCTTGGAGAATTTGATATTCACAGTACAGATCAAAGGCAAGAGAGATAGAGGAAAACAATGTGTAACTTAGCTAGTGAGCTTGTATAAATGGATGGCAGAACAAGGTTTAGGAGAGATAACAAAAAGTCAAAATTTGTTAAGAGCTACAAAAGAAATGAAATTGTATAGAGCCATGATTACCAACCTAGTGTCCTGAAGGGACACACAGCATAACAGAAGAACTGAGACAAAAGTTTTTATCAAATATATACTTAATAAGAGTTTAAGTAAAAACAACAAAAATGGCTGGCATCTCTACTCATCTCAGAATTGACTTCACATTACCCATTCCAAGCTTAAACTCACAGAAACATCTGACGCATGAGAGGTCCATACAGACATTTGGAAGTTATTAAGAACCTCTTGGATCCAATTTAGTGTTTAACTCATAATTTCTTAGAAAATTTTCTAACCTCACTGTGTGAGTCCCAAAAGGATTTTTAGGAAGAACACAAAACCCAAATGTAGATTCAAGAAGACTTCTGTTTTAATTGACTCAAAGATGCATTATCCTAAGGAATGTGGATAACATATCTAAATTGCTTTAAATGATTTTTTTTTATTACTTATAGAGGCACAGGTGGACTAGCATTTAACAGAAGGGCAAATAGAATTGGCGATCAGAGTTCAAATCCCAGCTGAGACAGTTTATGTTCACTTTGCACTTTCCATGAGAAAGGCATGAATCCACTCCACCTTCTTCAGCTATTATTTAATTAGATTCATTTTCTATGGTTTATCAACCCTTTGCAGGTTATTAAAAAGCCAGAAAATATTTTCAGATTGTAAGAATTTAGTTTTGGAGATAGTAATGGTTTAGTGATACAAGCCTTACTAATCAACCTATAGCTGGGGGGAGAAGAGCTGGATTCATACCTTTTCCAGGAGTATTTGTGCATAAGTGAATATAATGAACTCAAATGGAATTGGAACTTGGCTCTCTGAGTAACAATGGTTTGCCTAATTCCCCCCCCCCCACACACACTTATTTGTCATTGAAAATTTGAATAGTGACAGTTCCCCAGCATTACCTAAAGAATACTAAAAGTTACCTTTCAACCGTTTGGAGATTTGGGGGATACATAATAAAGAAAGAGAGCTCAAAAAGCTGTTAGCTCCCTTGTCAATCTTGACAAAAACAATTGCTGGTAATCACGATCCGGACCATATTTTACAATGCTTGGATTTTCTAACTATTGCAATCGAGCACCATTGATATATATATATAGTGACATGGATATTCTTGACCGGAAAAAAATAAGCCCTGAAATGTAATGAAGTTGACTTTTATTTATGTTAGACCATATAATGCTTACTTTTTCTGTATAAATTTACTAAAGCCATTAAAATGTTAAACTACTTTTTGAAGTCTGATTGTAATCATGATTCAGACTATATTTTACATTGCTTGGAGTTTCTACCTAATGCAATGGAGCACCATTGACATATATAGTGACATGGATATTCTTGACTGGAAAAAAAATGTAATGATATGAATATTCTTGAGTGTATGGTTTTATTCTTGTCTGTTTTTCTTTTGTTTTGAGATTGGCAAAATTGTCGAGGATGGTAAGAAAAAGGATGTAAATTGTAAACATTTACAATGTTGACAATCATGATCCTGACTTCTACATATGATCATAATCTGGGTCATATAATTTAATATCTTTTTATGTGATACTTAGCTGCTAAACAGAAATTATTTTTATCTAATGAAAATTTAATAAAAATCTTATCGTAAGTGAAATTATGCTAAATACAAATTGAAAACCTCTTCCCTGGCTATATTGGCAATTCTGAAAAGTTTGGGGTGTGAATTTTACATGAGTAGAGGCTTTTTTTTAAACAAATTTTATCCTGAAAATCACCTGCGTAAATTACACAGGTGTGCAAATTACATGGGTTTTAATGGTATATGCAATCCCAAATGGCTTCTTATTCTATGTATATCTCTATCTTTGTCTTTGGTGTCACGACTTTTCCTTTCTTCCTCCTTGCTTTCTTCATCTTAATTTTTCCTCTCTCTCTTCAGAGGACTACCTCTTTTTCAATATATGTACCCCCATCTCTATTCTTCTATTTATCTATTTTCCTACCTTTTTTTTCTTTGCATTTCATATATTTTGCTTTTTCTTTACATGAATCTCACACCTTTTATTTCCCTTTTTGCTCTCTCTCTCTCTCTTCATTGGACTTCTTCCTCATTTTATATCCTCTTTCTTCTTGGATCCATTCAGTGCTATAACACTAGATGTTTTTAGCATAGCCTCACTCATGTTATTCATTTCCCATGATTACTTGCAAGTGTGCACATCATGGCTTGTAACAAAACAACAATGATAAATTGTGTAAAGGTTAAAGGTCAGGCAATCATATGGAGACTAGAACTTGTCTGATTGAAGCATCAAGTTGTCACTTGACAGCAAAGTTTTGCCGAGAATGTCAAGAAGTAAAAACACGTATCTTTTAAATTATCGAAAAAACAGTCGGTGAATGAGGAAATATTTTGAGAAAGTGAGCAAAGAATAATGAAATGGGTTGAGGAAAGAGGAAAAAATGATTTTTGTAGAGAGTGAAAAAAAATTGAGGTAGAGGTGAAAACATTAAAAATACAACAGAGTGAAAGAAAGAAATTATTTAAAGAAAGAAAGAAAGGATAGAAGAAAAAATAAAAAGGATGGTCTTCAGGAAAAAGCAAATGAGAGAAAGAAAGGTTAGTTGGTTGGTTGGTTGGGTTTTATGGCATATCAACCACAGTGGGTCATTTAATGCCAAATTTATATATATATATATATATATATATATATATATATATACATATACATATACATACATACACATATACCTATACACATATTAAATATACAGTACTATCAAACATATAGCTGGCAACATTATTTTTCCAAAAGCGTTTAGCTGGCAACATTATTTTTTCAAAAAAACGTATAGATGGCAACATATTTTTTCCAAAAAACATATAGCTGGCAACATTATTTTTTCCAAAAAACGTATAGCTGGCAACATTATTTTTCCGAAAACATTTTCATCTGAAGCCTTGTTGTTGGACGTAGTTTATCGTCAGGACGCAGATGTAGTTTATCGTCATACCCAGGACGCGAGAGAAAGAAAGGAAAAAAGTGAAAGAATGGTGGATAGAAAAAGAGAGACAAGAAAGAATAAAGAAAGAGTCAGTCAGTTATGTGCCATGCGTGATACACATGTAGACAAATCATGTATCTTTCGATACATGACTGATGAGGCAGATTTTTCCCCACAGTAGGTTGCCATTTCTTTCTGCAGTAAACCAGTTGCTACCCAAGGCAATAGAACCCTGTTTGTCCTGCTATTTACCAATAGCTGGGGGAGAAGAAGAGGATTCATACCTTTTCCAAGGGTATTAGCACGTAAGTGAATGTAATGGATTCGACTGGAATTCGAACTCAGTTCCCCAGTTCCTCAATCTGAGCTGCTATCCATTACTCCACCATGAAAGTAAAGGGAGAAATAGAAAGACAAACAAAACAGAAAGAGAGATAAATACAAAGAAGAAAATGGAGGATATATTGAAGAGTTGATGAAGAAAGAGGAAGTAGAATTGTTAATGAGAGGAAAAAGGCTATATAGGGATTTTCTAAGCATAGCTTAGATGTGGCACAAGGCCTAAAGTTTGGAGCACTCAGTGAGAATCAAACTCACTACTCAACTGTAATTGATTTTGTAACCACTGACATTTTATTGAGGCTGAACAGTGGATGTGAGTACAGTTATACAGTGGGTAATGTATTTCAGCAGTGACAACATTGATGAATATGAAATGTTGGGTTGTCACTTCGGTTATATCTATATAATAAATGTGAATGTCAGTGTGTCACACTTTTCTAATTAAAGGGACTCAACTCTCTAACTTTCAATGGCTCATGTTACAGAAATTTGGGATTCCTAAGTTTTCATTACTGCAATTGTTTTTGGCAATATTTTTACACTAGATTCAAAAAGGTATACCAAGGTCCAGTTTATACTAGAGCCAAAAAAGTAGACATAGGTCAAATTTATACATGAGTCAAAAAATTAGGCATAGGTCTAGTCACAAAGGTAGATATAAGCCCAGTTTACGCTAGAGCCAGAAGGTAGACATAGATCAGGTGTATACTGAAGCCTCCCATGACTGATATATGATACCCCAGGTTGAACAAACGATTGAACCTTGTAAATCAGGGGAAAATACAAACACTATTAATTACAAACTTGTCTCCAGTTGTTGGTTGGTCACTTTTTTTCTTGTTAATTGTAAGGCCGCCATTACAAATTGCTGACTGCTTTCTATTACACCAACTGTACACCTAGGTCCAGTTTATACTAGAGTCTCCCACGACTGATATATGATACCCCATATACTGAATGCATACTGAAGTCTGCAAGTATTCACCTGGAAGGTGTCTACTTTTAGATGAATCTTGGTCCTTTGCTAAGGAAGTAGTTGGCTTATTCTAAGCCTCTTTAACAAACAGGGCAAGAGCAGGTTGGCATCACAATTAATAACATAGTAAATGGAATTGACGAGCTGAGTTCAAATTCTGTCCAAGAGAATTTGTGTTAACTTCATCTATGGAAAAGTCATCTATCTCTTTTCCCCATCTAGTTACAGGTAAAACAGCAGGGTGGACTGGTTTCTCTAGCCTTAGCTAGCAAATAACCCAGGACATCTCTGAATTCAAAATTGTTGAGAAGGCAACTGTAAACCACTTTATTATCTTTCTCAAAATCAATTTTGGCAATGCGCAGTTAAGTGACAAGGAAGCTGTGGGGAGCCATGATCATCTATAATGGCATGGCGAGAGGGACATATGCAAATGTACCACAAAATCTGTCACTAACTTACGAGAGGGTTCTGAAAAGTCATTGTCCAAGATCACTTCCAAATTTGCAACCAAGTGATCAAACATCAGAAAAGTTTTTTTTTAAAGATCTCTTCTTGGTAGGGCCAAGAATTTTTCAACACCTTCCCATCTGCAATCTATTTTGAATGTTCTTTAATTCAGGTTCTTGATTGTGAACAAAAGATGGGTTTGAATGAGTATGAAAAAGGTCAGTGTGCTTGTTAAAAATTAGTCTTAATTGGTATAGAGTGAGGTAAAGAAGAAAGAGAGAGAGAAAGTGAAAGCATTCCCCTACCCCATCCCTCTCTTGCATAAAAAAGAAACAGATGAAGACTTCACGAAAAGAGTTGCACTAAAACAGAAATGAGGAGGAAGTACAAAAAACTGGCAATTCTCAGCCACTTATCGTCAATATTGTTTTCATTTTCCCTTCTTTCATAAATAAGGAGCTGCAAAAAGAAGCCTCCAAAGTAAGTATTTCTCTTTTCTTGTATACAATAAGGAAACAGCTACTTTGAGGAATGGTAATTGGAAGAGAGGGCCAATCAAGAGAAATAAAATCGGGACTTAGGTTTGGGTAAATGACAACAAATATTTTTGTGTGATTTTCATTTAACTTAAAGTAATCTTTTCAATATGGCAATAAAAACAAGAATAAAATTATCCAGTTTTATTTCCTTTCTTTAAAAGACCACATTTATTCAGTAATCTGCATAAAAGGGTTTCTTCCAATTAGTTGGACATTTTCAATGCATACAAATTTTAGAGGATAAACGTGCACTTTAAGCCCCGTGAGAAGACAATTCTTATAAATATTAAGTGTTTTCTGTGACATTTTTTTTTATTTCCATTAAAAGAAATTTACTTGAGACTTTCACTTGTTGCCAAGGACTACTGGCTCATTTTGGAAAAAATAGGAAATGCATTGAATATTGCTATTAAATCTGGTCTGGTGCTTCTGCTTTGTATTTAGAGATTCTTGATAAAACACAAAGAAAAATTTGCAATGTTACCAGTCCTGACCTGGCATCTCAGCTTCAATAATTTTCCCATCACCACAGCATAGATTCCCTCTACATTTTCTATAAGTTTTTTCATGGTAATTGTTCTGATGAGCTTGCCTCTTTGGTGCCGAGACTTTATGAATTTAAGTGCAGTACTAGATTTGGCAGATGGGTCTCATCATTTTACAGCTGAAATGGCTAGATGTAACCATAAGTTCTATGCTAACAGTTTCTTTTCTCACACTTCTCACTTATGGAACACTCTTCCATCTTCTTGCTCACGATTAAAAGTGATTTTCAAAAATTTAAATGCAATGTCAATCATTATCTTTTGACTTCTTAATTCCTGTTCTTTTATTGTTCTCTCTTTAGCAGTATTTTCTTTTTTGCATATTCTCTCATTAGGGCAACATTTTAGATCTATTAGTTTGAGGACAATGTCTTTGATGAACAGCTTTTATCCTTGGGCTCTGCATAAAATGAACACTGCCACATGCTGCCTGTTTTAAACATATTTTAAATGTTATTACTTTTATGCTTTCTCCACGTTTGTTTCATCTGTGGTGCATCCATGTGTGTGTGTGTATATATATATATATATATATATATGAAGAAATATAGTTTTAAGATGTGCGATATTTATGGGATAAAGTGCTCAATATCAGAGATAAAGCGTATGTAAATATAAATATAAAAGTGAACATTGAAGTCCACACTCAGAGGCGACAGGCTGTTTCATGCTAGATGCAATTGTCAGGCTTATATATATATATATATATATATATGTGTGTGTGTGTGTAGTTTTTTTAGCATTAGAGCACCAAGTAACTTATGTCCAATTTTATTGTGTATTGCACAGTGACAAGAATGGACTCTATCAAGGAAAATGCACATTTGTGCTGTTTATGTAAGTGTTGCCAAGAAACCACTATCTTTTAGGGCTATTTCATAGTCTTTCTTGTCTTTGTTGAAGATGATTTCACTGAAAGAATTGTCAGAAACACAACGTATATGGCCTGAGTATTGCATTTAAGCATGGAACAGACTGTTCAGTCTGGATGTGGACTTCATGCTTCCATGTCCACTTATATATATGGGGAAAAAGTAGGGAAAATTTTCTTTCTCTAGGCTGAAGTCCTGAAGGACAAAATGCATCACAAGAAAACTTTTTCCGCTTTGTTATAATATTTTTTACCAATATTGTTCTTGATGTATAAAAATATACATTGTAATCTCATATATATATATATATATATATATATATACATATATATATATATATATATATATACTCATGTGTGAAGATGATGAGACAAAGTAGAAAAGCTTAATAAACAATGTGTTTCATTTAAGTCTGTTGATCTAGGCTTCTTCAGGGTGGAATGAAAGACAAAACTGTGTGTAAGGAAAATATGTTGGGATTTTTTAGGATAAGAAGGGCAATAAATTAAATTCCCTTATCACTTCCATGGACCAGAGAACTGAATGTATTTGTTTATATATATATATATATATATATATATATGTGTGTGTGTGTGTGTGTGTGTGTGTGTGAACAAAGTTGTATCTGCTTACAATCATATTTCTGTTAAAATATATACTTATATATATATATATATATATATATATATATATATATATATATACATAAGATAAATATGCATATATAGACATATGCACATATAATGTACAGTGATAAATATTTATTTATTTCTCTGTTACCATGCCAATGAACAGTTGATATGGATTAAGTTACTGATATACAACATTGCCTTCTTCAATAAACCACACTAGAAATTTTTTTCTGTTTTTAGCAAAGAACCTCTGCTGACAAAC
Source organism: Acanthosepion lycidas (assembly GCA_963932145.1). Lineage (NCBI taxonomy): Eukaryota > Metazoa > Mollusca > Cephalopoda > Sepiida > Sepiidae > Acanthosepion > Acanthosepion lycidas. The sequence goes on from OZ010573.1 coordinate 27,731,010, forward strand.
AAAGAACCCAAAAGAAAAAAAGAGAAAGTTTAAAGCAAAGTCATCATTAGAAACTAATGCTGTTGTTTCAGTCATAAAATACAGGGTTGAGACAAAAGTTATTGCTAAACTAATAATATTGAAAAACAAGAATTTCCAATTAGATTGAATAGTATAGAATGAAAATTTCAGATTGAAATTTCTCTATTTATTCTATGTTCATCAATAGAGTGATTGAACAACCCTAATCTTTCAACCACTATAATTACAACCGTAATAGGTATTTTGTTGTCATTTTATAATGGCTCCCTACTTCAAGGAACCCTCAAACATAAATAGAAGTCATTAAGTGTTATGGTCCGGTTCCTTGTACCATGGTGATCGTCCAAGGTAGAACCAATAAAGAATTCGAAGGCGGATATGGAATAACGCAGATATATTACAAACAGGAATATATACAGAGAGGTAGAAAAGTGTTAGTACGAACAATCCTTAGTAGTAATTGTCTGAATGCGATTCTGTTTCGGACTGCCTCTGACTTGACTGACTGACTCGCTCACTCTGACTGACGGACTTCACTCCAGACTTCAGACTGAACTCTCTGCTTCCTCTTGAGGTGCAGTATTTATTACGTATGGAATAGTCCATTATGTTATGGGTAAGGTCCCAAAACATTAAGGAAAATGAAAAGATGACTGTCAAAATACATTTACCATTTTTTATTCACTTTAAAAATGCAAAACAACAATAAAACCTAGCATAAACATAATACTTACAATAGTTGATGGTTGTACTCTAAAAGATTACAACCTTTAAGTTAAGATGAGTTTGTTGGTTATCATCGAGGAATATCTTTTGTTTCCCATTGGTATGAGTCTGGATGTTGACTGTGGCACGTCTTGTCCCAACCTTTTCTTAGGCCCATACTAATTCTCTAATTGTGGAAAGTTCACTAGTTCCCTTGGTTAATCCACTGTGCCAAGGGTGCTAACTCACGGCAAGATATTACAAAACTAAAATATTAACCTAAGAACTCAAGATACAATTTCACATATCATCCAGTTCACACTCCTCCCCAGTCTTCTAAACAGGAGTAGAGGTGTATCCTTTGTTTTCTGTTTAGGATTGGGTTTCCAGTTACTTCTACAGTCTACTTCAGCTCTATACTCATAACGCTTGTCCTTTCTTATGCTAATAAATGTCCACACAGTAACCCTCTACGTTGAGTGGCTCTTGGGCCTTACATTGGGTGAATATTAATAAATAAAAAGTCATATTCATAAATAACCTTGTCAGATTGTAAAAAAATAATTAATGATCAGAATTGTTTGGTTTTGGTGCACTTAAACTTTATATCTTATACTTTTTATTATGATTGTGAGATGTCAGTGATAGAACATAGGTGAAGATGCCATCTAGAAAATGGCAGAATGAGAATTAGGTTTCTAAGAGAAGATCAAGATGGTGCATTCATAACTATAACTTTAAACCAAATTTGTAAACTTAATTTTTTGATACAATATCAACTGTTGATTGATTTGATTTTTATGGCTTATCAACCCTTTGCAGGTTATTTAAAGCCAGGAAATAGTTTTAGAGTGTAAGAATTTTGGAGATAATTATTATTTTCTGATACAAGGCATACTAATTAACCCATAGCTAGGAGGGAGAAGAGGTGGATTCATACCTTTTACAAGGGTGTTTGCACATAAGTAAATATTACGAACCCAATTGGAATTGAAACTCTCCAATTTCCAATTCCAAAACAATATATATATATATATATATATATATATATATATATATATATATATATATATATATATGTGTGGGTGTGTTTTAGTATTGTTAAAGTCTACCAAAGTGGTCTGTCTTTTCAATTTCTTATTATACTTCTCAAATTGTTGAATAACATTTTGTATATCTAGACCAAAACTGTTAGTATATATCAACTGAGAAATACATTGCAAAAAGTGAAAATAAAAACAAGAACAGCAGTAATAAAGCATAATTAAATAGACCAATAATGTTTACTGCCACTGATATCAAGTGTATCTAAATGTAAAGTGTTGCATGTGACAAAAGTTGGGAGAAAGCAAATCACCTAAATTTAGGTCCTATCTTACTGCCGCTCATGTGCTGTTGCTGTGTGGAAAGCCCAAAGGCAAGAGGGGTTTTTTTTTTGTTTTTTTTTTATTTAATGCTGATTTTATACTAATGTGTCACATGACAATGTATCTAAGGGAAATAACAGTTTAGTTGTGTAAGTCTATGTTCCACTTTCTTCTGACCCAGGCTGTTATTAGGTTGGTGCAAAAATAATGTCGTTTTCTCACATATGTTACTATGTGAGAAAACGACATTAGTTTTGCACCAACCTAACATATAAAGAAGAAACAATATATGAGGAATGTTGAGAGAGAAATAACTGTATTTCGTTGAAGCATTATTTGTAATTTGATCACAAAAGTGTTCAAACTCTGAAACTGGTCAACATAGTTTCCAGATGCGAATGTATCTTTTTACCCTCTGAACAAAAGAGCATAGGGTGGGGCTCATTAGCAGGTATAACAGGTTATGTCAACAATATTTGTTAGCCAAATATGAAGAGTTCATTCCTTGGGAGGATTAGCTTAAACACACTCCATAATAGTCAACTGAAAGGTAGAAGAGCATAGTTAATAATAATAATAATAATAATAATGACTGTTAAAGTAATTCCTGTAGCAATGAGAGCACTTGGATAACAACTGAGAAACTTGAAAGAGTACTTTGGGAAAATTGGAACTGAGACCAAGATTGTAGACCTCCAGTAAACTGCCATCTTTTACACTGTGATAATTCTTTGAAAAAGTTCTTGAGTTGTGAGTTTTGTTGATATAACCAGCAGGTGAGACAGGGTCATTCAACAATGTTTGTTAGCCTAAACAAACTTCATAATAGTCAACTGAAAGAGAGAAGAGCATAGTTAACAAAAAGTGTGTTAAAAATTATTCGTACCTTTATCTTATCGAATGGAAATAAATACAGGAAAGGAATTAAGATTTTCTTCCTACATTAGAGAGTTCCACACTTCCTTTAAAACAGATGCAAATAAGGTTAGTTTGTCAGTGCAGTATTGCACATTTATAGACTGGAGTTAAACAATAATTTCTTTTCAAAACAAAATAAGTCATCATGTTTAAGATTAAAGAACTTAGTGACGACTACAAGAAAACATGACTACTACTTACAAAAAATATATAAAAACAGGACTTTTTGACATTTTGCATATTTTTACTGAGCACCTAGTAAGAAATCCATGAATGAAGGTGTTGCTAACAAAAAACTGGCAGCTATGTAGATAGTCAAGGGTGACCCCCACCCAGGGCCAATGAGCTGCACATCACCCTAGGAAACTTTGCAGTGATTTCTGAAATTTTCTATTTCTGACAGGATTTTCAGGTTTTGGAATTTCAGCTGACGAATACTCAACCTGTATTGCATAAACCTTGTCTCTATAGAAGTTTTGGATACTTGTAATAAATAATTTTATGCCAGGTCAATATGTGAGAGCTTCTGGTAACATGAAACCCAGTAGTATCTGCTGCATAGTCGGGTCACTGACAACTAAACTGGTTCACTCCCCAGGCTTTTCTGGTGAGGAGTTTGGCTACACACCCAGAGGATTAAAAACAAAATTTGTCAAAGTGCAGATGAAATTTCTTGTATGGCCAATGATCATCTACTAAATTGGGATAGATTGGGCTCCATAACTGTGTATGCAGCCTGTGTGGTGATGACATGACATTTTTGGGTAGAAGGCTTCCTAGACTGAAGGCCAGGGTGGAGGGTTCACCTGATAGAATTAAAGGTCGTGTGTCTGTGATAAAGTTGAACCTTCAAAGTTGGCAGATATCATCTGTGGTTTGACCTGGAGAGGGATGGGCTCCGTCGGGTTTACCTGCTGAAAACATATGCATTAATGGCTACTTTTTTGTTTTGTTTTTCTAATGTTCACTCAATACAAGGCCCAAGTGCCACTCAAGGTAGAGGGTTGCTGTGTGGAGTTGTGTTAGCATAAGAAAGTGCATAATAACAAGAAAGATAGACAACTAATTCTAGACTTGATGAGCTCAGGATTTAATTAGCGAATAAAATTTCAGAGTTCAAGCAGAGACATTAGTAGTACAGAGTTAAAGTAGACTTTAGAAAGGAACTGGAAATCCAATCGTAAACAATAAACAAGAGATAAACCTGTACTCCTGATAAAAATCACTAGGGGGAATGTGTATCGGACTATAGGCAAACTTATCTATTTCTATTACCTCACTGGTTTTCAATCCAGATATGTAAAAGTAACTGTTGTGCAATGTCTTTACCTGATCAAGGGACTGTAACTATCTTGTCCAAAAATACATCTTTACCTGTTGAGCCAGAAGACAAAGCCAAATTTTTAGCGAGTGGTGTATATTTCTTTTATCTCGTGTAAACTACATATTTTAAGTTCTGAAGAGGAGAATAAATACTTGAAAGACGCTTCTGAGATTTCTCAAACGTTGTGCAAATGAGGGTGACGGTATGTTTGGGTCAACCTAATATTAAATATCTGTGTAAACAGGGCTGGCAGCTTTCATGCGCTACAGTAGGAGTGGGAGACATTTTGACATTGGCAGGAACTACTCACACTGGAAAATAACAAGCAAGTGTCAAAAGTGTGGCTTGTCTCCTCGTTTTTTTTTTTTTTTTTTTTTTTTTTCAGCAAATGGTTTCATTGGAAACAAAAGTCCTAGCAAAGAGTAACAACATCTCAAACACATTCCGGTGATGAACAATTGAAAGAGCAAGGAAAAAGACCAACGAGAAAGAAAGGGAAGCACTTGTAGTTTATCAAATGGAAGTCACTGGGGTGGGGTGAATTAAGCCATGAGAAGTGAACTGAACTGGTTAAAGCAAAGATTATCACGCCTCCAGATTGGTGGATCAAGGCTCCTAAATCTTGTCAGTCGTGGTTCAACACTACCACCCTTTTCCACACTAACCTCCCCACAACACCCATAAACAATAAACGCGGACACCAATGATTCCAGGGGTCGGGAGGGGAGAGAATCTACAGATGGGTGTCAGTGATGTTGACATAAGTGTTGCAAGATGTCACCCAATGAAATGGTTTTTTAAAAGTGACCCTTGTTTTTACTTCTCCTCTCACCTCTACTCTGATGCCAGACGTACTCGTTTGAAAACCTGACTGATTCTTTCAAACTGAGCTCATTCGAGATGGAAGGTTAGATAAATGGAAGAACAAAAAATGTCCATAAAATTCAGAAAAAGATAATAGAAAATCATTCTCGTTTCTTTGCAGGCAACCAAATATAATTGACTCTGTTTCGAATACATGCGCATACACATTCATAAATAAATACGCAGATAGACAGATAGATATGAATAGACTGGTAGGTAGGTAGGTAGGTAGGTAGGTAGGTCTGTATGCGTACGCACACACACATAAAAGCTTTAGTAATACATCGTACAACAATATTTTAAAAAGAATTTTGAAATTTTTTTTGTAAACTGATGATTTTTGTAAATACGGATGCCCATACACGACATTATCAGAAGATAAAAGCGATAACTATATTAAATTTAAAGCCAAAGTATCTAAAATTCAATAAAACATTAGAATACGGAGAATACCTTCCTAAATTTGAAAGATTACTGGGTAGTTAAAAATTAAAAGCGCTCAGGTTATATTCCTCAAGTAAATTTTTTACAAATATTTCCACCGTAGAAAAAAAAAAAATAGATAAACTTTCGTCTGTCAGTCAACATGTAAAACGACCTGTCAGTGTCAACTGTCAACACTTTAGTTTAAGCAGCTAATTCCGTGTTAAAAATACACTTCCGCAAAATTTTAAACTAAAAGTAATATTTGTTTAAATTCAGATTCATTAAACATTAAATCAGCTAATATTTCTGAAATAAAGTTTCAGAAAAGTATATTTTATTTTTTGAAAGATTTTTTTTAAAGGGAATTACATTGCGATGACAGAAGGCTAAAAATGCCACTAAAATCAGCGATGTTTTTGATTTCAAAACGAAAACTCCTTCCAGTCAATTTAAATTAGCTTTGAAATACAGCAGAGTATTTTTTTGCTTATTATTTGTATATGTAGAATTTTAATTGAAATTAAAACTAAAATAATAGCTTCAAGAAAGATTTTAATTTTAAAAAATTTATTAAACCTTAGATGTCAACAACCCGTGGTACCTTATCTTAATGAGCCAGGTACTACCTATCTAGGTTTCACCTCATGGGATCATCAGCGTATTGAGCACTCTTCGTTTTACTTTTAACTTAGGTACTTCCACGAAATCGCTAAAAAAAGAGCATAGTCTGATGAAAAAGACGCCAAACTTTATGAAAACAAAATTTTATCGTCTAAATGCTTATATTTTTATGAAGAGGAAAGACCAAAGTTTTTTTTAATTATTTTAAAAAAATTTTCCTTCTTAGAACATTCTAAATTTTGATTAAAACAACCTTGTTTCTCTTTGTACCAACAGGGGCTAGCAAATAACATGGACAATTTTTAGCACGTTTTTTTATGTATTACACACATTAATTTGGAAAATCTTGCAAAAATAAAAATAATTGTCAGATGTTAATGAAACTTTCAGAAACTATTCACAGATGATCGAAATTATTATATAAATATGTTTTTGTTTTTTTTTTAAAGTCATGGCAGAAATATTTTTTTATATATTTATTAACACCCCCATAACTAATTTTATGAAAAACTCTAGAAATTCGAGCGCATCAACCTTAGTGATTGCAATAGCACAAGGCTTTGAAGAATGCACATCATGTTTTGTTTTGTTTTTTTAATTGGATCCGCAGTACCTGAAAATCAGCTCTGAATTGTTATTGTAACATACAAAAGTTACAATTTACAAAACTCAATAAAACAAAGATACTATTTAATTTCAAATGCTTTTATTTGTTTTTAGTTGTTTTTATGAATATAGACAATATTTTCTGAAAATTGAATTTTTAATACCATCATTTGTTATTTCTTTAATTATAATAGATTTTTACATTAAGTTTTTAAAAAATATTATAACATTAGTTAAAAGCAACATCAACCTTTCAAAGTGTCCTTATGAGATCGTCATTGTCTAGCGCTTTGAAAATTGTATCATTTGGACCAATCAGAAGATCCGCAGTAATTAAGAAATGTAATTTTGTGTTTATAATCGGGCGGTGATTGTAAAAAAGTACGGAAGACCAACCAGAATACAATTTAGTTGCATTATTTGAGTTTAGCATTGTTCTCCGCTGTTAAAGCCTTTACTTTTTCGAAACACGTATGGAGAAGTTAATTTGATTTTACAATTTCAACTGAAAAGGGTACCTATAAGTATCAGTATCATCTTATGAAATTTAACTACTGCTAAACTTTAATTTTCTATGATCTTATTTTTATTTTAATCTCACTTATGACACTTTTCCATAAATGAAATATCAAAATTGAAATGAATGGAAATACAAATAACACAGAAAATGTAATAAATGTACATAAAATTATAGTATTTTATGTACACTTCTGATAAAATTTCATAAGAAAGGTACCTATAAATTAATTAGATACCTTTTACTTATGAAATTTAATCTCACTCTTAACAGTTTTATTATTTAATTTCTTTATATTTTCCATAAAGCATCGTAAACGTAAAGATGAAAGCTAAGTACAAAAAAAAAAAAAAAAAAATGAAAAAATTAGAGCGCTGAAAGTTTTCCTTAAAAGTAACGAGGTAAATAATTTGTTCACTTAAATCTAAATAATTTCACTTCCTTCCATCCGTAGAAAGAATTATCCCCCCGTAAGTTATCTAAACGTCATGAAAATGTCTTTCGTCACCTGTCAAACGACGCGTAGGGTTATGACCTGCTTTGTTTTATTTTCAAATTACATTTTTTCGGCGCAGAAGCTAAGTTAAGCTTGGTTCAAAATATTTTAAACAAATTAAATATTATAGTTTCTGATTTTATTAAAATAAGTTTTGAAAAAAATGATAATTGATTTTTAAAAGAATATCAAAGTCAGATTTTCATCTTTTTTATAAAATGTAAAAAAATGATTGAAAATGATTATCTGTCCTTTTTTTTGACAAAAAAAAAACAAGATTTTTAACGAAAATTTCGGATGTGCTAGGAACGATTAAAAAAATGTAAAAAAAAAAATACCCCCAAAATACTTTGATCTTTCCTCTTTAATAATAATATGAACATTAGACGATAAAATTTTGTTTTCGTCAAGTTTGGCGTCTTTTTCATCATGCTATGCTCCTTTTGTTTACATTTCGTGGAAGTATTACTGTACTCGCAGTTTTTTTTTTTTTTTTCAGAAATCTAAGGTACTGGATTTCTTTCGCCCTGTCCGGAGGTTTCTGGTTCTTTCATATTATTTTTTTTCAAAATTTTTTCCTTGAATGCCAATTTGTTTAAAAATTGTGCGATCCAGGTTTTTTTTTTACCCATCGAGTTTCTGTTTAGATTTATGGGATAACGACGATATGTACGTTTTTATCAAGAACAATTTTTGGGACAAGATGTATGACAAAGTTGAAAAACTTTTCATGTGGCGCATTTCGTTCTTTAGGACTTCTTCGAAGTTTGTTTACATTGATGCGACTACGCATGCGCACAAATGAGAGATGCTGGGAATTTAAAATTTTAAATAATTTTTTTTTTTTCCTTATATATGTCTTTTAGTTACATAATTTAGGCGATTTAACTTGGATTCTTTTTGTTTTGTATCCATCACTGTTATTAAATATTCCATAGAAGAAGATCTATCAAGAATGGTGAAACGTTGTAAGCACCTGGACTCAAATTTACTGTTGATGATCTAGCGATTAAAGAACTTTCTAAACATTTTTGTCTCACTGAATTGTTTTCTCTTTTAATTAAAGTAGCGTTTTTTAAATCAAAATTGTGGTCAGTCTCGTCGAGCAGCTAATTCATTTATGTGTTAATTTTTATAATACCCCTTTCAAGTCCATGTAATGTTTTAAATTTCTTGTGGTCTCCCCGATGTATTCTTTGTAAGCCAAACGAATCAAAAAAATATATTTTTCTGCCCACTAAAAAATCTATTACAACTACAATTGAAAAGAATTTATTCCAACTCAACACAAAAAACAATAAAAGACTTAATACAAAACAAAACAATAAACTAAAACTTGAAGGAGGAAATTACTCTATTACCTGTAACGCTTATATATATATATATATATATATATATATATATATATATAAACTTTGAGGTTAGAAAATCGGTTGTTGTTATATATATATATATATATATGAATGAGTTGAGATCAAATATAGATCCAATATGGACGGGAATCCGACAGAATGATATGATAAAGAACAAATAGGAAACGTTTGACTATATATTTACACTATGTACATTGTTCGGACTGTTGTCTTCATCTTTATTATCATATTCGTGACTACTAAGCCAGAGGATAAAAGCGTTGGTTGAAGTAATCTCAAAAGTGACTTAACCTAAAGAGATGTGTCTTCATTACCTGTTCACATCAGAGGTGAACAAAAATTTGGAGAATTGAGTTACTAAAGGGAAATAACTGAAACTGAGATATCTAGGTATGGCACGTGGAACGAGAACAATATACTCCAGTGGACTAAATAAATGGTTCAATTCGAAATTCCAACGTATATCACCTGAAGATATGTGTGTGTATGTGTGAGCATTTCTGTGATATTTTAAACTTAAAATATATAATTATTCTTTAATATTTCTCAAATAAAGTTTCAGAAAAGTATATTTTATTTTTGGAAAATTTTTTAATGAAGAGATTTACATTTTTATAACACTTTGCTAAAAATGACGCTAAATTCAAAACTTTTCGAAATTAAAAAAAAATTCAAATCAATTTAAATTAGTTTTGAAATACAGCATAGTATTGGAAATATTAAATTTAATCTCTCGGCTAGAAATTAAAACTAAATTAAAAGCTTCAAGAAAGATTTTTCATTATTAAAAATTAATTTAAACGTTAATAAGGGTGCAAAAATAATTGTTGTATGGTATGGTATAAGGAATTGCCAGCCACCTGAAGAGACCTGACGGTCGAAACCAAGGGTTGTGTGCAGTTATACAAGGAGTTTTTACCCCTTTATTATATTTACTTGCACTACATGTCCTTTTTTCAAGGCAGCTGCACTGATCACTTTTTGATATACGTCCGTTTTTGGTACGGCATTTTTCCGGCCTCTTAACAGATATATATATATATATATAGTCATCCACAGGCAGACTGTTTCGCTGTATCACAGCTCTTCAGTGTGTTAGACGTCCGATTGGCATCAGACAGAGATTCTAGCTCTAGGCTATCGTCACACGGCAGAGAAAAAGGGAAATTTGAATGTTTTCTATGCGAAATACGCTAGTGGGCCGGATATATATATATATATATATATATATATATATATATATATATATATATAGTCTAATGTTCGCTTAAAGCATAAAATTGACAGTTCCCATGCATATAAATCCGCGTAGACACAGTGAAATAACAAAGACAACCCAACAGCCAAAATGCACGGCAATTTCTCTTACATTCAACATCAACAATGAGACTTTTTCCCCTTTTTTGACGGACATCTTAATAATAATTCGTGACTTGTCACATGCAGATTTCCTCAGCGACACTTGATATTTTCAACGGATACTAAAGTACATTGCACAATTCATACGCACACCCACATCAGACAAACCTTTTTCTATGTAATATTGAAAAGTAACTCTATTTTATGTATGACGGACTCTCCCGTCTTGTAAAAAAATATAGTGAGACGGGAGAGTCCATAATACATAAAATAGGGAGTTACTTTTCAATCACCCGGGAAATAAAAGTTAAATTTTCATTTTACACGTGACTTTCGTACCATTCGCATTCATTACTACTTCAATTTATTCAAATTTCAAAATCGGTTGTTGTTATGGTTACGCATTGTGTAATGCGTAACCATAACAACAACCGATTTTCTAACCTCAATAATTTGTTGTGTGTCGAAGAACGAACAAGTCTTAATTTAGGTAGTAAAACTGTCGAATAGAGGCTCCTCAGAAGGATTAAGCCTCGATTTGCTTTCTTTTTGGAATCTTGCAATAAAAAAAAAAACACATTGAAAAGTGGAAAGAGTATATTGAACCATTTGCTTAGTCTGCAACTAAGAAATTTGGTTCACTGTGTTAGACAATTTTTCTCGCCAGAATCTATCTTACATATTTATAAGTCTACCATTCATCCTTGCTTTGAATATTGCTGCCTCATTAGGTCTACTGCTCTTGCTATATATTTAGAGATTCTTGATAAAATCCAAAGAAGAATCTGCAATGTTATTAGTCCTCACCTGGCGACTCGGCTTTAGTCCCTTTCCCACACCATAACATAGCTTCCCTGTGCCTTTTCTATAAATATTTTCATGGTAATTGTTCTGGTGAACTTTCCTCTATGGTACCTAGACTTTACGAATTTAAACGCAGTACTAGATTGACAACAGGGTCTCATCAGTTCACTGTTGAATTGGCTAGATGTAACCGTAAGTTCTACGCTAACAATTTCTTCTATTGCACTTCTCGCTTGTGGAACTCTCTTCCGGATTCTTCCGCCCCAGTAAACTTTGATCTTCAAAAATTTAAATACAATATCAATCCGTTTTAGCTCTTCTCTACTGGTAGCACCAATGCATATATCGTCTTGATAAATGATCGTATTCTTAACATAACCAGTTAGTACATTTTCAATGACTCTTTGATAAATAGAACTTTCTGTTTTGACAAAATAAGGCATACATTTCCATCTGAGTAAGGCTATTGGAGAATTAATCGTTGTGACCTCTTTAAATTTTTCATCAATTTTTCATCAGATTTGAGGTCAATTTTAGCAAAGTATTTAATTCCCGACAACTCGTGAGTAGCAGTTTCAGTGTTAGGAACAGGGAACGAATCGGAGCCTCTTTTATGGTTTACTCTTATTTTGTAATCCCCACATATTCTTAAATCTCCATCCGGCTTTCGTAAAAAAAAAAAAAAAAAAAAAAAAGGTAAGGTCTAATTACTACCATCAGGGAGAACACATTCTAAAATTCCTTGCTCGATCATTGTTTTCAGTTTATCAACTATTAAAGGTAGCGTGTGAATGGGTAGTCTGCGAGACTCAAAGTTAGAGCGGTAATTATTTTAAGTTATGTTCGTTTTTTATCCTTTTAACATCCACCGTGTCATTACTTTACAACTTCATACTGTGAATTAATTTGGTTGTATCCATTTTCAAGACATCTGTTCACACAAGTCCTCGACTTTTTCACTACTATGATGGGAACAATTTCGATTCTCAAAAGTTCTTTTAAAATTACCTAACGTTTTGATGAAAGAGCCATCGACCTGTCTTAGTTTAAGCCAACTCTTCTTCAATTTGGGTTTGCCCATTAGTTCCCAGAAATTCATTCGGATTAGGATCACACCCAGTATCTACTTGCAGACGAAAATTTATACCATTCAATTTAATTATTTTCTGTCTCTTTATGTCTTTGTATCGCAAATACAACTGTATTTTCCTGGGGGTAGGGTTTAAATTTTCTACCTTTTCTATTTTTCTTTTATGCTTGCACAGAGACCGGAAATATTTTTTCTTTGCATAATTCCAGCATACTTGTCCTAAAGCTGGACGTTTTTCTTGTCCTATTCATGCTTTTTATCACAGTATTTGCACCGCTCAAGTTAATGTATACTTCGACATTACTCTTGGGTGAATTGAATTTTTCATTTAACTCTAATTGTTGCAGATACTCTATAAATGAATCCAAGGACATTTTAGTCAGTTGTAGCTGTTCCAAAGTTTTGTGTTTGTACAAAGCATCACCGATACCTTCAATGAATCTCAACTGTATAAACTCATTTTCGATGGTCATTTCTCCAGAGCCAAGTTTTTCGTAGTCACAAAATCTGGATGCCTCTTGTAGCTTGTGTACATACTGTAATATTATTTCGTTCGGCTGTTGTTTGCTCGCAAGAAAAAATTGTCATCTCAGCAATAACCAACTTCTTTTTCGGCCGCAAATTTCTTTTTGTAATGTCCGAAAGATTAAATCCTCCAATTCTCTGGGATATGTCATGACAGAGATCTTTCTGATGGCCTCACATGATGCCGAAACCAAAAAGAGACTTGTAATCTTGTTCTCCCCTCCTGCAACTCTGTGATCTTTTAACATTTTCGCCCGCGCCTGGGCAGCAAAACAACGAATCCATGATTCCACAAAGTCCGTCTCACCCAACGGTGTCAGAGATCCTATCGGCGACGCCATATTATTGTCATGTCTTTTAGTCTGTGATATAAAAGTTCTAACTCCGCACCGACTGACTTATTAGTAGTCGCTCGATTCTGTGCAAAATAAGGCAAGTCCATTTTGACTACATCACTACAAAAACTCTGAATTCCAAAACGGGGAGAAAGCGAAAACCTTACCTAAGAATGCTTGCCAATTCCCAGAAAGAGAAAAATAGTCTGTGAAGTACCATGACTGCCTACGTCCTGAAGGGACAGACAATTAAAAAAAAATCTCATAACAGTAAAAAAAAAAAAAAAAAAAAAAAAATCAAAGCAGTAAAAAAAAATCTTTGGTGTAGAAAAATGTAAAAATCTGGGCATGGACCCCTCCTGTCCCCGACCAAAAAAATGGCAAATAAATAGTGAGTCCTAATATGAAAAAAAAAAAAAAAATTTGAATACTTTCAGAGGGGAAAATATTCTCTCAAAGATTACAAAACCTCTGAAAATGGCAGCTAGTGTAAATGATGAAAAATGCTGCAATTTAAAAATGGTGTACGTGAGGAAGGGGGAGCACTCTTGGTTATTTACAATATTTAGAAAGTGGAGGTAAGTATAATACTTTCCTCCATTTTCCCAACACCAGAAGAAAACATGTTTTTAGTGAATATACTTCCCCATTCAGTTTTTCATAACAAAAGGTTTGAATGTTTTCTCAAGATAGCAGAATCATTTTGCAAATAAGCTGTGCCCAAAATTGACAGAAAATAGACCATCCATTTTGAAACGCAGTTGTGAAGCGTGCCAAAAGAAAAAACAAACATGGCGGAAATATGATAGAATTATCTTCGTTTGCAGTTAAAAAAAAATCCTTCTACTTCAGCACAATAGCTTATGTGGGAATTTATTGACAGCTTATTTGCTGCTTAAGTACCGACTTACATTTTCCCTATCTGCAGATTTGTATATTTATTTTCGATTTACATGTAAAGAGGCGCGAAGTTATGAACAATGCAAGAAACACTAAAATATCTGCAACGAAGAATGTCCGAAAGAGTAAATAAAATAAAAAGAAAAGGCGATAAAAAGAACAGATTATATATATATATATATATATATATATATATATATATATATATATGTGTGTGTGTGTGGGTGTGTGTGTGAAAATATATAGAAAATAGGAAAGAACTGGTTAGGTAAATAATCCAATGTTCTTTAGTGTTTTTGTCATTATTTTTTAAAAATAGTGCTCGATACAAAAGTAGAGGATAAATATAATTATTTATTTAAAAAATATGATTCCAACACGCTACATAAGAGGTCTCATGTTTCAAAACAAGAGCCGAAAACTTCAATATAATTATTTGAATTAAATTGAGTTAAAGTAAGCTCTGTTCCATCGTCAAGCGAAATTTTTGGTTCCAAAAAAAATTTCGCTTGAAGATGGAACAGAGCTTACTTTAACTCAATTTAATTCAAATAATTATATTGAAGTTTTCGGCTCTTATGTAGCGTGTTGGAATCATATTTTTAAATAAATAATTATATATATATATATATATATATATATATATATATACATATATATATATATATATATGTGTGTGTGTGTGTGTGTGTGTGTGTGTGAGAGAAAGAGAGTGAGAGGGAGGGAGATAACGAAATTTATTTTTATATATCAAGAACAGTATTGAGAAAATTGTAAGACAAAATGGAAAAAGTTTATTTGTGACGCATTTCATCCGTTATGACTTCATCGAACTGGGTTTGTTGACGTTGTTGTCACTACACATGCGCGTGAATGAGAGACGCTGGTAGTTTAAATTGTTTTGAAATAATTTTTGCAATCTAATCAAATATCTACATATCTATATTCTTTTTCTTTCCACCATCTTTGTTTTTAAATATCCCGCATTGTGATGACAGAAAATCTGCCAAGAATGGTGAAACGTTGTAAGAACCTCAACTTGAATTTTACTGTGGCTGAACTAACGAGTAAAGCATTTTCTAGACATTTTCTTCTCAGTGAATTATTTTCTCTTTTAATTAGTAGAGTAACATTTTCTATGTCAAAATAGTGGTCAGTTTCGTTACGGCGAACAACCAATGCGTTTTGTGTTGTTTTTTTTAAAATGTCTCTTTTGTGTTCATATAGTCTTTTGTCTAAACTTCCTCAGGTTTCTCCAGTATATTCTTCTTGACAATCCTTGCAGTTGATAGAGTAAATTCCCCCTTCAAGTTTTGGCTTGTTGTTTTGTTTTCTATTGATTAAGTCATTGATTGTTTTAGACGTAGTTGTGACAAATTTTATGTTGAGTTTCTATAAATTCTTTACGGTTGTAGTTGTGATAGAGTTAGTGGGAAGAATAATATATTTTTTTGATTCGTTGGAATTCTCAGGAAGGACAATTTTGACATAAAATATGCTACTCTAATTAAAAGAGAAAATAATTCAGGAAGAAGAAAATGTCTAGAAAGTTCGTTAGTTCAGCCACAGTAAATTTAAGACATGAATAATAGAATTAAATCTACCACCCGTAGATTAAATAAAGGATTCAGTTCAGAATTCCCTGTAGCTTACTCGGATCGATTGTATTGTATAGCTGGCCACTCGTATTCGAGGATACCTGTCTCTTAGGGCAGCTAGCCAATCCCTATTGCAGATACTTGCTCAGGCACATTTGTGTTTATTCAACACCGACAAAGCCCATCTGTGGTTTATACTGCAACTATGCCGAGCAAACCTTTGTTACAGATTCTGGGAAAGAGTGTGTTATCTAGCGTGATCAACAATTTGAATAAGGCCAGTACGCCCAAGCCCTCGGCCACGATGACTTGTGACTTCGTTCTAGCTCAAGGGTTTCGACTACCCAATTTCACTCACAAGGCTTGGGTCAACCCGTGGTATAGTTTTCAGGCACTTACCAAAGGTGCCGCACGCTGGGATTGACCCCTCCAGTCCGATAACATCAGGAAGTCTCCTTCCTGACAAATCGACCATGATGAGATTCGAACCCGGGTCTCACTGTCAGAATGCGAACGTTCTAACCACTCGGCCATAAATTCGGATCGATATACACCTGAGGAAGTCACAACAGTCAAAATGTTGACAACAACAAAGATGAGGACAATAGTCCAAATGAAAGTCGCGTAAATAATACATATGTATATAAGTATGTGTTAACTTTGTGGACAGCTTCACTACGCTAGGATATACTAGTTGAGCTAGTTGTCTAAGGAGGGGTTTAAATTACTAGGAGCTCGGAATTTTTTTCTTCAGTATGCAATAAACGGTTTTATAGGAGCACGAGGTATCGGAAAACTATTTAAAGACTCATATCGTGCGAAATTAATAAATAGGTGGTCTTACTAAGTTGAGGAGGTCGGAAGTTTTCCTAAAAAAGTCCTTGTATTTTTAGGCACTTAAGAATGTAATGTGCGTGTGGCTACGCACAACTGTCAGCATGTGAACACGTACATATATATTTCGATGCATTCGTCATACTTAGTGGCTGAAGTAGATGTATTTTTCGAGCTGTCGGAGTTAACTCCTCCTTAATTTCCTAATTGTTCACTAGGGGATGCTCTCCCTACACTATAAATACAGTGCGATTTCTTGCCTCGTTCTCTTTTTCATTTCTTCATTTTTTAGCGAACACATCTACAATGTAAGCTCTCGCAGAAGATTGCGTTTTCCCTTTTGTGAGAGACGCCATGAACATTATACCCACATAAACGTACGTACGAACATTCACCAAAATACAAATTCTTTACGTTCACACGCAAACACAAATGTTATTGTCTATGTCCATTGTAAATTTTATTATTTAATACATATACTTGTCTATATATATATATATATATATATATATATATATATATATATCGGTCTTGTTGGTTTTCTTTACACTTCTTTATCGTGGATTCAATCTGAGTCCACCATGTTCTTGTAGTGGACCTTCTTCTAACAGGAATAAACGCAGGTGTTCCTAATTTAACAACACGTAAACCCCTAGTCCGCTACAGAGCCTTATACTGATTAACAAGAGAGACAATTCCCAGTACACAATTATCATTCCCTTTCGACTTTCACTATTTGACCTTGTGCCCTATTAAATCAAGCTGATCAGAGATGCAACTGTCTTTTTAAATGCAATCCCTGTTGTTATATGTCTGTCTGTATGAATGAAGTTGAAACCACACTGCTATTTCCTAACATTGTCTTTGTGCAATCACACATACCGAAGTACAAAAGAGAAAAAGAATGTTGAAAACTTGATGTGGCCACCGGGGGGGGGGGGGAGCTGCAAAAATGTGTGTGAAAAAAACATAACGAAATAAATGGTAAGAAAGGAAAATAAAAAATAAACAAGTTTATACATCTCAGAAATGTATTTGAATTTTCGGGACAGGAGGGAAACAGATAAACAAAAACAAAAGAAAAAATAAACAAAGCCACACACAAACATGAAAACTTTTCCTTCCTAAATCATTTCTGCTAAAAAAAAAATGTATTTTAACCACATCTAAAGCAACCCCAATACTGACTCAAGAAGACATGGCAAAGAAAAAGTTAAACAGGACATATTTCAAGTCAGCTATATTGCTTATTTTGTTGTTCGTTAATTTGATGTTGTAGAAAAAGTACGGATTTTTTTTTCTTTGAATCTAATTTTGAAGGCAGATGAGAAAGTCTAACCATTTCTAAATATTCAGGCAGATTCTTCACCACAATTCTTACAATTTGTTTGCATTATCTGCTAAACGTTTGAATAAAAAAAATCTAAAATTAGGAAAATGACAGAAAAAGACGACCAAATTTTAAAAAGAAAAGAATGAAGAACTGGAGAATATAACAGAAACGAGATACTGAGATAAAAAGAAAATATTTCTAAAATAAATTATTGGCTAACAGTCGTTACAATGATGTAAGCAATAAGATTCTTAAAAGTATAGATGAGTGAAAAGAATGTATTTGGGGAGGCGAGAAGAAAGGATATTAAAAAGGAAGAGTTTGTGAAAGGCGAAAAGAAGAGGAAAAAAAATATAATCAGAACAAAGTAAAAACGGAGAATATGAGAGATTGAAGTACAGAATTAAACTGTGATCCAGGAATGGTGAAAACAATTTAAAAATAAAATATAAGGGTGTTTGAAGACTAATTAAGGCGTTTAATTCAAGAGGCAAATGGAAATAACAAATGAATGAAAATATGAAAAGGAAAGGAAATAAATATATATAAAAAGCAGCAATGAAAGAAAGGTTACAGTTAAAAAAAGGAGAATTTTTCTTTTTCTGTCCTTTTTCCTAATTTTAGCTTTTTGTATTCAAATGTTTAGCAGATAATTCAAACAGAATGTTTTTTCTTTTTTATATTCTTTTATAATCGTAGTAAAAATTTAAAAAAAGTTTTAAATGTATAAAAAGAAAGGGAATTCACAAAAACTAAAAATGGGAAAAAGAAAGAAAATGGAAGAAAGAAATAGCACAACGGAAAGGGCAAATCAGTAAGTCCGTAGCCTGACATACTTAGCGAAATTTTAATCCAATATTGTACAGTGTAACCCGGATATAAGAGAGATTGTCTCTGGTCCCAAATTAGAGCCATACTTACCTAAACAAAATAGACCAAACCCGGATATAAGAGAAACCCGAATATAAGAGACTTCTCCGGTCCCGACAACTCTCTTATATCCGGGTTACACTGTATAATGTTTAATTTATGTGCTGTATGGTGAAACGTTGAATTAAGTGCTTTGACAAGGATGCTTAAGATTTATGCTTTAAAGTAAATATCTCTTGCATGTTTTTTGTTTTCATCCTTAGTGAGGCTACGGACATATCGATAAATCAATGTACTTGAGATAGATTGAAAATGAATGAAAGTGTTTTGAAATAGACGTAAAAATCAGAAAAATCAGTGTAATATGCATTAGAAAAGTAGAGATGCAATAAAATCAGAAAGAAAGAAGAAAGTAATTAATTAGAAAAAAAAAACATAGAGAAAGAAAAGAAAAAAGAAAGAAAAGGATGCATGATAAAACTGAGGAGTAAAAATTGAAGACAAAAAGATCAAGAATTTAGAATTAGGTAAAAAAAAAACATTAAAGAAAAGATAACGAAAACAACGGTTAAAACAATGAATGATAAATGAAAAAGAAATAAAAAAGGAATGTAGGAGAACTTGACAAAATGTATGAAAAATGCTTTAAATAATAAACAGTACAAAAGAAAGAAAGAAAAGAAAAAGAAGAGAAAAGGGAAAGAAAGAAAAAGGAAAATAGAAAGAAAAGGAAAATAGACGGAAAGAAAAGAAAGAAACGAAAAAATAAAAAGAGAAAGGAAAAGAAAAAAGAAGGAAAAGAAAGAAAAAAAGGATGGAAATAAAGAAAAGGAAGAAAAAGAAAAAGGAAATAATAAAAAAAGAAAGAAAAAAAAAACGGAAGTGCGCAATGTACGAAAGAATTGTGACAACAGAATGTAAATAAGATGAGGTTAGTAATCATCACTTGGGATATAAAGCAATTTCTGCTGTGAGTACGACCCGGGAGTGGTAAGAACTAATATAAGATACACCGCCCATCAGCTTCAGGGTCGCTCTTTTCTCCCCCGTCTTTCCCCTTCACCATCATCGCCACTGCTTCTCTCGCATCATCCCACTCTCTCTTTAGTTTTGACAGTCTCTGCATTTCGCTTGCATTCCTGGCTATTTGCGTAAATAAAGAAGTCTTGAAATAAGAGTTACACAAGATTACATCGATAAGCTTCCCCATTTTACGCTGCTTGAATTGCAAGCAATCCCTCACCAACCATCACGGCAACAAACTTTCGGGTCGATGGGCAATAATGGGGAGAGGGGAGAGACGTTGAAGCTACACACGTCACCAAATGCTGGTCTTTGTTTTCAATTCAATTTTTAATTTTTTTTTCTTTTTTAATTTAGAAGTCGAAACTAGAGATGAAATCGGGTGAAGGTAGATTTTCTCAGCTGGGCTTAGTCTGGCATAAGGCTACAAACGCGAGCCACCCAGTTGGGATCTAACTTAAATCATAGCTAGATTTGCTCCTTTATGCATTATTCCATGTTAAGGCGTCCATATTTAGAATGATATAACGAGTAGCGAAAATATTGGGGTCAAGTTCTGCATATTTGGTCAGGAAGAAAAGCTGGTCATATAACGCTCCCTAACTCTTGTCAGCTATTCAATAAAATGTCTTAAGTAATAACAAGATGCATGCACACTAAGAACAATTTTTTAGCTAATATGGTGCATGACTGAATGACACATCTGGGTCCCTTGATTGAATTTCCATGTCAATTTAGTCGATGAGCATAGTTATAAAGGGTGTTCCAATAACTTGGACTGACTTTAAATGCGAATTAAGTTTAAGCGTTTAATGATTTTTTTTTCTTTTTCTTTTAGATTTAACAATTGATGTCTTTGGCAATTTCAACCATGGAAAGATTAACAGTTAGACAACATGTGAAATTTTCAAGAGTGCAATTGGAAAATTTTTTCGTAAATTCAAACAAACTGGTTCGGTGGTAGATGTGAAAACACCATTGCGTGCCCGTTTACGCTGTTCAGCTGAAAACATTGCTGAAGTGCACGAGAATGTGGCCGAAAATCCAGACACCTCTATTCGTCATCACGCGCAGGAATTGAACCTATCCACAACAACGTTACATCGTTTCCAATTGCACTCTCGGTTGGTCGATTATGTTGACCAAAAAACAAAAAAAAACAAAAAAAAAAAATTAAATAAATAAATAAATAAAAATAATAAAAAATAAACGAAATGCATTTCTGTTTGAACGTCCATTTTCGTAATATGCTTCAATAACTTTAACATGTTTAATTGTTAATCTTTCCATGGTTGTAATTGCCAAAGACTTAAGTTGTTAAATTCGAAAGAAAAAGAAAAAATCATTAGACGCTTAAACTTAATTCATATTTAAAATCATTCCAAATTATTGGAACACCCTTTATATTTAATATATATATAGATAATTATTATCAAGAATGCAGAATATATGTTTCGTTTCCATCCAGAAGGAACCCTAGATTGGGCGAAACTAGAGTAGCACATGGTCAAGAACCATTTATATTGTATACTAGCTTAAAAGCCGCCCTTTCGAGCAGCATTTAAGCTAGCTCCTCTGGAGGTCACCCAATTGGGACTTCATCACAATAGCTAGGGTGGGAGTAGATACGATAGGCAACAATAAACTACAGAACTCAAAATTGATCGCTGCTTTTAAGTACTGCCTTAGTATTTAAGCTTACCTTTTAAAAGTTCAACGATAATTATTCTGCCGCTACTTAATTTAAAAACAATTTGATGTACGTAGGTCCTTACTTTCTGTACAAATAATTATTTTTATTTCATGGGTGACTTCAACTGAATCTAGTTTATTCCCAAAATTTATTTCCAAGTCATAAAAATTGTTATCGTATAAAAAAATTCGTCGCAAAAACTCACATAAAAAATCGCCGAAAACTTGTGAATGCAAAATTTCAGGATTGCGGGGTCTGGATCCGGCCCGGAAAGTTTTTAATTTGCTCATGGTGTCGGCCTGATTCTAATATGGTACGATATGTTGAACTATGGAGTAAAGGAGTGAAGTGAAAAAAGAATGAGAGAGTGACATTCGCATTTATTATTTAGATTTAATAGTGTTATATATATATATATATATATATATATATATATATATATATATATATATATATATATATATATATATATATATTCACCACAAGCAAGGCGATACTGCCACTAAGACGCAAAGGTCTACTGGGTGGGAAACCGAATGAAAAGACTTTAGAATGAATTGGAAATCCAATCCTAAACATGAAACCAGGGATGTCAGTATTTGTTAATTTTTAAAAATTACTGTGTAGTTAAATAAATTCACTTAAATTTCGAAAAAAATTCACTTCTGTTCTTCCATCCGATAAATTCTCCCTGACCTAAGCTGCCAATACATCCATGTATTGTAACTGTCAGTTAACCCCTCAAAAACAAGTCACTGCGGTTAAGACATGGTTTTTAATGGTATTCCGCTTACACAAAAAAAAAAAAAAAATTATCAAAATTTCGAATGTTCTAAAAAGGATGAAAAAATTTAATAAAATAATAAAAAATTATAATAATAATAAAAAAATACTTTGGTCTTTCCTCTTAATAATAACATAAACATTTAGATGATAAAAAAAGAATTTATGAAGCTTGGAGCATTTTTTCCTCATAGTATGCTCTTTTTCAACAAAGTAGTAAAGAAACCTACCTTAAACTCAAATCTTTCTGAGACTCGAAATATCTGCTCAGTTTCCTATCCTAACGTAAACAAAGCAATTTCTAAAGAAGTTACGAACTTTTACTTATTAATCCGACAGATTTCATTACTGAAACGCTATTTCTAATATAAATACATATATGAAATGTAAAATAAAGTAAACCAACATACTGTTTCGTGTTTAATAAATAAATGGAGCGTCTACCAATATGGGTATCATTCACTAAAAATATAACGTTAAACAAAGTTACCAGTTGTTCTAAGTAACTTTTGTCCTTTTACTAACCTCCAGTCCCCTCATCTTTCTCACAACCTTTTCACTTTCCTTGTTTTCTTTTTTTTTTTTATTTCTCTTTTTCTAGAATGGTTTTTCCTTATTGCCTTTTCATTCTATTCAGCCTATTTGTTCGTCAACTGCCATTATTTTTTCAAATATGCATATCACTTCTCTCTTCCCGATTTCTCTTTTCCCTCTATCACTCCTTCCATCATTAATTTCTTTTCCTTTTCTCTGTCCCTCTCTTCTCTTCTTCTTTATTCATTCTCCACTCTTGCCTGTTTTACTCATTTCTTTTTTTCTTCTTCTTTCACCCTCTTCCTTCCTTTCTATTTCGTTGTTTCTTTTAATCTTTTTTATTCTTTCCCTCACACCCAACTCATTCATCTTGTCAGTGAAGATCACGTTTTAACCAAATAGGTATAATCTCGCTTTAATAGAGATTTCTGATTCTAATCTGTATGTCTGGGAAAGGTCAAAGATACAACTCCAGGTTTCCTTCTTTTGCCGCCCCTCAGTATGTCCCACTCTCTTGTAACTGCCCAGTTGTTCGAATTAACAACATTAGGTTGCAATTGGAGAGAGAGAGAGAGAGAAAAAAAAGGTTAATTCTTCACTGTTGACCAGAATCAACATTTTTCCTCTTTTTTTTTTTTTTTTTAACTTTACTGTTTCATATGATTTTTTTTAAATGTTCATACAGAGAAACTCAGCCATGAAAACAACATGTCTTCTGGTCTCGTTTGTTATTTCAGTGATTGTAGGTTAAGGAGAAGGAAAGAGTATTTTGCTTCTATCTGAAAAATTGTGGCAAATTAGTCACGTGACTATCACGTGACTAGCTTTTATATATATATATATATATATATATATATATATATATATATATATATATATATATATATTATATATATATATGTGTGTGTGTGTGTGTGTATAAATAACTCCATGTCAACAACAATAACAACAGTATTGGATCTCCGAATGTTTACCGGGGGGGGGGCAGAGTATGGGACAGTATACCACGAGGTTGTGTTGTCGCGTCACAACGCCATGTCACGAGCACGCAGGGCTTCCTAGAGAAATTTTGAAAGGCGGTACAAGACCCCTTTGGGTCCCTGAGAAGATTTTTCTCAAAATTGAGGATTTGATGCCCAGTTAATCTACGTGTAAACTCTCATGTATATTTTATTATTTTCATGATCAGATATAAGAACAGTATATAACATAAATGTAACAAAAACTTATTCAATTAATGCAGCAACATAAATCAGTCTTTTCGGTTAAATTCACCAATCGTCTTTTAGGTTTTGTCATAGTAAAAATGCTTTTGAAAGCGTTCATAATAACTTATTTCAAAGGAAAATCTTTTCTTAAAAAAGACAAAAACAAAAGCCCCCCCCCCCAAAAAAAAAAAGCAACAAAAAAAAAGCAACAAAAAACAAAGAAACAAATTTAACTAGAGTACTAATTAACTTCTCCTTCTCATAGTCCCTGGGAGTCCGATAATCCATGGTGTTGTAGGGGCATCACGTGTATTGTGGCCTTAGAAACTGCGTAAAATAGCCTGACGAAGCCCGTCCCTCATCAGGCTTGTTTGGGATTCTGTTTTCTTTCTAGAGTAGTTGCCACCTCAGGGCAAAAGAGCCCAGTCTCTCCTGCTATTTAAACTCATAGCAGGATGAAAATGGATTCATTAGTGCGATGTGAAGGAAACAGAATCGGAGGAGGTCTGGCACAAGACTACAAAATTGAAGTCGAGTTTACGAACAATGCTATACCAAATTCGATAACCATTCCTTTATATGGCAATGAAATTCAAAATATCAATGTTACTCTCTTGACTGCAAGATTTCTTGTACTTTTGTGTCATGCTCTTTCATGATGTGAGCGATATGGCTCTCCACAACTTCCTGAAGTTGGAAATAACTTTTGTTCTTTTACTACCCTTCTTTGTTTTTGTATTAGGTTGGTGTAAAAATAATGACGTAATAATGTCGTTTTTTGACGTCAAATAATACGTCAAAAAACGACATTATCACGTCATTATTTTTGCACCAACCTAATAGTTTTTGTTCTGCCATCGATTTACTCACTCATCCAGTAGATTACTAGTCTTTTCCTTTGCTTCTCTTGACTTCAGTATGCACTGAGAGTGTTAAATTCTCCAAGCCTTCTTTCCTCATGCTTCTTTTATGTGCTAAGTCTTTTTAGGTTGTAAGCGATCATGGCTCTCCACAACTTCCTGACATTTTTTGGCCTTAAGTATTTTTTTATCCTCTAACGCCAGTCTTTGTCTCTGTTCCGCCATCCATTCACGCAAATTCGTTCAGTAGGTTACACACTGTTTCCTCTCGCTTCTTTTACAATATATATACCTTTGAGTGTTAAATTCTCTAGGCATTCTTTCCTCATAATATATCCCAGAAATCATAACTGTCCCTTTTTTAATTTGAGTATGCTTTTCCTTGTTTCCATTTTTCTTAAAGACTTTCTTGTTGTTTATATCCCGAAGGTTTTAGTTGTCTCTTATTGGAAGTAACAGTTACATCGTGACTCCTATTCTCATTATTAAAACATCTTTGGGGAAAAAGACACAAAAAAACGTATTTAATTGTATAGATGAGGATATTAGTCCAAATGTAAATATAAAATAAATAATAAATAAATAATGATCATTCCATGTTTCAGAAATTCACAGGAATTATCAAATGGTTAATTAATCATTGTTCCAAAGTCTGAATCTATGTATACAATAGAGTCTCACTATCCGCGGATTAGCAAGAGCGATTTCACTTACACGCGGCTAAGCCAATCAGCTATCAGTGTTCAAAAAATTTTATTAAACTAAAACGACTTGTCAAAGAGTAAAAAAAAAAAAAAAGGATCAATTTAAGCGGCCTCGGAAGCATCAATGGCAAGGTCATCAGCTAAAAATAAATAATAACACTTGTAGTAGTACTATTAGTATTTAATAATTTCCTTCAGACTACGGAAATGTTTTTGGTTAATTCATTTCATTTTTACAGACGCTTCGTTGCATAAGGCAAGTATGTTTTTTAATGAGGGCCTTATGGTGCATTGTAAATATTTTCTGACATATTTCGATATGGTTCGCTGTTATCAATATATTACCTCACTAGTGAGGAATATATCTATCTATCATTGGTTAACGAAACTATGTGACAAAGTGGAAAATGTTTTCGTTGGACGCGTTTCGTCCTTTACGACTTTTTACCCAAATATTTATATATATATATATATATATATATATATATATATATATATGTCACCACGAAATGTATCTTTATTGTATTAGACATCCGACAACAATCATTTTTCCCCCTTCCACTCACACCTAGTTTTTAAATAACCCTCTCTGTTAAACCCCTCTCTTATGAACTAACATTCGTCCCACACTCTCATAATTACACTCTCTCTAAATT
This sequence comes from Acanthosepion lycidas, assembly GCA_963932145.1. Lineage (NCBI taxonomy): Eukaryota > Metazoa > Mollusca > Cephalopoda > Sepiida > Sepiidae > Acanthosepion > Acanthosepion lycidas. The sequence continues at coordinate 27,757,357 of OZ010573.1, forward strand.
CTATTTTTATTTCCGGAGTAGGTTTTTTCTGTTTTCTTTTTGAATTTGTAGGTCTGATGAATTGGATCGTATTTACGATTCCAATGGAATAAATTATGACCATGGAATATTAGTGTTTAAGCCTTTTTATTATATTTTATTATATATATATATATATATATATATATATATATATATATATATATATATATATATAGCCAAATGTCAGTGGATTTTATATAGGTTCCTCCATTAGGTCATGTAAAAACTTAGTGGATTCCACTATATATATATATATATATATATATATATATATATATATATATATTGGAATCCACTAAGTTTTCCATTCTGGTTGTCTGAGAATACCTAACGGTCGAAACCTAGGTAGCATGGTAGTTTGTGCTTTAGTGTTTCTGAATATATATATATATATATATATATATATAAAGAAATATAGTCTTAAGATGTGCTATATTTATGGGATAAAGTGCTCAATATCAGAGAGAGAGAGCGTGTGTAAAAATAAAAGTGGGTACTGAGCTCAAGATTTCTTTTCATCGCATTTTAAATAAATATTTGTGTCGAAATCAGAAATCGACGAAACTGATTGAAAATAATTTCGTCTCACTGAGTCAGACGGTGATATGAAGATTGGTAGCTATGTACTGATTTAAGGTAAGCAGTTAGAGCGATTTGATAGATAGATAGATAGATAGATAGATAGGAGTTCATTTAGGTAAATTGATATGGACTGATTTAAATATGAGCTGATATAAATACGTAGAAATATATAAAGTGTGTTAGGTAAGCGCACACACACACACACACACTCAAACTTCCTTCATTTTTCACACATTTTAATTATCACTTCGCCGCTGATGACATCTCAGGTAGTTTTTAAGACCGCTAGAAAACGAATCCATCAATTGTATACAAGTATGTCTTCTGGACTTTGTGAATTTAAAAATTGTCTAAAAGTTTGATGGTTCCAAGCACTTTTGGCTAAAAACTGTTAACCATTTTCAAGAATTTTTATACTACTATAATAAATGTTGTGTAAGTTGTTGTAGATGGTACATTTTTCAATTTCACGATTTAAATGTTTTATAGCAGCTTTTATATGCATTAAAACTATTTTCCGGTATATTGTTGTGTTGGTTTCCTTGTTGGTTTCCCGGATAATGTAATTTTATAGTTGTATATCTGGGCAACAATAATCGAAAATGGCTAATTTAATAGCTTAGCTGAAAGCGCTCGGGAACATTTGGACAATTTTTACATTCACTAAATTCAAAGAAACTTGTACGTATACAAGGAAAACTTAATAAAAACAAAAGAAAGAAAATTACTTTGTCACTCTTCTTCAATGAAACATGTATTAAAGAGGATTTGCTACCCAAATAAATAACTATAGGTATATATATATATATATATATATATATATATATATATATATATATATAAATGAATATATAATATCGCACATTGAGTGTTGGTGTTAATAAAATAGTGCTCGATGCAATATACTAGAGTTATAAACTATATATTAAAAAAGTATACGTATTTAACTTCTCAGGTAGCACGACCCGGAATTTCATGCACAACGCAATCTTCAGGTGCTGAGTTGAAACTGACCCTTACATAATTTGAATTTTGTTAAATATATCTGGTTGTCACAATAATGGTACAGTCCATATTTTATATGGGGATTGTTTGTGTGTGTGTTTTTTTTCTCTTTAATTTTGGATTTAAAATAAACCTAACAAAAAAAAAAAAATTATGAAAATTATAAATAAAATAAACAAGAAAATCCCAGACACACATCCACACAAATTATTTACTTCAAGTTATAAATGTAGAGATAACATATAAATATAATTATCCATATCTAAATAATTACTTTTAAAAAATATGTAGGCGCACATGCACATATGACATATATGTATATATACTTATTAAACAGTCTATGTTTATTTTCGTCTACCGGCTGGAATATTCGAGAAATCTTATTAGAAAAAATATGCGCTCTCCGGCAGGATTCGAACCAGTGTTCCATTAAGGGAAATCATCATTAGATCTGACGTGTTTTGATCACTCAGCTACAGAGTGCGTCGATGAACAAGCAAAGTTGAAAAGAGTCTTGAAACACAGATTTTTTTTCTGGCTCTTGAAATAGACATACCTGCTCAGTTTCGCATTCTAACGTAAACAAAGCCATTTGTAAAGAAAGAGTTTTTTTTTCTTTTTATTAATTAAACAGTATATTTATTTATTTTCGTCTACCAGCCTGAATATTCGAGCCTGCGTTCCAGAGAGAGAGAGAGAGAGATGTAAAGATTGTATTTATAAACTCAGGTAAAACGGGATGCTTCTACGAGTAGAATTTGAAACAAAAATTAATGGTGACGATCTTCTCTGTTGTTATCTTTTGATGAATCATATTTAATGTTTGGTTAAAGAAGATCCAACTACTAGACATCACCTCACCATTGCATTTAAGATGGGGGGTACGATCAAGGTATATTCATATCTATGGTATCTAGACTTTATAAATTTAAGCGCAGTACTAGATTGGCGGTAAGGTTTCATCATTTTACAGTTGAAATGGCTAGATGAAACCATAAGTTCTATGTTAACAGTTTCTTCTCGCTTGTGGAATTCTTCCGGCTTCTTGCTTTCCAGTCAACTTTGATCTTCAAAAATTTAAATGTAATGTCTGTTGTTATTTTCTGACTTCTTAATTCTTGTTCTTTTTCCTCAACAGTGTATTTTTTTTCATATTTTCCAGCACTCAGTAACCACTTTCGTCTTAGTAGCTTTATTTCCATACTTGGGGTGAAATAATAATAAAAAATATCTCGAGTAAAGGCCGAGGTAGACAGACTATTTTTTGATGATCCATTATAAAATGCGACCCAGAGTCGGATATCTTAAGACTAAAAGGTGGGTACACGGATTTCATTCACCCCTAAAGCCTGATCATACATAAGATTTAGCTTTGAGAAAAGACAAATCAATACTCAATTATCCGGACACTGTGGTTGAAAAAAGTATTTTCGGATTTAAAATTCCGGATAACTGAATTCTCAAAATTAGCGAAAATAAATACAGAAAAAGACATTTTCAAACGCTTTTGTTTTGTCCATGTTATTTTTTATGAAATAATGCGCCAATTTTTGTTTGTTTCCAGCTCGTTTTTCTGCCATTAACTCCCGAAACTTCATTAAAGTAGATGTACTTCTTGAAAGTTAGCTACTGATTGAAACTGCAACCAACTTAAATATTTAAGATTTGGGCATTAGGGTTGTTGAAATTCAACATAGGCAACATCATTATTATGATTTTATTTATCCTCAACAGAACGTCCTTTTTTTTATTTTATTTTGCTTTGTCATTCGAATGTGTTGTCATTTCAATTTCAAATCGTAAAATTGTAAAATGAATTGTATCGTCAGTCAGAAAATTTTACCGTCGATGTTCATTTCGGGTACGGATAATCGAGGAAGTATTGTAGTGCTTTCTGTGGTGATTAAAGAAATGGAACATTCCCTTCCATAGTCGATGTCCGAGTCTTGGTAAAAGCCAGGGTTTTCAATGCTTATTTCCAAAGCAGACAAGTACTTCTTACTTGAGAGATTGGTACAATAATATATTTTTTTCTTTTTCACTCTTTCTGCCTGACCTCCACATGGCAGTGTTATGTGCATGCGTGAAACACGCTTATGCGATCATGTATCTTTTGATACATGACTGACCAGACAGATTTTTTCTGCAGTAGGT
>OZ010573.1:27763618-27868618 GCA_963932145.1 Acanthosepion lycidas
TCTGTACCTACTAAGGTGAGTTTGGTCAATATGTTGACTATCCAAGATTTGATTTGGTCAATTAAATATATTAATAGAATGCCTCCTCAGTGACCCAAATATTGATGAGAAAGTTCAAGAACATAATATTAGCAATGAAGTTCAAAACATCTATCAAAAATTTAGTCACTAATGAAGAGATACCTTAGATAAAACTGATAGAATACTACCCATATATACCCAAACTTTATGGCTTACTCAAGGCACAAACCAGTTAACCCCAATGTATCCTATAGTATCTCGGATAAACAGCACACACTGCAAATTAGCAAAAGACATAGCAAAAATCTTAGATCTCTTCCTCGGAACAATTAGCTCAGTATACATTAAAAATTTGGTTGATCTCATCAACAGATTAAAATCCTTAGATATAACAAATAAAAGCATGACTAGCTTAGATGCCAAATCACTATATACAAATATACCATACCTAAGATTCTTACAAAGACATTTAAAAAAGTCAAAAATCAACCTCTTACTACCAACAGACAAAATTTTAAAAATATGCTGTTTTACTTTCAATGGCAATTTTTATAGATAAATAAAATTGTTATTGTTTTAATTATCCTACATTGTATTAGTAAGAATTTTGTGACACCTGCTCATGTGCATTTGTGTTAATTCAACATCAACAGAGCCCACCTGTAGTTTATATTGCAACTATGCTGACAGACCTTAGTTACAGTTTCTGGAAGAGAGCATGTTATCTAGTGTGATCAACAATCTGAACAAAGACCAGCAAATTCTCGGTCATGATAACTTGTGACTTCATGCTAGTACAGCCATTGATGGTCTCTAAGGGTTCCATCTAGCCAATTTCGCTCACATGGCTGGGGTCAACCTGTGGTATAGTTTCCAAGCACTTTTCAAAGGTGCTGCAGGCTGAGATCTCCCCCTCTCCAAACAAATAACATCAGAAAGTCTCTTTCCTAACAAATCGATCCTGGCGAGACTCAAATCAATGTCTATAAGCATGCATATGTATATATGCATATGTATATATACATATGCACGCATGCATATATACAATTTCATTAAAAATAACTGACAAGTATTGCAGTTAAATTTTTTATTTAATTTTTCTTGTGTTCTTATAATTTTCTTCTTTTATGGACATAAATTATGAAGAAATTGTTTGAATGTTCAGTTAAATGTAAAAATAAAATCATCCTTGATAATGGCTAAAAGTATAGCTGAAAGCATTTGGACATTTTCTTTTTAATCATTTCACCCCAAGCAAGGAATAAAACCACCAAGATGTCAGGGGTTACTGAGTGTAAAAGAATATGAAAAAAAGAAAAACACTTTTAATGATGGAGAACAATAAAAGAACAAGAATTTAAAAAAAAACAGAGGATAACGATTGACATTTGAATTAAATGTCTGAAGATCAAAGTTGACTGGATAGCAAGTTTTATTTTATTTTTGCTTTTGCAGCAGTTGAAACAAATTTTATATTAAGTTTACATGAATTCATGTCAACTGCAGTCTTTATTGAGTTGGTAGGTAGCATGATGTGGCTGGTTTTATGAAGGTTACTGGTGTTATTTTCTTTGTTGTTTTTGTGGATGTTGTAAGCTTTTCATTTTGTATTATATATGAATGAGTGCAAAAAAAAAAAATTCTCAGCACTCTTTTTTGAAAATTGCAATGGAAATCTTTGAAAAATTATTTACTGAAAAATATCATTATTTATCTAGTAATAAATAACATTTCAAATTCACCATCCAACTTTAAAAAAAAAAAGAATAAAAAAGGGTACAGTCTGAACAATTCTTAAAATAATAATAATAATAAAAGATAATATTAAATCTATTCTTTTTGTAACAGATCTTGTGGTTTCTTTGGTGAGTAAAATAGTTGTGCCCTGACTGATGGTGTTTAAGACCTAGTAAAGCTGATTTTCATGGCAAGCAAATCGGCCCTCCACACTTGAAAAACGGGCCTAACACAATCTCCCTACTCTGTTTTCTTTTTTTTCCACCTTATACTAGTGTTTGTGATTGGTGTTCTAACCTAGATAAAATCCAGAGTTTTAATATGTTGATTTTCACTTAAAAGATTGGCTCAACACAATATTTTGAGCTCCATTTTTCTGGCCATTTGGCCTAGGATAGTATTAATCTGAATAACAGAGCTTGGGTTTACGTGTGAAAGAAACCACCAGGATGGTAAGTTTGACCTGACCTTAGAAAGAGAGTTTGATAAAATATATGACTTTGATATTACATTGAACTATTCAGGTTAAGAAGCAACATGATTAAAAATAAAATATGACTATTAAATGTTAAATGTGACACAAAGATATGCTTTTTTTTTTAATCACAAGTTATTCATTTAAACTACATCAAATTTTAATAGGCAAGTCAATATTTAAATAATACAACTGATATTAACCAATGTTGACATTTAAGTGATATATATATAAATACTGAGTTGGAACAAATTTTCATAGTGTTTTTTCAGTTTAGAGCATTTCAACATGTGATTTCATTTCACACATGACTGAAATACATATTCTGGAAGGTGACATTTCAATGTGTCTTTCTATGAGGTCTGATCAAAAAGTATTGGGACTGGTACTATGAAAAGAAAACTACAACAGATATCAATTCAGCATTTAATCTCTTTCAAAATAGTGATCTTCTGGACCCACACACTTTATCCAGCAATTTCTATTGATGGAAACATTCCTGGAATGAATTTTGGTGAGTAGGGAGAAGCTAACTTGTCATATTCTTTTGAATTGCCTTGATGTTTTGAAATATTCCTTTCAAATGGAATTTGATTTTTGAAGGAAAATATCACAAGGGGTGAGATCTGAGGAATATGGTGGTTGTCAGACATGGGGATATTGTACTTGGCCAAAAACTGTTGCACAAGCCATGGTCACTGATGGAACCTCTGGTATGGTGAGACGACCACCCTCTATACACATTTCTTCAAAGCACTGGCATAAACAACAGAAGTGAGCAAGAACTTTATAACTTCATATAACTGTGCTGAATGGCTTCACTCTGTGTACCCTTGCTCTGTTACCATAGCAACAGTTTTGATAATTTTTGATCAAACTTCGTATATAATTCACCCGTGGATTTTGCATTTTAAATGTTTTTACATTGAAAACAAAAATGGAGGAAAATGCATTTTCATCATATGATGGTCTTTTATTTTTGGAAAGGAAATAAATGCTGTACAAACAGTAAAAAAGTGCCATTTATGGTGATGGTGCCATAGCTGAGAGTAGTGTTCATAAGGAGTTCATTAAGTTCATAAATTTTCATCAGGAAGACCCAGAATGTTTTGGTTGGCCTGCGGTTGGTAATGAACAAATTAAAACACTAATAAAAAATAACTGAAGAATTAGGAAATCATATTTGATAATTCATATATCTCAAGTGAACTTTGTAAGGCATCTAAAAATATTGAGATACATGGATCACTACGATATCTGGATGCTTCATAATTTAAGCAGAAAGTAATGGACCATATTTTTATCTGCAATTTTATCCTCCAACATAAAATATTAGCCATTTTTGCAAAGAACAATTACAGTCAATGGAAAATGGATTGTTTACAACAATGTGTTGAGGAAAAAGTCCTAGGGAAAATGAAATGAGTCACCATTTACCACTCAAAAAGCCAATCTACATTTAAGGAAAATGATGCTGTGTATCTGGCAGGACTGGAAGACATTGCATTTAGACAAGTTCTGTTCCTATTTGAAATAATTAATTGTAATTAAAGTCAGTAATCAAGGGAAAGTATCTGGAATATGCCAATCAAAAGAGTGTTATCAGGACAATGCCAGACCCCACAATTCTTTGGAGACCTGCCCGAAATTGGTACAGCTTGGCTGGGAGGTCATATTATAGTCACCGTACTAACTTAACCCTTCAACTTCAGATTATCACTTACTTCGATCCTCACAAAATTCTCATAATGGGAAGAATTTCTCTTCTATGGAAGCCTCTAAAACCACTTAGATCAGTTCATCAGCCAGAAAGATGCCAAGTTTTGGGTGAAGGGAATCATGAAGCTGTCTCAAAGAACTGCCAGGACAATAGCAACATGGATTAAAGTTTTGGCTTGTGAATTTGATGACACAATAATTGTGAATTCAAACCTTAGACTGGTTTAGTGTAAACTTAGACTCAGTGGAAAGCAATAAATGAATTGTGTGAGAGGAATGATAACAATCTAACCCTTAGATTTAAGAAAGTGTTAAATTTGATATTCCCTGTAGGTTACCTGAATCAACAGACACCTGAAGAAAAACAGAGGCTACAATGGCTGAAACGTTATGATAGTAACAACAAAGATGAGGACAGTAGTTGGAATGTAAATAATAACTCTTCATCCCAGAATTTCAGGCAGAAATGTTTTTTCATCTTCTGATTGTTTTGTTGTATTTTTCCTGGTCTACAGTCAAACTAAAATAAGCATCTGTAATTGAAATCTATTTTTCATATTTTCTAGATAATGTCCCAACAGGTTTGACATCTTTTCACTGTCACATGAACAAGCATAATATAGTTATGAGAGATTGTTCTTCACACACCCATCATTGTCAAATATTATGACATGCCAATGACAAGTCAGTTTATATTATGCAATGGGACAGAGTGAATGGAAAAGTGCTTTCATGCCTTTCTTAAGGACATTCCTCTGCATCTATCAGTCATTCAGAGTAAAACTCCATAATTTTGGCTTGTTGAAGGTTGGCTGAATTGTGATTGCTATTCAAGTGCAAGTTCATCACTCACAGGGATAAGAGGCTTTCAGAACCTTGGAAAAGCTCCTCAGAAAATCATTTAACTCCCCCATTAAAATGATGTGGTCTAATATTAGAGAGTAAGTATTTACTCTGTCCCCACCCCTAGGACGAGATGTGACACAAGGTCTATGTTTAGGTGGGGACCCGACCGTATACATCTGGGACAGGAACAAAAATTCCCCTCAGGCCCTGCAACTGTCAGTTGTGCTGGCCTGTGTGCGAGCACCAATCCCTCCCTCTGGTGCAATGGGAAGGCACAGCCTCAGGCAGCTGTTCCCCAGGGCTGGGCACCTCTTCAGTATTATTTTTCTCAGTTGCCCCTCTGTCATTTGACAGAGAAGCCCCTGATCACAGTCTGCCCAAAGACAGAGACACAACTGAGAGATAATAAATAGATGTGACCTTACTCTTTTTGAGTAAGGTCACATCTATTTATTATCTAAAGATAAAGATAAAGTAAATTATTTAAAAAAAGAAAAATGGACAAAGTGTATTTTCCCCCACCAATACACTTTGTCCATTTTCCTTTTTTTAAATAATTTACTTTATTAACCTTGATTTAGATCTGTTGAGCGAGGTTTGAAACCAGTTAGCTTGCCCGTTTTTCATTTTTACTTTTTATTTTCATCATGAGTGGTAATAACAAAATTAATTTTTGTCTGTTTATGGCAGTGATATATATATATATATATATATATATATATATATAGATTTATAACAAATAATAAAATAAAATTAACAGCATTTATTCACTTTTAGACATTATATTACATCATTAGCATCTGCTATAGTTTAACTTTGCTTACACAGCATTAAGAATATTTTAAAGCATTCTTAAATTTAAAAATTTTTAAAACTTAATGATATCTTTACTTGTGTTTATAAATATGTGTTTCAAAATAAAATTCTCGTGTTTACCTTGATAATGTCCCTGAGGGGATGAAATGCATCAGTAAAGCAATGTTTTTCTTTCGTCTTTATTCAGAGAAATAGAGAGAAAGAGGGTGTGTGAGAGAGAGTATCCGCAACATAAAAAAAATGACGATAATTCATATTCTGCCACTACAAAATGGTAAATAAATCTCTATACTTGAGGTGTCTTTTTTTCTCCTTCTGCTATCTAATACTTGAAACTGATACTTTCTCTCCATATTTGAGAGCAGTTCACTACAAAGAAAGTAATGACCTTAATGTCTTGGGGATTTCTGTCCGACTGTCTCTCATGTTTAAATATGAATTTATGGAAGCATCAGTTTGGCATAAAAGCTTCCATCTCCTGTCAAGGAAGAGAGGCATTCAGCTTATTCTGAAATGTAAATACAAAATGGATTCTTTGGCAAAATAATGACTATGTAGGTCAAAAAGGGTTTGATTTTATTTTTGTACTCAAGAAGAAAATATGTCAAGAAGTTAAAAAGGTTTGTTGTAACCTTTTATAATTTTCCAAAAGTAAGAGAAAATTTTAATCTTTCTCATATTATTTGGAAGATAGCAATAAGTTCATAATGAGAGATAGAGAAAGTAAAAAGAGAAAAAAAAATATGAAAGAGATGCAGTAATGGTGGTAGAGAAAGAGACTAAGAAAAGTTGAAAAAGAAAGAAAGAAAAAGAAACAGGTTGAGAGAGTGAAACAAAGGCATGAAAGAGAAACAGAACTTAAGGTAAGAGAAAGAAATTAATAGAAGTTGAGAGAGAGAAAGAAAGAGACAAAGTTTGAAAAAGGCAGAGAAAAATAAAAAAAAACATTTGAAACAAAGAAACAAAGGTTGAAAAAAATGAGAAAAAGAAAGAAAGAATCAGTGCTGAACAAGTAAGAGGAAAAACCAAACTTCAGAGGGAGAAAGAACACATGGCAGAGGGGATAAAGGCGTCAGTTAGATCCAGTGACAGGACCCAAAGAGTGTGAGTTCAATACCTGGTTAAGGCAGTCGAGAACTTTGAGAAAGGAATTAACAGGAGATAACTGACATCCATTAGACATGGCACATGAAACTAGAACAGTCTACCCCAGTGAGGAAAATAAAGGGTTCAGTTCGACATTCCAACCACCTGAAGAAGGCCGGTGCATACAACAGCCGAAACGTTGTAATAAATATGGTGACAAAGATGAGGACGATAGTCCAAATAATGTAAATAGTGTACATAATACCTCATCTCAGGAATATAGACAGATAATTAATTTATTGTTTTTTTTTAATTCTGCTGTTGTCTTAATACAAAGCCCAAGAGCCACTCAAAGTAAAATGACGATGTAAAGGAAGAAAGTGCATGTGGATGTGTAAGAAAAATAATGGTTGATGCTAGATATGAAGAGGTTCATCTTGCAGTGATCAGGGAAGCATCCTCTCAAGAGTCTGTTCCACAAAATAACAGTCCTTTTGATTGATTAATTGATTGATTCATGTTTGAAAATAATCCAAGGGAGTCCTGATAAATATTTTACCATCTATAAACACATGTCAAACACACTTTATTACATCACCAACTTTTATAAAATTCATATGCAAAGAATCTAAGATCGGTCTACCTACAACCACAACTGGTGTAACTTAAATTCTTTCACCCTCACACAAAACATCTCCAAATCAACATGTGGAAAAACCATAAAAAAATGGATGAAATGCCTACTAGACACACACACACACACACACAAATGAATATACATTATCATCTGAATCACTCAAACTAGAATTATACACATACACTCATGAATTCTATACATGAATGCTGCTTGACAAAACATTCTCAGATAAAGCTTTAATAAAAGTGAAATATGTTAGATTTTTAAACATTTCCTATTTATTCCTTATCCTATTATCTTGTCAGATTCAAATCCATGTTTGAGCCCAATTCATATATATATATATATATATATATCCCATCTTCCTACCCTCTCTCTCTCTCTCTATATATATATATATATATATATATATATATATATATATATATATATATATATATATATATACACACACACAAACACACATATATATATATATATATATATATTAGGTTGGTGCAAAAATAATGACATAATAATGTTGTTTTTTGACGTATTTTTAACGTCAAAAAACGACATTATTACGTCATTATTTTTGCACCAACCTTATATATATATATATATATATATATGAAATATTATCTAAATATAAAAGCGAGCATTCAAGTCAACACCCATTGGCAACAGTCATATTAAATGCAATCCTCAGGCCATGTGCATTCATTTTTTGTTTTTTCTCGACTTTTTACATTTTATGTCAGTGAGAAAATACAGGTATTCTATTGCGTTGTGGGTTTCCATTTCATTCTTTTTTTCAAGCTTTCTATTTTTCTTTTAATTTTAGCTTGTATATTTATGGAGATGGAGTGGATACGTTTTTTATGGAGTAGTCGAGGCTAAACTTTTCTATGTCCATGGTGTGTTATAAATATAGTGAAAGTGCTCTACTGTTTATCAGGAACTAAATATGACAAAATATAGTTTTAAGGTATGTTATATTTATGGATTAAAGTGCTTAATATCAGGGAGAGAGCATATGGAAATATAAAATGTTATCTATTACATAAATGTTATATATATATATATATATATATATATATATATATATATTATTATTATTAGTAGTAGTATATTAGTAATCCGATAGGTGTAAGAAACTATACTCATTCAGAAAACCTTCAGTGTCTTGATTTGCAAATAATCAAACCAATACCAAAGGGAAAAAAGGTATAAAAAAAGAAAGAACCAAGAACATGTACATTAGCCGAAAATAATCGTCCAGCATGCAAGTTCAAAACCCAAAGAAAAAAAACCCCGATACGAGTATGCAAAACAAGCCAGCCTTCCCTGACAATCCACTTAGGTGAAACCTTGGTAGGTTTGTCTGGCTCTCTAGGTTTACATATATATATATATATATATATATATATATATATATATATTAATCATTTAACTCCAAGTAAGGCAATAAAGCCATTAAGATGAAAGGGGTCTCTGAGTTTTAGAAAGAAATACTATTAAAGAAGGAGAATAATAAAAGAACAAGAATTAAGAAGACAGTAGATAATGATTGACATAACATTTAAATTTTTGAAGATCAAAGTTGACAAGGAAGCAAGAAGCTGAAAGAGAGTTCCACAAGTGAGAAGTGTGATAGAAGAAACTATTAGCATAGAACTTACAATCACATCTGGCCATTTCAACTGTAAAATCATGTGAACTTGCTACTGTACTTAAATTCATGAAGTCTTCATCCCATAGAGGAAAGTTCATCAGAATAATTATGTATATTTGAATTCAAGCAAACAGATTTGGTTTGACATGAGAAGTGGTGTGTTTTTGAATATCTCATGTTAAAAAAGTGCTCCTAATTGCATCAATCAATGTATGCTAAACATTATGAAGAAAAAATATTGGATGTAATCACAGTTAGGTAGTAGTTGATACATTGTTATCAGTAGTTATCAGTTCATATTATATACTGTCATGTAATTACAATCTAAAATATGAACTGTAGTATTTCCCTGTGGACAATATCTATGAACAGTCATCAACAAAATAGGCTGAAAGGCACTTGTTAATCTTACCAAATAACTGAAGTTGCGACTACCCTTTTAAAATATTTACTATGGAGAAAAGTTGCTTTTTGGCGCATTTGGATGACATTTTACAGCCGAAGAACTATTATGTTTGGCTGGAGATACAGAAACAAATAACAGAAGATAGTCTTATTTTTTATTTTATTTGATGAAGAAAGGTCAACATTTATTGTTAATTTTAAAAGGTTAACTTAAGATGAAAGTAAATACTAATAAAAAAAAAAAATGATAATTGCTGATAAAGCGTCATCTAATAAAAAAGAAAAATGAAAGACAATGTTCATCAATAATTAAAATATCACTTTATAATGTTTCATCTAATAAAAATTATAAAAAATACTGCTAATACTTCCTTTATGTGCCATATCCATCCAGGATGTGGGTGATTATGGCTCTCCATAACTTTCTGTCCTTAAGCAGCATTATATCTCTTTAACATTCCTTTGACCAGCTCTGCCATCCATTGGCACGGAGTAGGTAGGTTACTCACTGTTTCCTCCATTCTGCCTGCCTCCAATATACCCTGAGGCTTATAGATACATCACATTGAAACACTGGTTAAGTTAAGCAATGTTGAGCCTGGTCAGTACCTAGATGAGTGACTACTGGTGCTGCAAACTCGGATGTGTGAGTAGTGTAATGGATAATGGCTCAGAATTGTTAATCAGAGAACCAAGTTCCAATTCCCATTGGGTTTTTTATATTCACATATGCACAAATACCCTTAGGAAAGGTATGAAACCACCTATTCTCTCCTCAGCTATGTGTTAATTTGTAAGATTTGTCTCACTAAACCATTATTATATACACCTCCAAATTCTTACAATCTAAGAATATTTTCTGGCTTTAAATAACCTGAAAAGGTTGATAAGTCATAGAAAATGAATCAATCAGTCTATCATGCTTGAGATAAGAATGGTCAAGCTTCAGATGTTGCTTTGGATATCATGAAGGTGTTTGACAAGTTCAGTTTTTCTTATCAAATCACAAAATGAAAGTTGTCTTGAATGGCCACTCTTCTAGATCTTTTTGCATTAATGCAGGTATCCCCCAGGGCTCTATCCTTGAATTTACATTATTTCTAATTTTTATCAATGACCTTCCTGATGTCGTCAGTTCCCAACTCAGTATCTATGCTGATGACATAACGATTTACTCCTGTCTTAATATTAAGTATGACTGGTTTGATAAGGTCAAATTGGTAGCTGATCTAAAATTTATCTACAATATGTTGTTAAATGGGGCAAGGACTAGCTTGTTAATTTTAACACCTCCAAAGTGAAACCCCTCTCTTTTAATCATCTGCAAGAATCCTTTTTACCTTCCTTCTGCTAAATCTACAGCTAAGAAAGTTGGGCTAGACATTTTTTTCACCGGAATCTATCATACATATTCATAAGTCTACTATTTGTCCTTTGAATATTGCTGCCACATCGGTTCTTGTGCTCCTGCTATTTATCTAGCTACTTGATAAAATCCAAAGAAGAATCTGACCTGGCATCTTCACTTCAGTCACTTTCCTATCACTATAACGTAGCTTCCCTGTGCCTTTTCTATAAATATTTTTATGGTAATTGTTCTGATGAACTTTCATCTATCTTACGTAGATTTTACAAATTTAAGCACAGTACTAGATTGGCAGCAAGGTCTTGTCATTTTACTGCTGAAGTGGCTAGATGTAACCATAAGTTCTATGCTGACAGTTCTATCATGCTTCTCGCTTGTCAAACTCTTTTCCAGGTTCTTGCTTCCCTGTCAACTTTGATTTTCAAAAATTAAATACAATGTCATATCCTATGTTTTCTTAATTTCTATTCTTTTATTGTCTTCTCTCCTTAATAGTATATTTTAAAAATATTTTCTTATACTTAGTGACCACTTTGCATCTTAGTAGGTTTTATTGCCTTGGTTAGGATGAAATGATTGCAAAAAAATATCAATCAATCAATCAATATGCTCTATGAGTGTTAAATTCCCCATGTCCATGGTATTCTCAGCATTTTTGTATGACAAAGTGGAAAAAGTTATATTGCAATGCATTTCATTCTTTTGGACTTCACAAATGTATTACAAGAAAACTTTTCCACTTTGTTATATATTTTTCCATAATACTGTTCTTGATATGTAAAAATATATATTGTTATCTCATATATATATATATACTAGCTTAAAAGCCACTCTATCAGGCGATATTTAAACTAGCTTCTGCAGAGTGCACTTGATTGGGCCTTCAGCTTGTTAGAGAGTGTGAGAGACTGTCTTTGCATATTCTCAGGATTGGAGGCTCTCCTGGCTACCATTTGATCTGGGTTTTCATTTGCACGGACCTTTCTTTTCTTTGCTGGAAACTTGGCTCTAAACGCAATCATCAAGCCTGATGATTGCATTTCGCATGAAACTGACTGTCACCTCTGGATGTTGACTTCAATGTCCACTTTTATTTATATATATGTGTGTGTGTGCAAGTTATGTATATTACTGTAATTAAGCACCAATTGTTCATTTAAACAAGTTTGACTGAAAAGTACAGATATCTTATGTATATTAATTTTGGTCATCTTTTTTTCTAAATTGGGAATGATCATTTACAAAACTTGCTGCTTCCATTTGACAAAATTTCCAAAATCAATATAATTGCCATGCCTGAGCTTTCAAATCACTTGAGTTATCATCAATTTTAATACAGAATTTTTTGTCTTTATTATGAGAAAACAGGATTTCTTTTGCAAGAAGGCTCCATTACTTCCAAATTTTAAACTCATAACTTCATTGAGAGCTACATGATTGTGTAAGTTATTTAAGTTTGGTTCAATTAAGCTGCAATTGTTCATTTGTGTTTTATTGAAAAGTCTAAACATTTTATGTCTATTAAGTTTGACCATATTTTTCTGAAATTGTGAATGATCTTTTGCAAAACTGGCAACTGTAGATGCATAAAATTTTCAATATCTAAATGTTTGACTTGCATGAGTCATCATTAGATAGCTATTGAATTTATGACCACTATAAACAATAAATACTTAAGTAAAATACAGTGAAGAAAATAATTACAAGTGGTACATTCAATGTGTTGTTTCATTTTAAATTGGATAGGATAAAACCAAAATACAGGAAGTCTTATCAGCCATGTTTCATGTTAACAGGCATCTGACATGTGTAATGACATCTTTTTTATATTCTTTGAAGAGTGCTGCGTTTAAGATTAATTATTTTTATTATTGTGATTATATGTTGTAGATGACTTTATTAATGAATTTATGCATAATTTTATTGTTATTTTTAAGGATCTGTCTAACATTACAATTGTTCTTATGGTACTTTTTAAATGTGCTGTTTAATAACACTTTCTCCAGATAAATAAGCTTGCAAGGTAAGAGTGGTTGTTGTGTAAGCTATATAAGACATATATTGTTTGCAATGATACAATCTCCAACTAGACAGATAAATTGATAAACAACATTAGTCTTATGGAGGGGGAGGGGGATTAAGGAATATTTTTTATAATTAGATTGTGGATTTTAAAATTTTATAAAAAATGATATTTTTTTCTACAGGTTTAATATATCAATGCATTACCTATTTGATTGTGGTTTCATCATTATTGTAATTGTGATGCATTTGATTTCTGCAGAGTATATATTAATGTTATTAAACTTAAGAACTAAAAAAAGGGTCAAAATTAATAGATATAGAATGACAAAAGTTTTAATAAAACACACACACACACATATATATATATATATATATATATATATATATATATATATATATATATATATATGTATATATACCAAAATGAGAGAAAGATTTCTTTTTGTTTCTTTTCTTTAAATTTCAGATTCAGGAAGCTTCTTAAAGGAGCCTGTAGATAAAATAAAAAAAATATGGAACATCTATATAAGATATTAACAATACTAACTGGACATCAATACTTAGAAATACTAAATCTGAATAAACAAAATGATTACTCATAGAGAGTGTACTGTTATTTACTTATAAATTATGGCCATAAGAAATGGTACTATTTAATTTTCAAAATTTAACTATATTGTAAGGTAAAGGATAAACTGTGTCAGTAATTTACAGTTAATTCACTTTCTTGGTATAACGTACTTTTTGTCAGCAAGTTGTGTAATTTTTAGTTTTTTATGTCACCATATGAAGTTTTTGTTATAATCTCTTATAATAAAATAAAATAATATTATATATATATATATATATATATATATATATATATATATTGATTTTCAACTTGCCTTGATAAAGTCAGATTGATGAAATGCATCAGCAATGATTAAGAAATATTTTTCTAAAAACATCTGGAAATATCAAAGAGTAAATTTATTCACTAAATTACCATTAGCTTCAATTACAGCCTCCAGATGACTTCAGAATCTCCTGCAACTCTTCTGGACAGTATCCTTGTATAAGTTAGTGAATGCTACCATAATCCTTGCCTTCAGTTCATCTTTGGTGTTACAAGAAATTTTGTTAGTCTCTTGCTCAACTGCGCCCCCCCCCATATAACAATCAAGAGGTTTGCAGTCTGGGAACTTAGATATTATAATTAGGGGATGCACATATTTGAGTAGTAATCAGTGTTTTCAAACAGCTAAATTTTGTCTACTGCCCTGTGCATTTGAAAAAGAAAATGGGCTTTTTAGCAGGGTTGAAATCTTCATCCCTCATGTAGGGGATACCACTATTACACATTGTGTGTGCTTGTGTGTGTTATATATATATATATATACAATAAAATGGAAAAAAGTTTTTTGTGTGATATTTCATCCTTTAGGACTTCTTCATAGTAAATTGGTTGTGTTGGTGCATTTACACATGCACATTAACAAGGGATGCTGGAAATTTAAAATTTAAATATTTCTTTTTACATTTTAATTCCTCATTTGTGCTCAGCAAAATAACAAATTTAGTATGATGAAGTCCTAAAGAACGAACACAAGAAAACTTTTTCCATGTCATTCATTTTCTTCAATATTTTTCTTCATATATATATATATATATATATATATGTGTGTGTATATATATATATATATATATAGGCATCTTTTATATATATATATATATATATATATATATATATATATATATATGTATATATATATATATATAGGCATCTTTTATATATATATAAGCATCTTTTATATATATATATATATATATATATATATATAAGCATCTTTTATATATATATATAAGCATCTTTTATATATATATATATATATATATATATATATATATAGGCATCTTTTATATATATATATATATATATATATATAGGCATCTTTCATATATATATATATATATATATAGGCATCTTATATATATATATATATTTAGGCATCAGCAAAAGTGTTATTATTATTATATTATTATTGCTTGTCGATGCACTTATTAATCTTAATATTAATTAAATTCATCAAATATAATGCAGTAAAAATGTCAGGCTAAAACATCAATCAAACTATATAATAATTATCAGTATTTATTTATTTATATATTTCCTGTCTCAGCTGTAGTGGAAAGGGAGGTAAGTGAACTTAAGTTAGTAAATTTATGCATGATTATGCATGATTACTTCCCTTAAGTTCTTCCTGCATATTTTCACAGACAGCTTCTAAAGATTTTCCAAGCGTAGCTTAGATGTGGCACACGGCCAAAAGCATGGGGGCATCCAGTGAGAATCGAACTCACTTTTCAGTAGTAACTGACATAGCAAGATAAGAGGTGCCCATCACAGACAGCTTCTATGTTACAACTGAAGGATGCCTAATGAAAATAAATCTGAAAATCGGCTATTCAGTATTTTCAATTTCACTAAGTATTCTGTGTACTTTTTATGAGTTTGTTCTGAGAGGTGTTCACTTTACTTCTGTTAACTAGGACATGATTCTTCTGCTGTATATTAACTCAAAATAAGTCTAATTTGTCAGAAAAGGCTTTCAGAACACGTTTGCAATCTATCAATGTGAATAATTTACCTTGAATCTGGAGTGAAACTTTATTGAACTTTCAAAAAATTCATGGTAAAAAGTAAATGTCACATTTGTGATGCCTGATTTCCTCTGCCAAATTTTAAGAATTTAACTACAGTACCAAATAATTTTACAAATCTGGCCAGGTAGTTTCTTTTTGAAAGCCAAACTTCTATATGGATAATAAGTTTTATATGCTTTTCTTTGGTATTAATATAAAACTTTTGAAAAATCTGTCATATTTTTTGTTAGATTTTATTTTATTGTATGTTTTAATAACTATTGCAATGAATCATGAAGTTCGGGGCTAATATTTTTGGCAACTAAATGATGACGATGCACCATGCAATGAACAGCAAGAATAGAAGGACATATATTTTTTAAATACACAATAAATCCCTTATGCTTACCAAACATGGATTGAGTACCATCCGTTGTGCAAGATACCAAGTTTTCAAAGGATACTTGATTTTCGTCAAACCAAGATTTGCAACTTCAGGAATGGATAATACAATGGTATTAGTTTCTAAAAGTTCCACAAACAACAAATCTTCACACAGTTTACAGTAATTATATAGATAATGAACATATGCTACAAATATAGCTCTATTATCGCTTACTATAGATTTGTCAATTTGAATTGAGAATTTAGTGCTTTTTAATTTTTCAACTAGTTGACTTTCCACATCTGCCGACATTTCATCAATTCTTCTCCAGATTAAATCATTGCACAGTGGTTAATGCTTTCCATTTCACTGTTACATTAAAACATATAAAATTTTTAACATGAAAAGATATTTGATCAAAAAAGCAGTTCATCTTGAACGATGTGACTAAAATGTGCTGGAGCCCCATCATACATGAACAACATGTATCTTCATATTAACAGGGATACATCCTCTAGCAGGTCTGGAAATGTCCCTATAGATAGCTCCTGTAAGACATGCTTAGAGAACATATGGACCAACCAGACAGTCACCCACAATTTCAGCCAACACATTAATCATAAGCTGATAGTGATGTCTAGCCTGTTTTTTAGCATGGAGATTCCGATTCGCCCACAAATGTTGGTTGTGTAAACTTTTTATTCCATCTCTTCCTAATGTTACTTGATCTATAAACAAGACTGAAGAGACAAACAATGGATCGGCAAAAGTTTTCCCATAGTGAAGGATCAGAAGACAAAACTCCTGCATACTTTGTAAATGATATGGATAAAAAAGGAGTTGCTCTTGAAGTACCCTCCATGTGGTACTATGAGATATACAATATGGTAGGGTCACTTGAAGTGTGCTGATATCTGGATCATCTCTGATAGTCTGTAGAATGTGTTCCTCATTGTCTGGCATACAAGCAAATCCTGGTCTTCCTTGATCCATAGTTGGTGATGCCATGGATTCTGTCTCAGCAACGCAACAATGAACAGCAGCAGAGGTTGAATGACTCGGCTGCCTTCAGTCTGGAAATACAATCTGATACAGCTGTGCAGCTTCAGGTCCATTATCATTCATTTAGCCATAAGTAAAAACCATATCTGCCTGTTCACAATATGAATATCCTGCTATTGTTAAATGGAACACTTCTCAGTTAACTCACTGCGAAACACGTTAAACATTGAAGACAAATTAGCCACAAATGTATACAGCGCCATCTACCATAAACTTTCTTTAAACTTAATTTTGTAACCTAGGGAAGGTTACTGAATAGAATAATCACATGAAGATAGGTAATGAACGATAATACTTAGAACAAGAACAACACATATAAGATTCACCAGCGGCATGTAGAAGAAGTAGTCAACTGCTAGAAATGAGTCAAGTGAATTCCACAATGAATCTCCAAATGCAGACCAACATATAGACATATTTTTATATATCCTTGTTTTCACCCACAAAAAGTATTTTTGATACACCCTATATATATATATATATATATATATATATATATATATATATATATATAATATTAGTGGTCAATATATATATATATATATAAATTTCCAAGAGGATAGAATCCAGGTAGAACTCAGTGTCCAGGATAGAGTAAGAATATAATATAAAAGGCTCAAACTCTGATATTCCATGGTTATAATTTATTACATTGGAATCATAATCATGATCCAAATCATCAGACCTACAAATTCAAAAAAATTTGTAGGTCTGATGTTTTGGATCGTGATTATGATTCCAATAAGATAAATTATAACTATAGAATATTAATGTTTGAGCCTTTTATATTATATATATATATATATATATATATATATATATATATATATATATATATATATAACTGCATGAATTTAAACATAGGACTAGATTGGCAATTAGGTCTCATTGTGTTACTGCTGAAATAACTAGATATAACAAATTTTATTCTAATAGTTTCTTTTCTTGTACTTTTTGCCTGCAGATCTCTCTTCCAGTTTCTTGCTTCCCTGCTGTCAAAAATCTTCAAAAATTTAAATGCAATATCAATCACTATCTTCTGTCTTCCGAATTCTGTTCTTTTATCGTCCTTTCTCCTCACTAATGTCTTCTCATTCTCTTTCCGTCACAGTAACTGCACTGCTTGCATCTTAGTAGCATTATTGCCACCTTACTTGGGGTGAAAGGATTAACAAAAATAAAATAAAATAAATTGAATTAATAAAGTTTCTATCTTCTGAATTTTCAAAATTATCTCAAAGTAAAATGGCCAGAAAAGGTCTGTATAAGATTAAGTCCATGACTATTTGGTTTTAGCCTGAAAAGATGGCTGCATATTGTTTAACACATCATTAAAAATGAATTGAAAAAACAATTTACACATCTTTATGTGCCATGTTCCCTCAAGATGTATATGACTCTCCACAGCTACTTAAAAAGGAAAAATGGATGTATAGCTGTTAGTTAATAGGAAGTAAAAAATATTTCCTTTTTAAGTTAGTTATTTTAAAAAATATTTCCTTTTTAAGTCAGTTAAAAAGATATTCAAAACTAACAATTTTACTTGCGCTGAATTAGTTTTTTATTATTATTATTATTATTATTATTATTATTATTATTATTATACTTGGAGCATTTTTGACAAACATTAAGTTCTGGTGTTTTTATAGAATCAGAATTTTTTTTTTATCTGATAGGTCAAGTTGAATTTTTGATTTATAATTGATAAAAAAATATCTTGGAAGGTCATTTCATAAATATAGCTGTAATGAAACATGCACAGGATCTTACTGAGATCAGATGCAAAATTATTTTTGGAGACACCCAGTGAGGATCAAAGCAAAATTGCTTTGGATTTCTGATATAATCCATCTCTGCCACAGAGCTGACCCATTTTGTTTATTGGTCATCAATGAAGCAAATTAATGACCCAATTTGATAAGGTTTGAGGGCATTTTTTTTTAGACAGAGATAACAAAGGCAATCAGTAGTTAAGTAGTTTTCCAACTTGGAAAATGCCACTCTGAAGATTAAGACAGAGATTATATGGAATTTTCATGGAGCATTGTCAAGCATTATTCATTTCGGTTAATATTTTCCATCTTGATTTTAACTGCACTATTTACACTAGTTGTAGTAGCAGTAAAGCTATCTTGACTTGATGTTTACTCTGTGCAAGGCTCAAGATCCAGTCAAGGTAGAGGGTTACAGAGTAAGAGGTACTACTCTAGGTAAGGTGATAATGTCACCAAGATGCAAAGGGCCACTGGAAAGTGAAAGAGAAAAAGATTTTAGAGGGAACTGGAAACCCAGTCCTAAACTGGAAACAAGGGATAAACCTCTATTGTTCAAAAGACCAAAGAGGAGTGTGAAGCGGACAATAGGCAAACCTATTTACTCCTACCAAGGAAAAAAATGTAAATAAATATTAAATAAAAGTTCAGATTTTTAGGCAGAAACATTAGAAGTATACAGTTGACGTACACTTTAGAAAGAACTGGAAGTTAAATACTAAACACAAAAAAGGGATAAACCTCTACTCCTGTTCAAAAGACAGGGAAAGAGTGTGTACTAGATGATAGGCAAACTTGTCTACATTCTTTTGAAATGGAAATATTTACATGTCCCAGTTATTACTATGGGGTATTGTCATAGCATTAGTACCATACAGTTCTCAAACACTCCATTTAATATATATATATATATATATATATATATATATATATATATATATATTTATATATATATATATATGATACAAATATAGTTTTAAGATATGCTATATTTATGAGTAAAAGTGCTCAATATCAGAGATAGAGCATGTGTTAATATAAAATTGGACACTGAGATTCATACAGAGTGGTGACAGTCTGTTTAAGGCTTAAATACAATTTCAGGCCATGAAGGTTACCACTTGGTGTTGACCTTAGTTTCCACATATATATATATATATATATATATATATATATATATATATATATATAAGTGAACATTGAAGTGACAGGCTGTTTAATGCTAGTTGCAATCATCAGGTCGTGTGTGTTGGTTTTTTTCTCGACTATTTATATATGCACTATTTCTGATATTGACCACTTTATCTCATAAATATAGCACTCCTTAAAACTATATTTCTTCATATATATATATATATATATATATATATATATATTAATCATTTCTCCTCCAAGGAAGGTGATAAAGCCACTAAGACACAAGGGGTTAGTGAGGATGAAAAACAGCAGAGTGAAGGAAATTGAGGAAATGTTGCTGAGGAGAAAGGACAATAAAAAACAGGATTCATGGATACAAGATGAGGATTGATGATAGGCAAACCTATTGTCAACAATTATTCATTTTTGACTTGTATTTTTTCATTTTGATTTTAATTGCTTTATTTATAGTTAGAGTATGAGTGGCAGTAAAATTAAGATGAAAGAAAACTCAGTCAGAAATGAATAATAGTTGACTATCATTCATTGAATAAAAATTCAAGATACTACTACTACTACTACTACTAATAATAATAATAATACTAAGAATGCATGGAAAAATAATAACAAATACAACAGCAAGTGACCAATAAAATGAGTTTAAGAGTTAGATTCAATCTTATGCTAATGACAAAAGTTCTGGTGGTCCAAGTCTGCTAAAATGAAGCTTGCTTTTCAAATTACAAAATCTTCAAGTCTTTCTAGAAGTTAATTTTTTATTTCTCTTCCTACTGTAGATTAGAAGCATGACGATTTGTGGTTAAAAAATAGCTAAAACTGAGATGAAATCAATACAGGTAAAAGATTAATAATAGCTGAAGTAGAGAGAGATTATTTATGTGAAAATGAATGCAACTAACTCGGCTGGAATTTGAACCTGGCTTGCGGATTTCTCTGTCTCACAAATCATTAGACTACCTGCACATCAGCATGCATTTATTTATAAGTACCCAAAATGTAATTGTTTATAAGTGACAAATACATTTATTCAGATATGTATACAGAAAAGCGATACAGATTTCTACTGCTGTTCAGGCAAAGCACGGTATCTACATATGGAAGTTTTATAAAGAAAAAAACACATAGGTAATAATAAATTAACTCTGAGAACAAATTTTCTGCAACTTTGACCAGTATGAATGTTTTTAATTGGTCACTACTTTGCTATTAGCAAATAATGCAATTATTTAAACACCCACCTCAATCATAAAATAATTCAAGTTGACTGTTTGGTTTGGTTTTGTTTAGCAACATATCAACACCAATGGTTTATTTAATACCAAAATCTAAATATTTTGAACACAATTTTATGGCTTCAATTAAATATATTTTGAAGGCAATTGTATGCCTTCAACTAGAGATAAAATGTTTTGCTGATTATGTATTGTTGTTTTTTTTAAATATAAAAATGTATTGCTGGTATTTTTACTATTAAAATGTATTTTCATACTGGTTTTATTTGGGAGGCTCACTATTTGCCCATAGCTAAGACCCTAAAAGGTGCTACCACCCGAGGTAAGGATGGACCTAGGAAGAACAGCAATTAAGAGGTGGTTCCATGCTCCTCAAAAGCTCCAATCTCCCAAGCAGAGGCCTTATTGTAGGATGCAGTTTATCGTCATACCCAGGATTTTAATTCAAGTTGCAGTTCACCTCTTCTTGACAAGTATTCAAAATCACTTCATATTCTATATACTGGTATTATAAATAGGAAGCTAAGTAAAGATAAAAATGTTGAGAACAGGAATGCAAAAAACGTACCTGAAATATGCATGTTATCAGCTTACAAATATGGCATATGTGTGGGATTTTGATCCTTCTAGCTCCCTATTTTTTTTTGAGATCCAGACTCTTGTTTATTTAACGTTAGATATTTGACATCTGTTTAAATGCAAGGGACACTGAAATTCCTGATAAATGTAAGGGAAAGCATTTTTTTTCTTCTACAATGTGGATTTTTCAATTACTACATTCTATGGACTCTTTCAATATATTCAGATCTTTTCACACACACAAAATAAATGACTGTGCCTGTGTAGACAACAATGTTGATGTACATATTCAACAACAATCGTACACACGTGTACAAACACATCTGCAGTGATATATTTTTATTTGTAAAATAACACTTATAGTAACAAGAATTACATTTTTGTTCATATATATTTGTACATATGCATATATATATATATATTTGCACATGTACTCTTATTATTGCAATTTATTGTTATAATTATTTATACTATTTACAATGTAATTCTGAACTGTTGTCCTCATCTTTGTTGTCATATTCACAACATTTCAGCTGCTGTATGCTTTGGCCTTCTTCTTCTTTGAAACTTTGAACTGAAGCCTTTCTTTCATCAACTGGGACAGACTTTCCTAGTTCCACATGCCATGCCCTTTCCAGATATCTCAGTTTCAGTTATTTCCTTTTTTTTAGTAACTCAACTTTCCTGTGGCTAGGTATTGAACTCACAACTCTTTATGTCAAGTCACTGGATTACTTCAACAAACACTTTTATCCACTGAGCCCTATGTTCTTGTGATAAAAGCATTAGCTGAATTAATCCAGAGACTATCCGTCACATAATTTTTATTATAAGATGTTGTTATATTTGTTCTATTTTATCATGAATTATTGTTGTTGATCTCTTATTGTGTCAAATAAGATCTAAAGTAAATATTCTTTCCTTTATCTAATTTGTATATTGTTCTGGTTTGTGATTAATTATTTTTATTGATATAACATAATTGCTAATTTATGAATCAAACCTTATTAAAGAAAAAAAAAGTAACATTGTATACATAGGGTTTAGAGTTTATCCATGGATAATTTTGGGTATGACTGTGACATTTTTTGTTTTTTTAAGACCAATTTAATTTTTTCTAAAATGATGTTCATACTCATCTTTGTTGCCATATTTATCACAACATTTCATCCGTTGTATGCTCCGGCACTCTTCAGGTGGTTGGAATGTTGAACTGAACCCTTTATTTTGCTCGCTGTGGTAGACTGTTCTAGTTCCACGTGCCATGTCTAATGGACGTCAGTTATCAGTTATCTCCTGTTAATTCACCTCTCCAAGTTCTCTACTGCCTTAACCAGGTATAGGACACATGGCACAATGGATAAAGGTGTTGGTTAGATCCAGTGACAGGACCCATAGAGTTGTGAGTTCAATACATGGATAAGGCAGTGGAGAACTTGGCGAGGTGAATTAACAGGAGATAACTGATAACTGACGTCCATTAGACATTGCCATATATGAAAAGTATAATTGCCTGCTCATGATATAAATATCCTGCCATTGTTAAACAGGACACTTCTCAGTTAACTCACTAATACACACGATAAATGTTGAAGACAGACTAGCCACAAATGTACATGTATGACAAATGTAACCTAGTCTATGTGGTAAGACAGTGCCATCTACTGTATACTTTAAATTTAACTCAAAATGAAGGATTTGCATGTTTGTATAGAATTTTATCCCTATTTTGGTGTTAGGAACCTGCACCCAAAGTTTGTAAAAGTATTTTAGATACACCTTTTACACACACACATATATATATATGGTGTGATAGGTAAATTGTTACCATTTTATATTTTTAATTTTGCATATGTGTGTTGTTTGTTTTTAATTTTATTGACTGTGCCATATAGTAGAATCAGCTGGACACTGTCTGTCAGTAAAAGAGCACCATGACACAATTCATTCCATCAGAAATTTGAAAATGGCTTGCTGTATTGCTTGGCATTCACACCGGAGGCTTCAATACAAGCATTTCACAGTGTGTTGTTTGTTTTTAATTTTATTGACTGTGCCATATAGTAGAATCAGCTGGACACTGTCTGTCAGTAAAAGAGCACCATGACACAATTCATTCCATCAGAAATTTGAAAATGGCTTGCTGTATTGCTTGGCATTCACACCGGAGGCTTCAATACAAGCATTTCACAGTATGCGGGTGTCAATCTGAGGACAGTGCAGAGGATTCAGAAAGAATTGGATGAGTCTAATTATGATGACGAATGTGTTTGGTGTGATCACTAGTGATGACAATATTATGCCTCCATTTATCTTACCACAGGGCTTCAGTCTTTACATGGAAGCCTACATTTTGGTTTTGCTCAGATATTTGGCAGTATAGACTAAGCTAAACAACTCCCTAATCACATGACACAAGGAAAATACATCAGAAAACACACACACACACATATATATATATATATATATATATATATATATGCTACTATATGTCCATGCTTATTTGGAAATAGCACTAAGCAATAGTTTATAGCACAAATAGATGTGATTGAAATTTCACTTTGATAAAGATGTATAATATATCTTGTATCAATGTCAACAGCAGGCAATGTAGTTTTATAAAGATGTATTTCTTGAAAATGTATATCTCCATTAACTGCAGGCAGTGTAAGTTTCATAAATGCATACAAGTACACCCCCAGCAGTGGAAGTGTTAACTTTTTTTTTAACAAGAGTGCATATGCCTGGGTTTAATGAATTTAGATGTTCATTGAATGTTTGTGATAGAATGCTTTCAACCATACTTCGGCTTGTTTTGAAGATTCAGAATTATGGAGATGTGCTGTCTTTCCCTGATTCAAATATTTTTAAAGCTTAGTGTTGGCTGTTATATTTTATGGTGACATTATAGGCAGGTGATTGTCAAGCAAGTTTCTTCATTGGCTAAATTTATTGTCAGTTGTTGAATATATTTAAAACCACAGTTCCAACACTGAAGGAGAATTTAATTAGTTCTTGGACTTTTTTTCATGGTTAGGGCTTCTAATACTTAAAGTGTTTTTCTGTATTTTTTTTCATATATATATATACACACACACACACAGACCTATACATAAATTCTAGATAAGGAAGAAATTGACTCTGAGAGAAGAAGAGGAAGAATCTTGTTGAATTATATTTCTTTTAAGTCTCTCATCTCTTTTATTCTTTTGAAAACAGCTGTCAAAGAATAACACCAAATAGTCTCCCTCCCCAACCCTGCCAAAAAAAAAAAAAAAAAGGAAAGAAAAAGAAGAGACTTATTTTGTTTGTTGGTCCACCTACTTGTTAAATAAATGTTTTCTTTGACAAACAAACTTCCAATCTGTCCTGCTTTCCCAACCAGGCATGAATTTCATGATGAGGGGAAGAGCAGTCGAAAATCTGGAATGTTTCTAATTTGGGCTTTTGTTATGCATACAATTATGTTTCCCCATGCCTCTTATCAAATAGACAAGACCCAAGTAAGAAGGACACAGACAGTGGAACATCAAACACTCTGGAGATACAAGTAGGGGGATAGATAGATAGACAGATAGATAGATAGATAGATAGATAGATAGATAGATTGACAGACAGACAAATAGATTTGAGCAGGATGAATGAATAGATAGATAGATATGAGCAGGATGGATAGATAACAGATAGATAGATATGAGCAGGAGTTATATATATATATATATATATATATATATTTGTTTGTTTGGGTTTTATGGCATATCAACCACTGTGGGTTATTTAATGCCAAATTCAGTTTATATGAATTTTAAATGCCTATTTTGTATAGAATAAAAAACGTATAGCTGGCAACATTATTCCTTTTCTACAAAAAAGACTTAGAGCTGGCAGCATTATTGTTTCAAAAACTTAGAGCTGGCAACATTATTGTTTCAAAAACTTAGAGCTGGCAACATTATTTTTCTGAAAACATTATCTGAGACCTTGCTGTTGGATGCAGTTTACCGTCATACCCAGGATGCGGATGTAGTTTACCATCATACCCAGGACGTGCTGTTGGATGTAGTTTATCGGCGTACCCAAGACGCGGATGTAGTTTAACGTCATACCCAGGATGTTATATATATATATATATAGAGAGAGAGAGAGAGAAAGAGATAGCAAGATAGATATGAGCAGGATGGATAGTGTGTATAAATTAGATATGATATGAGCAGGATAGATAGTTAGATGAGCAGTATATATATATATATATATATATATATATATATATATATATATATATATATATATATAGGGAGAGAGAGATAGATAGATAGATAGATATGAAGACACTAAATTAGATAAGCAGAAATAAAAATCAAAAAGTTTTTTTAAGAAACTCCAAATATAATCCCTAAAAATTTGACAAGGCTAATAATGAGAATAGTGATGTGAGTGAAATGTTTGTAGTTATGAAATTGCATTAATCTTACCAAAATCTAACTCTGAGAAAATGTAGATACTACCAATGAATTATACTTTATTTTTATATAAACCTGAATAGATTGGTATAATTAGTTGAAAGAAATGCATGTTAAGAATCACCAATTAAATTATCTAATCAAATGAATCATGAGGACAAATTATATCATTTTATTTTCATTGTACACAAGTCAATAAAAAACTAATTAAACATTCCATTTTAGAAATGGCAAAAAAATTTCTGTTTTGTCCAACTCATTCAGAGATGTCTAAACTATCATCAAATATTCAACTGTTTTCTCAACTCAATGATTAAAAATGGTTTCAAGTAAAAATCCTTTTGGTCTTAAGGAAGACAATCTTTCATCAGATATGATAGACTAGTGTTCCACAATCACAGAGAACTTTACCAAATAATAAAAACCACATCACTTGAAGACTTCCTACAGCTGCAACAACAAAAATGGGTAGTGTATGTAACTAGGAAAGAAAATAGTTCTGTGAGAACAGGATAACCTTTGATCTGGAACAGCTGATGAGATATATTTTAGTATTTTACTGGTATAATGTCACATACTGATAGAGAAACATTATGAGAAAAAATTAGGAATTTTTACTAAATTAAAATATAAAACATTTAGTAAAATAAAAAAAAATAAAAAAAAATACAAAATTAAAAAGAACAAACTTCTTGCCAGGGAAAAAAAAACATCTTAATCTGAAGAGTTGTAATTGTTATTTTAAGCAATTTAACGGATTTGAGTTATTTATTTGGAAATATTTGCATACGAACAATTTAACGAAAGAAATACTTATTCATGTGTTTTCTTTGGCAGTTAAAAAAAAAAAGAACTGACTTTAGAAAAAATACTGCCAATATTGAAAAAAAGATATTTATCTTCCGAAAGAATTTCACTGAGATTCTTTAAAAACTTGGAAATTAGCCAGAGTATAAATACATTACTTACAGTTCGTTCAGTGGCTAATTTATATCATTTTCAGAAATGTTATTACCAATCCAAGTTCAAAGTCAGAAACTGTATGCTGATTGTGTTGTTATCACAACCTCATAAGATGAAAGGACAGGAGATTGGAATAAACAAAATATTAGAATTGTTTTTTTCAGTGCTGGGTAAAATACAAAAAATGAGTGTAGACAATATAATTTCAACCCATTTATACAGAAAAATGTATTCTACAGAAAGAAGAGCTTTTAATTTAGTTTGGTATCTTGTATGCACAAGTGGCCTTACCAGAAATAGATGACCACAAATAAGTTTATATTCTACAAAAAACAGTCCTTTATATTTAATTTGCATATGTGATATCATGTATGCAGAAAAGGACCACCACAAATAGATGATCATAAATAGGCTTATATTCTAACAAACATTTTGGCTGATTCAGTCTCCAGACTTCTTCATGTCTGCAATTTCTTGTTGATACTGTTACTGTTTCAAGCAATTCTACAGCTTTTTTCATGAGCTCAGTTTGTAAGGAAAAAGTAAACATCTCATTTTCCAGAAAATATCACCTCATTCAAACTCTTTACCTCCATGTCTTTTGAACAGGAGTAGAGGTTTATCCCTTGTTTCCTGTTTAGAATTGGGTTTCTGGTTCATTCTCTTAAATTCTTCTCATTTTCTTTCTCTCCCCATAAACCCTTGACTCTTAATGGCATTATCGTCTTGCTTGTTGTGAAATATATATATATATATATATATATAAGTGAACATTGACGTCAATATTCAGAGGTGACAGGCTGTTTCATGCTGGATGCAATCAGCCTGATGATTGTGTCCAACATGAAACAGCCTGTCGCCTCTGAGTGTTGACTTCAGTGTTCACTTTTATATTTAAATTTACATACACTCTATCTCTGATATTGAGCACTTTGTCCCATAAATATAGCACACCGTAAAACTATATTTCTTCATCATATATATATATATATATATATATATATATATATATATATATATATATATAATGAAATGGACTAAGTCTGACAATTTTTTTAATAAATTTTCTGTTTATACATTATTTTTATAGGTACAAATATTTAAGTAAATGTCCTGTTTATAATAAACAGTATTAACAATATTTACTGGCCTGACTGTCTGAGAAATTTCATAGAAAATATGTGTCCTCATTCAGGTTGGTAAATGTTGTTAATACTGTTTATTATAAACAGGGCATTTACTTAAATATTTGTATCTATAAAAATAATATATAAACAGAATATATATATATATATATATATATATATATATATATATATATGTGTGTATATATATTAAAAGTTTCACACATCAATATGATTTCCACCTACAAAAACATCTGTCGGTTAGTAATTCCCATTTCTCTATTTATTCCTCAGTTCGTTGATGAAGGACACAGTTTGTGGAAAAATTCTGAACTTATATATATATATATATATATATATATATATATATATATATTGTCATCCACAGACAGACAGTTTCACTGTATCACAGCTCTTCAGTGTGGCTAGACGTTTGATGATTGCTTCAAAAGAGGAAGTAAAATTTTTACATTTTTCTATGTGAAATATGCCAGTGGCCCAGAGAACTCAATTCATACTTGAAGAGCAATGTATTTATAGTAGTAGGAGCCGCTTTTTAAAAAAAAAACTTTCTCTCAAGAGTTAAGCTGGATTTCTTGGGAGAATATTTATAAAAGAATATGATAACTGGCTCAGTTCATTTCCAGCAGTGTGTGCCACTGAGATAATTCCTTTCTCAGTAGACTATGTAAGACAGCTGTTTCCCTATTTTTTGTGTGACAATATTTTACAGTTCTTCTGCTGATCAAAGAAACCAACCAGTTTCTTATATTAATCTATGCCATTTCTTTTTAATATGACCAATAATTGTGACAAACAAACTCATGCAGTTGGGGTCAGGCAGAAAATATCTGCTGTCTAAACAAAAGATTCAATTTACATTAAAAAAACACTTTAAAGTGATACTCCAAAGTCAAGTATAGTTAAAGTACAATAGTATACTTTTGAGAAGAGTATTTTTACATATGAAAGTTCAGCCAGTACAAAGCTCAAGAGCTACTCAAGGTAGAGGATTACTGAATGAAATGTGAGATATGAATGTAAGAATTAGTAAAAGGAAGTGATGATTGTGAGATAGCAGCTAACTCTTGACTTGAAAAGGTTAACATTGTAAGGTTCAGGGAAGCATTTACATGGGAGTCTGTTCCAGAAAGTAGCAGTTCTTAGGGAAAACCTGGCTGAGTGGAACTTGCTCCTTAGAAATGGAATATAGAGGAAATATTGGTGATTTTACTCTGTGGATGTAACATGGTGAATTGTCAGCAGTCCAACCCTTTCTCAGGTGTACAATCTGCACAGAAAAGTCATGACCCTTTTTCCAGAAAATGAGGAGTGGGGACAGATAAAAAAAAAAAAAACAATTAAAAAAAATCACATCATCCCATGCAAGTTAGTAACACCATTAAAACACAAAGGGTTACTGAGTGTGAAAGAATAAGAAGAAAATGGAAATATTATTAAGAAGTACGAACAAGACAAGAGTAATCAAGAGGATGGTAGATAACGATTGGCACTGCATTTGAATTTTTGAAGATCAAATTTGGCTGGAGAGTATGAAGCTGGAAAGGAGTTCCAGAATTGAAAAGTGCAAGAAAAAAAACTGTTAACCTAGAACTTATGGTTACATCTAGCCAATTCAACTGTAAAATGATGAGACCTAGTTGCCAATCTAGTACTGCACTTAAATTCATAAAGTCTAGATACCATAGAGGAGTTCATCAGAACAATTACAACAAAAATATTTATAAAAAAGCACAGAGAAGCTACATTATATCAGTGGGAAAGTGACCAAAGCTGAGATGCCAGCTTTCCATTTTATCAAGAATCTCTAAATATATAACAGGAGCACTGGACCATATGGGTCAGCAATATTCAAAGCATCGATGAATGGTAGACTTATAAATAAATAAGATAGATTTTCAGGGGAGAAAAAATTTTCTTGCACAAAACAGTGAACCAACTTTCTTAGCAGAAGACCTAGAAATTATTGATATCCTCATGTGCCACATTTTTGAGATTTCCTCTTCAAGATCCTTGTATTTTGTTAGGTTTTTGAAAATCTCCAAAAATAGATTACAATCTACAGGAACCGCTGTGTCAATAAAGCACATTCTGTTTTTGTTGTCTCTGATCATGATGCCTGGGTAATTAGATTTGATTCTTCTGTCTGTATGTATTATAAAGTCCCATAAAATTGTTACAGGTCCTATCTCTGGAACCAGGTCTGGGTGGTGTTCATACCAATTTCTTGCAGTTTCCTTTCTGTTGTAGATTTCGCAGTGCAGATATTGGCCCACTCTGTCATGCTGAGTTTTATATTATTATTATTATTAGGCTGTATCAAAAGTAATCTTTTTCCAACCTTTACTCCAAAGCTTATTTCAGATATGCATCTAAAGACTACCTATAATTATTATATTATTATTATACCATTATAAATCTATTTAGCTACAACCACTTTCAAAGACCAATGGTTAAAAATGGCATCAAGTGAATGAAATCTGTAAGTCTAAGAGAGAACCAGCCTTTTTCGAAAGGTACTGGTGCTACAGAATCACAAATAACTGTACCAAATAACAGAAACCACATCCCTTAAGGACTTTCAAAAGCAGCAACAACTAAACTGGATATCACATGTAACTAAAAGAGAAAATAATGACAATAAAAATGTTGATGTTCCACACAACTTCAAACAAAATGTTAGGAAGGATGCCCCCATCAATAATGGAAAGAGCAATAACAGTGAGTTTGAGAAAACCTATTAGCAACATAGTACTGGCTGCTCGCTCAATGAATGCAGAAAGTTTGCTTATAAGGAAACTGTTAATATTACTATTACCATTAAAAATGAAAAACAGATATTACACTTTGATCTCACCATGATGAACAGGGAGTAAAGAAAATCATAACTTGATTCAAACTGCTTGGTCAATGAATAACGAATAGTTCCTCATAGGGAAATGGCTGACATAACTATCATTATTAGGGATGAGGAGAAAAAAATACTACACTTTGATCCCAACCTGATGGTCAGGGAGTGAAGAAAAGCATAACTTGAGTAACACTGACACCCCCTTGTAACAGGGGCACATCTTTGGTCACAGGCACCAAATAATATAACACCTTTTACTGCCACTTACACCCAGTGGTGAAACCATGCTTAGTGGTCTGGTCCTCAGGGTATTAGAATGATGGTTCAACCATGAGCTAAATCTGCACTGGGCAATGCTGATACTGGTCTGAGCTGGTCACTTATATCTACACCATTTCTGCCCATATTGTGTTCTTGATATCAGAGCAGTAGAAGATTGAATGCCATAGTCTTGCAGCGCCGGTCAAGTCATAGTGGGTGCTACATTAAGGAAAGAAATATCTTTACAATGAAAAAATAATGGGGTTAATCTTCAATTGGTTTATATAGCTCTTGGTACAACAAAAATTAATCCTACCTCTAATCTCTCTAGTGACACTGGCCCTTGTCTAAACTTCTGGAAGGCTGGGTTCAAAGTCTTGGAGTTAGGAATTCTGGTTGGCAGCTGACGTGGGTTCCAGAAGCTTTTGAAGCAGCTTCCCAGCCCAAGTCTTCAAGCTCCCCAAAATCATTTGCTTATATTCACTTTAGCCTAAAACTGGCATGGGGTTGAAGGGTTCTGGGAATTCAGTGATTCCCCTATTTTCATTAATTCAAATAAAGATTTTCTTTGTTCCCTAATTCTGCTTTCTTAATTAATTTTCCAGATTTGGAGAATTATCCACCTTCTTTGGGAGTAGTTACAGGGATTTCTTCTCCCTTAATTCCAACCTGCTTCACTTTTCAACTTGCACCACTACTTCACACAGATGGGGCTAAATTCTGACCCCTTCCTCTTTCCTTCCTAGCATTCAACTTCAGCCCACTTCCCTGTGCATGCCTGTCTTTATGACAAATCTAATTTTTTAAAGCATCTAGGAAGAAAGGCAGAGTTCCATTCTAGCCATTAATTTCAATTCTCTATATCTTTTCTATTTTCCTGGAACTATCTTTGTCCAGTGAAAATATAAACTAGACTACTGATGACAAAATTTATTTTCATAACTCCAGCCTTAATCGTCCCGTACATCTAAGAGAAATTTGTTCTCATTTTAACCTTCCGAGTAATAGATAAAAATCATTTTGCAATCTGCTTTCTTCAACAAAAATATATTTGTTTACCTAAATTCTCAACAAAGAGACTTTCTGTTTTCTTATCCCTAAGCCAGTCGGTGGGTGTGGTCTGTGTCTCAGTGACAACTCAAACCAGATTAACTTCTTGATTTATGATTGATTTCCATAACTTCAATCCTAAGAAAAAGGGTTTGTTCTCAGGTTTTTGTTTTAGTCAACAAAAAATGTGCTTCCCTAATTTGTCAAGAATGAGATAAAGCCATTTCTCCTGAATCTGTTTTCATCTGCATGCCAGACTCTCAATAGATAAGAAAAATAAACTTTTAGGAAAGAAGAAATCCAGATGTCCCATTCTCACTGAGGAAAATGTCTTCACACTCTCTCTCTCTGTCTCTCTCTCTCTCTATGACAATCAACCTTTATTTCAGTTTGGGTTAATCCTTCTCTTTTCCTGCTTAGAATTAATGTTTAACAATTTCACCACTTCAGTGTCACAATAATGGCAAATGCAAATATTGAAATTCTGGCATTTTTAAGGCATTATTTTAAATGCAGCTTCAAAGTTACTGAAGGTGCTTGAAGAATTTGGAAGTAAAAGAAAATGGGACAAAATTTGAATATACTGCCACAAACCGATCTAAGCATTCTAGTGACTAGTGACTCTTGAAAGCCTCAAATTGAAAATGGCACAGTCATCAATTGACTATTATGGTTCTTTAAAATGCCAAGTAGAAGAGAACCTGAAAACCAGAACTACTTCTTTTACATGCTGTGTCTGTTTTCCTTTCAGGATGTGGGTGATCATGGATATTTGCCATGGAAATAGGGATAGAATAGTGAGAGGTTTTGAAGATTGTACTTGACACAAAAGCAAGGAGCCAGAAGTGAGTTCCACAATCAAAAATTGGAAGAGAAGAAACTTAGCAAAGAACTTTTGGTTAAATCTAACAATTTCAATAGTAAAATGATGAGACCTAGCTGCCAATCTAGTACTGCGCTTAAATTCATGAAATCGACGTACCAAAGAGAAAATCTCATCAGAACAATTATCATGAAAATATTTATAAAGAAAGGCACAGTAAAGCTATATTACAATAGTGAGAATATGATTGAAGCCAAGATGCCAGATCAGGACTAATAACATAACTTTTTACATGTGGATCAGTAAATTTAAATAGTACCAAAGATTGTTTCCTGATAATTCTGACAAGAAAATTATTCTGTAAAACAAAATATGACATGAATTGTAATAAAGCAACAACTTTAAATAGAAGATTATGAAGCCCTATTTGACTAATTCAGAATTAGTGTGGAAAATATTTATTATATTATAGTGGATGGTTACAAGCGAGAGGGGAGATGGGATGTGCTTATTTTATTAGCAGATGAATAATCTCTTTAAAGGAGGGTGCTAAAAGGTACTTTGCACAATAAATATATGTTGGTTATTTGGTCAGTTGCTTATTTTGCCTCAACTATTCACAGCAAGTCTTGAAAGTATCTTCAGAAGGGACGGAAAACTGGAAGAATATTTAACCCATTTATGAATTACCGAGGCCAGTTTTACTTATGTCAGAATCATCAGATCAATAACACGAAATGCTAAATAGCCTGAATAAGGAAAGTCTCAATGTAAGTTTAAAAATGACATGGAATAAAACAAAAATGATGCTCAATTGTAATGTTCTGAAAAGATTTGATACTCATTCAACTCATAAATATCCACCATAAAACCTGGTATTAATTATAAAAATCAAAATCCAGCATATAGGTCTGACTCAAGCAAGGCAACAAAGCTACAAACACGCGTGTGAAAGAATCTAAGAAAAACATTAAGGAATGAGAACAATAAAGGAATAGGAATTAAGAAGAACAAAGATAACAATTGATATTGGATTTAGATTTTTGAAGATCAAACTTGAGTGGACAGCAAGACATCAGAAGAGAGTTTCACCAGTGAGGGGAGTGCAAGTAAAGAAACTGTTAGCATAGAACTTATGGTTACATCTCGTCATTTCAATGGTAAATTTATGCAATCTTGCCACTAATCTAGTGCTGTACTTACATTCATAGAATCTAGGTGCCCTAGAACAATTAACATGAAAGTATTTATAGAAAAGGCATAGGGAATCTACGTTACATTGGAAATTAACAGAAGCCAAGATGCTAGGTCAGGATAAAGAATCCAGTAATAATAATGGGTTTTTAAAACATTTGGTATTCATTATACATTTATAAAAATCTGTTGTTACATACAAATTTCTAAAAGATCTGGAATTAAATACAAATTTCTAAAAAATCTGGAATTGAGTACAAATTTCTAAAAAATCTGGAATTGAATACAAATTTATAAAAGATCTGGAATTGGATACAAATTTATAAAAAAAATCTGTCATTAATTACTTATTCTAAAAAAGTCTGGTATTAATTACAGATTTCTAGCAAAAATCACTTTGGGCACAGAGGCATTAATGAGTTAATATAAATAACAAAAAAAGATTAATGATGTTAAGAGTTTTCAAAAAGAACTCTGGGCAATATGCTAACAAGCAAGTACTAACCAACTGTATGAAAAATTATGCTGAGACATCTTATAAGCAGATTTTGTAAATGCATCATCATTTTTGAAAAGGTGAAATGAATTCTTAAAGAAAAATTATTTGAACCTAACAAAATATTGAGAGAAACATATGAGGAGAAAACAAAATATTAAAATATTAATATTTCTGGAAAAAATTAGGAATTTTTTTGTTTAAGGAAATATTTATTCACTTACTTTAAAGTTTTTCATAACTACCTCCATCTTTGTCTTTTGGCTTTGAATTCCTCCGGTGAAAAATCACTTCTTGAGATATTAATGTTTGAAAATATGTTTGTTATTAGAGTTAAATAGCAGTGGTAGTTGTAGCAATGACATAAAAGCACTTGACTCATGCCTTCTCATTTATACCAAATTTAATTGTTTGGAAAGAGTCCAAACTTCATCACAACAAAAACAAAAACATAGTCCAGATTTAGTTAAGATTATTACTCTGTTTATCACCATTTAAGATAATTTTTTTTTTTAATATTTTTAACAAGTTTACATGTTTTTGTGATGACAGACAGAAAAATAGTTAAATAATCAAAACTATTTGAGTCATTGTTTTTTTGTTTTTTTTTAAAGTTCTAGGAAGAGAAAATGGGGGGTATTGTCAGTGGAAGTACCTTTGAAGTGAAGTGGTCAGGCCTTTAGGTAAATTGTGGTGTGGAATTGCTCAGGTCCACAGCCTACATCCAAATTTCACACATGACTCTGCAACAGCCACACCCTGGTCAATGACACCAACCTGTCGACTAAACTCTGTGAAGGTAGTCAGAAGAGTTTCCCAACCCGATTGGTGAAGAGGAATGCCTCTCTACAAACCTCCTGTGCCAAGCAGTCATTGGTCAGTCAGCAATCTGGGCATAGGAGCTGCAATTCAGAGGACAGCATCTTTACCAGTGGGTGGAGGAACTTCTGAGAGGAGGGACGGTGTAACCTCATCCCCAGTGCAAAAGGAACTGGCAAGCCATTGCACTATTTTGCTTTGAACATGACCATGAAATACAATTACAGAAGAAATAGGGGAGAGTGGTAACCACAGTGACACAAAATGCATTAATTGAATAAATGAAGGAAAGAGAAAATTCTGTCTAGAAAAAAAGGGAATTAACCGTTTCCCCAAAGAATGAGATTTTAAGTCAATTCCACACTCAAATAAAGAATCTCTGGGATTATTGTTCTGTGAATCAAATTAGCCGCCTGATAAGATCCACAGTCTTTTTAAGCATTCTGAGTTTTAAATTCCTCTCGATCCCAGTTACCCACCACCCTGATAATCTTCAACAATCTTTTTAAGTGAAAATTTTGATAATTCTACCATAATTATTGTAATTTGGATTTGTAGAACAGAGAGCTTCTATCAATTACATTTAATTCCTTGTGCATAAAAATATATGATCGCACATTGCATCATTAATGCATGCATTGGTAATGAGAATTGAAATATAGAATTTTTAATATTTTTTATAGAAGCCATTATAAAATAATGGTGGTTGTCAAAGTTTATCATGGGTATCCTGTTTTTATATGGAATGTCACTGAAAAAATATACTAGAGAGCAAATTTTCATGATTTCTTTAGGTTTTGAATAATTCAGGTTAATACTTTAGTCGACTCACTGTACCATCTGTTGGATCCTTTTACTTACTATGGCTAGATTAAATCACTTTGCTAAATTAGCATTAGGGTGAGCATTTTGCTTTTTACCACAAGATTGACTATTTTGCTGATTACTATTATAAAGATAATTTTGCTTATTACCATTAAAGAGACCATTTACTATTTTGCTTATTACCATTACTGAGAACATCTTATTAGTATTAGAGAGACTGTTTTGCTTATTATCATTATAGAGGACCTTTTGTTTATTACCATCAGGGAAGCCATCTTCTTATTAGGAATAGAGAGAGAATTTTGCTTATTACCATTATAGAGACTAATTTACTTATTGCCATCAGAAAGATCATCTTATTAGTATTAGAGAGACAATTTTGCTTATTACCACAACATTGACGGTTTTGCTTATTACAATTAATGAAACCATTTTACTTATTACCACAATATTGACAGTTTTGCTTTTTACCATTAAAGAGACCATTTACTATTTTGATTATTACCATAACAGAGTCTATTTTACTTATTACCATCAAAAAGACCATCTTATTAGCATTAGAGAAATAATTTTGCTTATTACAACACTGACTGTTTATCTTATTACCATTACAGATACCACCTTGCTTATTATCATTATTAGAGAAACCATTTTGCTTATTACCCTTAAAGGGAGAATTTTTGCTGATTGCCACTACATAGGTAA
The DNA here is from genome assembly GCA_963932145.1 of Acanthosepion lycidas. Classification (NCBI taxonomy): domain Eukaryota; kingdom Metazoa; phylum Mollusca; class Cephalopoda; order Sepiida; family Sepiidae; genus Acanthosepion; species Acanthosepion lycidas. The sequence goes on from OZ010573.1 coordinate 27,800,808, forward strand.
GTCAGTAAATCCGTAGTTTAATAATGAAAAATATGTTTATTTTAGACAACATATATTTATGTTGAACATTATTTAATTTCATGCCACTAAACTGTTCTCCATTCATCTCATAGAATAAACATTATAGAGTACAAATTTCAGATCAAAATTCAATTAATAACGTTGTCAGGCTATAGGTTAATTGAATTGGTGTCTTTTGTAGACAAAATATTTTGTTAGTTTCTGCGACAGATGATTTTTCTTATTTCTATGTCAGAAATCATTTTATGATCACAAGATAAATGATTTTGTCTATTATCACCAGAGTGAAAATATTAAATTTGAGCATTAGATAAACCATGCTTCTAGTTACTGTGAGAGGTTTCATGACTAACAAGTAAACCTTTTGGCTTATTATCACTTAACAGCCATTTTGTTTCATACCTTGTCATATATCATTTTTGTTATTCCTACCTAACATATTGGTATAAGGTGAGGTGGTGTTGTTATGAGTGGCTACAAGAGCTGGCTGATAGGATTGAGTGTTATCAGGGGTTGGTGTGTGGTAGTTAGAACCAACCTGCTTGAATACGCCATTGATCCCAGCTGTTCAGTAGTTCCCTTGAACTTTGACCTTGTGATTATTTCCTTTCAGTGTATAGAGATTGTTGCTTGAAAACAATGACCATTTTTTTTTTTTCAAAGGATTTAGTAGAATGTTTTGAAATTAAACATCAAATTGTGTTTATCAGATTATTTTATCATTTACAATACAGCTAAACAAGTGGGATAAAAACACAAGATTTCTTTGATTAGATGGGAAATTATATTATTTTTTTTTAAATTAACTCACCCTCAATCAAAGCAATAATGCCACTAAGATGTAAGGGTCTATTAGGAGTGAAAGAGAATGAGAACCAGAAACCCAATCCTAAACAGGAAACAAAGGATAAACTTCTACTCCTGTTCAAAAAACTGGGTGTGGGGAGCTGTGGGAACTGGACGATAGGCAAACCTATCTACTCCTATTGAGGAAAAAAATCAGTATATAAAATTTCAGAGTTTAGATGGAGACATTTGAAGTACAGAATTGAAACAAACTTTAGAAGGAACCAGAAATTGAATCTTAAACCCTGTTCAAAAGACTGAGGAGGAGTGTGAACAGGATGATAGATGAAATTATTTATATTTATTTAAAACTGAAATATTTAACCCCTCCCAGATATTACTGTGGGACCTTGTCACAGCATTAGTACCAAAGTGTTCTTAAAAACCCCATTTTATATATATATATATATATATATATATATATATATGATTTGCTTAACCGAAAGATCTCTATAGCTGAACAGTCATAGCATGCCAGGCTTAATGGTGGTTCTGTATAGGATACAAGTTTGATTCCTGATGGAGAACACATATTTTCTACAAAATTTCTCAAACATACAGGCTGGTAAATGTAATTAATACTGTTTAATTAAAGAACAGTGCATTTATTCAAATAAGTCCATCCATAAAAAATAATGTATAAACAGAAAATATATTAAATACTTGTTGGATTTAATCCATTTCCTATGATATGTTGTCAGTGTCTATATTAGGTTACGGATTCAGAGCCGATATGATAGATTGAGAAAGATCAGTAAAGGTGTGTGTTTAAAAGGAGTAATTAAAGCTTTACTGAACTGGAAATGACAAGATACTACGATTAAGTTTTCTAATTTAATTATTCTTGTGTTCAAACAAGTGTTTTCTTTTTTGGACACAGAATGTGCAGAAACTGTTCAAATCTTCTATAATTCTGAGTACTTTCGGCTATACTTTTAGAAAGTGCTCGGAATTATAGAACATTTGGACAGTTTATACACACAGTGTACGAAAAAGAAAACACTTGTTCAAACACAAGAAAAATTAAATAAAAAGCTCAATCTCAGTACTTTGTCTGTCATCTTTAATGAAACATGTATAAATGAAGGATTGCTGGCTAAATACACAATATATATATATATATATATATATATATATATATATATATATATATATATATATATATATATATATACACCTGGTGTAACAGCAAAATTGTCCAAATTGTGTTACACCATAATTGTCCATCTCATAAAATATATTAATAACTAAATAACCCCTAAACTAATTGAGTTTCTTTTTTCCAGGTTTTCAGATAAGATATTTAGCCATCTTGACACAATTTTTAATTAGAATGACTGAAAAACTCTTTGATTTATTCAGCTAGAATGAGAACAGGTTAAAATTGTTTTGTGTCAGACCCACTGTCTTCTCAACTGAGCAATGTTGAGAGGAAAAAGATCATTCAGGCCCTCATTAATGGTACCAACATTCATACTCTGGTTTCCATCTTTAAAGTCCATTCAAGAACCATCAAGAGAACAGTGAATAAGTTTTAAAAAGAGGAAAAGTAAAGATAAAAATTGGATCAGGAGGTCATAACAGGAAAATGGGATCATCATTTCAACTTAGAGCTAAAGAGATCAATTAAAAAAGATCCAATTCAATTCATAAGATGTTTGGCATGTGAGAGAAGAGTTTCAGCTATGACAGTCCAAAGAGCCGTGGAAAAAGACTTGAAAATGAAGCCATATGTGAAACCTGTGAGGCACCTTATCACACCAGAACAGAAAGAAGGTTAGAGATGATGAAGATCATCTTGAATATGTTGGAAAATGATCCTGGAATAATATATATATATATATATATATATATATATTAATTAATTTCAATCCTTCATGAACTTCCAATCCTGAGCTGTGATTAATTAATGATGAACATGTCATCTTTGTTTATGATCGATTTCATCACAGTTCTTCTGTTAAGCTTGGAGAGTAATTATACATTCTTATTGCTCAACATAGAGTCCATTAGTGTTATAAAGACCTTGGAAAATTCCAGTAAGATATCTTTAATAATTTCTAAGATACAATGGTTCAAAGCTTAATCAAACAATTAGACAGTTTTGCTGTTACACTCACATTTTAATCATTTCTGCTCCAAGCAAGCTGATTAAGACACAAGGGATTACTGGGGATAAAAAGCAACAGAGTGAAGGAAACTGAGGAGATAAGGACAATAAAAGAACAGGTTTCAAGGAGACAGAAGATGATGATTGATGCTGCATTGAAATCTTTGTAGATTGTAGGGAAGCAAGAAACTGGAAGAAGTTCCACAAGTGATAAATGCAAAAGAAGAAACTATTAGAGTAGAACTTACGTTTACATTTAGCAATTTCAACAGGGTCCTTGTGGGTGACAAATTATTTTCCACCCTCTAATCTCTCTCTCAAAGGTGGGATGTGACAAACCTCTTCCATGGAAAGTGCTCAGATAAACTACATTCCTTCTTTCTGCCAGGTCTAACCTTGATGGTAAGGATCTGCCATGCCACTTACATTGTAGCAAAACACCAACATTCTCTCTGTATTCTATATGTGAGGAGTAAGTTCCACTTGAACAGCTTCTTCCTACAAACTGCTGATCTGTGGAACTGACTCACAAGAATATGTTTCCCTGATCACTACAATTTAAACCTGTACAAGTCAAGGGTTAACAATTACCTTCCTCTCCTTTCCATACAAACAGTCTCCTAACATAACCCTCTACCTCAGGTGGCACTTGGGCCTTATTGTAAAAAAAAAAGAAAGTAAAATAATGAGGCCAAGCTGCTAATCTTGTGCTCTGCTTAAATTTATGAAGTCAAAGTATAAAAGAGGAAACAAATGCCATGAAAATATTTGTACAAAAGGCACAGGGAAGTTACATGCACTGGGAAAGTAACTAAGCCAAGATGCCAGATTAGGACTGATAATATTGTAAGGGCCCCTAAAATTCTCTGATGATTGAGTCCTTGGTAACTTTGATTCCACACTAACAGTCAGGCATGTCCAAACAAATATCATTAATATTTATTTTTTATTTTAGGGGAGAAATTCCTTTACTCTTTTCCATCGTTATTGTTTCTCGATAAGATTCATTTTGTTTTGTTAATCCTGTTTCAATTTCTATTTCTCTTCCTATACTAGACGTGCTTGTTTCAAATGATAACTGGCCAAATGATAAAGCATGCCAGATCAAATGATGGTTTCCCCTACCAAGAGGGGATGCAGGTTTGTTACCTGCCAGAGAACACATTTTATTTATCAAGATTTCTTGCATGTGCTACCTTCTAGAAGTAATACTTATTATTTAAAATGGAGTGTGTATTTTAAATACTAGTGTCCACTATAATAATGTTTGAAGTAAGGATAACTTGTAGTAACTGTGAAATTTTCACAATTTTTTTGTTTTAATTTTTGGGTGAATCATAATTCATAAGTTAATGACTGAATAAGTTCTTCACAAGTTTCTGACAATAAAATACCTGTGGAAATTCCATTATTGCATCGTTAAATCTTTGAGCTTAACATCTTCAACAAAATATTGCAATAACAATCATAAATCTGAATGCAGGTCATTATTTAAAGAAGTAAGAGGGTACAAATGAAAAGATTTGAAATTGACAAAATATGATGGCAATTGCTCTCGAAGTGCTTGCCAGTGAAGATCGGCATATATCACCATGAGAGCAAGGTTCAAATCTCACAAGTCGATTTGCGAAGGAGGTGAATTCTTGATATTAACAAATTGGGGAGACAATTCAAGCATGAGGCACAGTTATGAAGTACCTGAAAACCATACTATGAGTTGACCCAAACTTTGTGAGTGAAAATAAGTAGACAAAACTGTTCGGAAACTGTTGATGGTTGAGCCAGGTGACGTTGATTCACTTGTTCAACAACAATCAGTTATACTGTCAATAAACAGGATCTTGTATTGTCAACTGTTTGCAAAGCAAGGAACATTGTTTATGAACATTCCAAGACACAAGAACTAAGAAGAATTATAACCACCAGTAGTACTCATAAAAATGTAATTCTTAAATTAATGACTAAATAACTTCCTTAAGAGCTCCACACCTATAAAATACCTGTGGAAATTCCTTTATTGCCTCGTTAAACATTTGGGCTTAAAAATTTAATAAAATATTGCAATAATGACCATAACTATGAATGTAGGTTATTATTTAAAGAAGGAAGAGGGTACAAATAAACAGATTTGAAATTCACAAGTTTTTCATTGAAGCAGCTGTTACACAAACACTAAACATGTGAGAGAGCATTTTACTTTCTTTTTTATCTTTCTTTTTTCTTTCTTACTTTCTTCCCAATGAAACCAAACAGTGTCACTGATGTCTCCTTTTCATCTTTCCTTGACAACAAAACAGAATAGTTCATTATTTATATATTGACAGAGATGCAATATACGTACTAATGAACAAACAGAATTGGTAATACTGGTAACACTAAACATTAAAAATACATTAGTATACCTTTTCATTGAACTGGTTAACATCATTAAAGGGAAGGATGTATTAAATGAGTATGAGCATTAGTATGTGGTTGGAAATTAATTGGTGTGTTTTTGTTGTAAGTCAACACAATTTATTTATTGACTCTTTTGATTCCCTGTATAGTCCTATAAACACCCTCAGTGATCAATATCAACTACTTTCAAGAAACCTGATTTAGTTCTTAATTTTCTTGTTACATATTGTCTTGAATATCCTTTCTGGCATTAATAGGATCAATAAAAATTTTTTAAAAAATGGTTTTATTTTGAAAAATGTAATTAGGATACCAATATTAAAGAAGAAATTTCAAGAAGTTTCAAAAATTCAAATATAAAATAATAGGTTTTATTTTTTTCAGTAAAAAAATAAAACTGCTTGTATTTCATTCAAATATCATGACTAAAACTTCTTGTCGTTACTTGACTGACGTATTCAGAAAGCTACTTGATAAATCATGGAATTTTGACTTGTTTACTTGTTAAACATTGAAAAACAAAACATTTTGTTGCGAGTTCAAACAGATAATGGTACTAATGGAGGGTTAAGCACCTACAATGTCTGTTCTAGAATTATCTCCAACCATTTAATATTAATTGAAAAGTAGCCTACCTAGGAGAAGGGGCATGGTGGAGTAATGGATAGTGGCTCGGACTGAGGAATTGGAGAGCCAAGTTTGAATTTCAGTCGAATCCTTTCACTTATATGCTAATACCCTTGGGAAAGGTATGAATCCTCTTCTCCTCCCGCCAGCTATTGGTAAATAGCAGGATAGACTGGGTTCTTTAGCTCTGGATGGCAGCTGATCTACCGCAGAAAGAAATGGCAACCTACTGTGGGAAAAAAATCTGCCTCATCAGTCACATATCAAAAGATACATGATCATCTAAGCATGTATCATGCATAGCATAGAACTGACTGAGGAAAATTGTGTCAAAGTTTACTTCAAAGTACACCTTTTTGGAATTCATACATTCTAGCATCCATCTTTTTTTTCTTTTTTTTTTTTTTAAATAGTCTACAAAATCCTTTTTCAGGATCCCCATTAGTTGTCTCTTTACATTCTTTTTAATCTCATCCACATTCCAAATTCTGAGACATGAAGAAAGGGCAGTCAAGATATTCAAAATATTTAGATACTTTTCAGAGAGTCTGTGGAATCCTTAGATTGTCTTGTAATTATCTGTGAGCAACTGAGTTCCTCTGATTGCTACCCACACACAATCTGCATATTTGTGTGTTCTGCTTGCAGAAAACCTACCAAAATGTTGATCACATTCACATGATTCCCAGCCAAGTTTGAACTGACAGTATAAGAAATGTTATTGCTGTTTTTGCTCATTGACAACGTTTTTAACCACTTGAATCTTTTTATAGACAACTATCTGTTTATTTGTCCAATGTTTATTCTGGAGATTTGTTGTTGGAGGCTCCCAGCTTTCATATTTAAGAGAATATTTCCTTGTCAAAATTTAAATCCAAAAAAGCAAGAAAAATTAGACTCAGATTATGACCGGGAACATTGAATTCCTTCAAAACCAAGCTTGTAATGTTTCATCAGCAATGAATAAACATGAATTTTTTCTAGTTGTGATGAGCAGTTGGACTCAGAATGGAGATTCCTGTCTTGAACGTCCATTAGAACTTAAATTTAATTCAGACTTCAAGTAGAACTCATATATTGCTGAAGATGCTGAAAAATAGTCAGTTCCTTGTATCATTCCAGAAAGTACTCAGGCTTCCTGCCATTACCTATTTTTACAAAAGCCCAATCAGACATATAAATAAATATTATGTAAAAGTATTTACATGTGAACACATATACTGGGTGTAACAACACAATCGTTCAGTTATTAGATTAAGCATTGAATCATTGTATCTTAGAAATGATTAAAGATATCTTACTGAAATTCTCTGAGGTTTTTATAACACTAATGGATTCTACTTTAAGCAATAAGAATGTATAATTACTCTCCAAGCTTAACAGAAGAATTGTGATGAAATCGATCATAAACAAAGATGACATGTTCATCATTAATTAATCACAGCTAAGGATTGGAAGTTCATGAAGGATTGAAATTAAGTTCAAATATATATACATATATATTATTCAAGGATCATTTTCCAACTTATTAAAAATGATCTTAGCCCTCTCTAACCTTCTAACTTTCTGTCCTAAAGTAACAAGGGGCCTCACAAGTTTCATGTACATTTTCAAACTTTTTTTGACTGCTCTTTGGACTAACATAATTGAAATTCCTCTCTCATGTGCCACACGTCTTATGGATTGCATTAGATCTTTTTTAATTGATCTCTTTAGCTCAAAGTTGAAATGATGATCCCTCTTCCTGTTGTGACCTCCTGATCCGATTTTCCTCTCTACTGTTCCCTCCTTTTTAAACTTATTTAACATTCTCTTGATGGTTCTTGAATGGACTTTGAAGATGGATGCCAGAGTATGAATGTTGGTACCATTTCCTCTCACCATTGCTCAGTTGAGAAGAGAATGGGCCTGACACAAAACAATTTTAACCTGCTCTCTTTCTAGTTGAATAACTCTGAGTTTTTCAGTCATTCTTACAACAAATTGGTTTTTCAATGTTTCTTATGGCAAATAATGTCAAGTTGGCTAAACGTCTTATATGAAAACCTGGAAAGAAGAAACTCGATTAGTTTAGTGGTGTTTAGATATTAAGCATTTTGTGGGATGGACAATTATCCCATGCTGTAACACGATTTGGACAATTTTGCTGTTACATCCATTATATATCATTATAGGCATACATGAATTTATTAGGTTATACATAGTTTAGTCTTCCTGTTGTCAAAAGAGAAAATATATTAAACTAGATTGAAATTAAATAAAAAATAACCTGAATCATATTAACTTTACTCAATAATTTTGCAATATTTTATCACTCACTCCAAATACAGATATACCCTTCCTGACAATATTCAATCTTCAATAGATATACAATCCCTTTGATTAGGAGTAAATATGCTAGAGTTGATCACTGGATTCCAAGCATTATAGCAATCGTCTGTCTATGAAGAATTTAGAGACAAACTTCATTTTTTGCTCTGAGCTGGAGCTGCACAATCTTCACTTAGCAGCCATAACAGTTCAGAAGTGTCTATGCATGCTTGAAATATTTTTAGTCCCATAGCCTCACTTTCCCTCAGAGGAAACATTACAAGCCTTTTGCTACTCTATTGCAATTTCCATGGCAAATGTTCAAACAAGGTACATTCCTTAGTTCTATCTGTTCAGACCTTCAGAGCTAGGACCCGTTATACCACGTACACAGGATCAAATCATCCTCATTCCCTTTGTATTCTATCAGTAAGAAGGAAGTTCCACTCAGGTAGCTTCTTCCCAAGATCTGCTGTCTTGTGGAACAGACTCCCAGGAGGATGTTTCCCTGATCACTACAGTCTTAACTTCTTCAAGTCTAGGGTTAACTATCATCTGTCCTACATATCTTCATAATCTGCACTTAATTTTTGCTCTCACATTCAGTAACCCTTTACCTTGAGTGGCTTTTAGTCCACATATTGGGTGAAAATATTAAAAGAAAAAAACAAATTTGAAAACTGATAGCTTATGATAAGAAATCTTTAAAATAGATGAATTCAAAGTGTATGTGATGATTGCACACTACCCAAGGTCATTCAATAGCATCTGTTAATACATTTTACACATGAGGAATTACTGTTTGTGCATGTGCCGTAAGGTCCCCTCTACTCTTTGCAAGGAGGAAAGCAAAAATTTGGTATCAGGTATTTTAGAATCGGTAGAAGTAAGAGTAGAACATGCAAATTCTAAGTTGGAGATCCCAAAATCAAACATGTGTAACAATTCAAATATCTCAGAATTGTTTTAACAGAGGATGGAATGTGTGACACCAAAATCTGAAGGTGCATTGGGATAGTGAAAGATGCCTTCCAAAAGCTAAGCAAGGTATTAAGAAACAGAAAAATTTTGTTAGAAACAAATAAATAATTATTGAACTGTTATGTAATATCAGTCTGCCTATAAAGCAGTGAACGTTGGACAATTTCTTCAAAGATGAAGAAGAAACCTGAGGTAAAACAAATGTGGTTCTACTGAAGGATGCTGAGAATACTATGGACTGAACATGCGAGCAATGACAAGGTTTTAGAGAAAATGGAAACAAAAAAGGACACTTATGCTTAACATCAGAAAGAGATAACTGAAATTTCTAGAGTGTATAATGAAGAAAGATGACTTGGAAAATTTAATACTCACAGGGCAGATTGAATGCAAGAGGAGTAGAGGAAATCAGTGCATAACCTACTTAACCAGATTGTGTAAATTTATGGCAGAGTAGGGTTTAGGAGAGATACTAAAAAGACAAAATTTACTAAGAGCTACAAAGAACAGGAAATTGTGAAGAGCCATGATCAGCAACATCCTAAAAGGGTATGACACATATGAGAAGAAGGTATTTTAATGGAGTAGATAAAGAAAAAATGTTATGGTGAATGAGCTAATAGTTTCATAACATAGGTAATCTACCCCTTTTTTTACTGTTCTGTAGTACAAGCCTATTTAGTAGGTTACTTGTTTTTCCATGTTTCACCTGTGTTCTGTGAGTGTTAGATTCTACAGGCCTTCTTTTCTCATCATGTGTTCCAGAAATTTCTATTGTTTCTTTCCTATTCTAAATAGAAGTGTCTATTTTGTTTACATTTTCATTAACATTTCCTTATTCTCATAATATGTTGGTCAAACCATATCTCTGTGACTTCAGAGCCACTTTCCATCTCAGATGAAATTGTCCAGCATTCACTGCTATATTGGATATTATATTACAGTTCAGCACTCTTCTTTGTTTCTTAAGAAATGTTTCTATGCATATCTTAATTTTATAAAACACTGATGATTCCCTTCAAAAAGGGTTTGATTTTCTAACTCTTACAATTGCTTCTAAAAGAATTTTTTTAAAATCAGACCCTTAGAGGCATCACAGATATAACTTTTATAAATATCACTTATACAAATCTCCAGATAAAACAAAGGAGAAAAAAAGGTTAAATTTAAAAAAAAATAATAAGCAAATAAATTGATTAAGGTTTTAATATCTTCAACATTTAATTTTTTTAATCTATTTTGTATTTTATGCCTTGGAGCACAAGACTGCCTTAAATCTGACACATATATGCGGCTTGTGTCTTGTTATAAAATAAAATCCTTTGGTACAGAATCTTCTATACCTATCTTCTTTAAAAGATTTTGTATTTTATGCTTTGGAGTACAAGACTGTTTTAAATCTGACAAATTTATATGGTTTGTGTCTTGTTATAAATTAATATCCTTTGGTACAGGCTCTTGCTAAAACAGTTTTGCTTTAATACCTTGAGGGTGAGTGTTGATTTGATACTGTGGATTAGACGTGATTTTATTGAAAGATTAACACATTTTCTATATCCATGTTTGTTTGCATGAGTTGTGAACATATATATGAGAGTCAGTCAAAAAATAGTGTCTGTTACAGCAAATTTAAAACCAGAAAAACATTAAGAATACCAAAATGACCACAAACATTTCTGGATTCCAAATCTATTCCTTACTATTTTCTGCTGCCTTCTAACATGTTGTCTTCTGACTTTGAATGAAAGCATGTCTACCAGTCTTGTATATGTTTCTTGGTTGCTGTCTTTGCTATGTGCAAGTTGCTGCTTTCACCTTATCATTTGAAAACCAGTTGTCTTTTGAATTTCACCTTCATGAGCACAAACAGATGAAAGTCTGCCAGTGCCAAGCCAGGACTCTTGGGTAGATGAGGTACAATTCTCCAGCCGTGTACTGTGATTGCTTGACTTTAAGCTGCTGTGGAGCCTGGCATCATTCTGTTGGTGAAAGTACATCACAAATCTGTGGCTTTGCCTGAAGAAGCCTTGTTCTAATTGTTGTTAATAGACTTCTGTAAGAGTCAAAAGCAGTGATGGCCTTAGGGTTGCTGGCACCCCAGGCAAGCTGAACTTTGACACCCTAACAAGTAGAATTTTTTTAAATTTTCACAAGGAGGAAAACTAAAATTACAATATACAACTTAATACAAGGTAAAGAAAACATTCATTATCCTATCTAAAACATTTTTTCTAGTCTTTAGATCTGCAAATCTTTTTGTGGCTTTTTCTTCACCTATCTTCTTTAAAAGATTTTTTTCTATTGACAAAATAACAAAAGAATTTAATCTGTCTTGAGTTATGGATGACCACAGGGTATGTTTTTATAATTATTTTTAGTTTTGGAAGTTCCCAAACAGATGACATGGCAGCATGATGGTGCTCCTGGCCTTGATGATACTCCAGCAGTTACCAGTGCCTTCAGCTGACCCTGGTCAGAAGTAAAAGTAATGCCAAAGAATATAACTCTCTTCTGGTTCCAAAGCACAAAGGCCATCACTTTTCTTGTAGAGCACGCTGCCTTAAACCTTTTTTCCTGGTTGAATCTTGGTGATACCATTACATTGGTCTTCTTTCACACTCTGATTTATAATAATGAATCTAGTGGACTAGTTTTATGTGCCACTGGCGAAACTTATATGTGTTGTTCATGTCCTAAGTATTATCATTCATTTCCAACCTTCGGGTCATTATTCTGTTCAGTAACCTTCCCTAGGTTACAACAAATATGTAATTAAAAGGAGATAATAAAAATCACATGAATAATTATAATAATTAAATAATAATTATATGACAATTTATTATAATAAATAGGGTTAATGTGTGGACATGTAAGAGGAAAAAAAGTATAGATTATCAGAGTATGTACAATAGGTACCAGTTGACTATAGATATGAAAAGGTTAAGTTTGTAGTGTTTATGTAAGTATCCTCTTGGGAGTCTGTTCCATAATGGAAAGTAGTTGTCTTGGAAAGTCGCTGTCCAAATGGAACTTCCTCCTTACCAATGGAATATTAAGAAAATGAGGATTGCCTCTGTGTATATGGCAGGGCGGATGTTAGCTGTAAATGTCTGAACTGATGAGACATGAGAATCTAGTTTATCAGAACATTTTCTATGGAAATGGTAATGGTCATATTAGTTGTTTTCCTTGTGAGGAAACATTCAGCATTCATTAACCAATTTTGGTTGAAATTTGTAAATTCTTCTATTAAAATAATTTTTCAAGAAAATAGTTTTCTCAAGTCTACCAACTGTTATTGCACTTTCCAGTATTGATAGGGGTTTCCTTCCTCCCTTTCTGTTCGAAGTAATATGGAACATCAGCATCTTGATTATGTCATTCTCTTTGAGTTACATTGGCTATCCATTTTAGTTATTGCTGCTGTTGAAAGTCCTCAAGTGACATGGTTTCTGTTATTTGGTACAATTCTTTGTGATTCTGTAGTGCCATTCCACGAGGTTTGAAGAAAGATGGTCCTCACTACAGGCTTTATTCAGTTGAAGCCATTTTTAATCATTTATCTGAGAAAGTGGTTGTATGCAGCTGACAGTTTAGATATTAAGTTGGTGCAAAAATAATGTCGTTTTCTCACATATGTTACTGTATGAGAAAACGACATTATTTTTGCACCAACCTAATATTTCTGAATGAGTTTGATGCCATATATAGCATCCGTATGAAAGTCTTGAACTGATGAGGCTATTCAAGAATACGGCTCTAGTTTTTAGATTAATGTTATATTAGTGCCAGTCCACAATATTCAAAGAAAGGTGATCTTTGCCTCATGCTTCACTTGCACAATACCTTTTTTTCACCATTGGCCTTAGGAAGTGGTTGTATGCAGCTGACAGTTCAGATCTTTCTGTATAGGTTTGGTTCCATGTGTGGCATACATATGAAAGTCCTGATCTGACAAGGCTGTTTAAAAATATAATTCGAGTTTTTACATTAATGTTTGGTTTTGTAGAAATCTGTAGTGTTGGGTGAAACTACCTCTAGTGTAGCCTATTCTCTGTTCAATTTTTATATTTCATGCACTAATTTTTTTTACATAGTTCACTGAATATAAGGCCCAAGGGCTACTCAAGGTAGAGAGTTACTGTGTGAGATTGTTGTAAGGGAGGGAGGAAGAGTTGTTTGATTTTTCTGTGATTCTGTAATAGCAACCCATGAGGTTCAAAGAAAGATGGTCCTCACTAAGACCTACAGGTCTCATTCACTTGAAGCCATTTTTAACCATTGATTTTAGAAGGTGATTGTATACAGCTGACAGTTTAGATATTTCTGAACATGGAGAGACAGAGTAGCAAGAGACTTTTGATGATGTGTCTGTGGGAGATGGTTTGCAGGGTGGAAAATAACTCCTCAACTACAAGGCCACATTTATTTTCTTTGTATTTTCTAAACAGTTTCAACATGATCTTTTCACAAACAGCTTGAATTATTCTGAATCAATAATTGATCTTACTGTAAATGAGAAAACTTTTCACATGAAAAGGTGAAAATTTCCAGTTGTTTCAGCAATAGCAATACAAAAGTTTCAAGGACATTCTTTCAATGAAATAATTTTTGTTCCTCTTATCACCTACATTCAATTATCAGTCAAATATATGTCATTATATAATAAAGAATTGCATTAATTTCAAAGTAGAGATGGAAGATTATAAAGATCAAAGTAGACTCATGAAAAGAATGCCATCCTCAAATAATTGCAATAAATACATATATTTTCTTCTATATATAAATATATTATCTTCCATATATAAATAATCTTGCCATTTTTATGGGTACTATGATAGTATGCAATGTAAAGTCATTATCACATGCGGAACTTGTAAGCTTGTGACTATAATGGGATATTTCTCTCCCCTGCCAATCCTCAGGGGTACATTTTTGTCATAGACCCTCATCAGTTTTCTCCTTTTTTTATTACTGTTATTTGACCCTTATCAGAGCACACTCATAAGCCTATCATTTGTCTTGTGATATTTACCAAGTGACCATCCCACCAACCCCTTCAGTGTATATATATATATATATATATATATATGTGTGTGTGTGTGTGTGTGTGTGTGTGTGTGTGTGTGTAATCGTGTACCCTTTCCAATGTTGGTTATTCTATCTAATGCCATCTTGAAACAAACATTTTTTTTGCCATTTTAAGAATTTCCCAATAGTTGCTTTTTAATCATGTGATACTGAAGAATTTAAGATAGAAAAGCCCTAAAACCATTTAATGATATTTACTAAGTTGAGTTTAGTATAAGAAAATGTCACAAGTATTGAATACCAAATTAAGATTGACTCACTACAGTAGGAACAGTTTATAAAAATCATATAATAAAAAGCTATTATTAAATAGCCCAACATGGTACTAATTATAATAACATTGTTTTCATACATTGATAACTCTTTTTCTTTTTCTTCTTCTATGTGCTGTGTCCATTTGGGATGTATGTGATCATGTCTCTCAACAATTTCCTCTTCTTTGTAATTCTTAATAAACTGTCTTTTTGTCATCTCTTGAAAATGCTGTTCCACCAGACATTCACTCAAGCTTACCAGGTAGGTTATGTGCTGCCTTCCTTTTGCATTCAATATGCTCTGGGGGTATCAGATTTTCCGAGCCTTCTTTCCTTGTTTGTACCCTAGAAACTGCAAGTATTCAAATAGAATTTACAAAATGCCACGAGTATATTCTGAATTAAGGACTCATTTTTGATAGTTAACAATGATTATCACAGACACAATGTTTCGACTAAATAAATTCTTCATGTGTTGATTAAAAAATTTAAAATGATGTTGACCTGAAGAAAGCCAAACAGTATTTGGTTGAAACGTGTTTATGATAACATCAATAAGAATTCTTATTTAGTACTGATCAGATATATAGATAGATATACAGACAACAAGAAAGATGAGGACAACAGTCAGCAGAGAAATAATGATGATTCCTAATACCAGAAATTCAGGCAGAAACAAAAGATGAAAACAAGAGTTCTGTTTAATCAAAATGTACTGAAAATTTTTCAGCTCAAAAATGAAAAATAAAAACATTGTTCCAATAAACGTCTTAATTCTTTGACACCAATCTTATATATATATATATATATATATATGTGTGTGTGTGTGTGTGTGTGTGTGTGTGTGTATTTAGGCAGCAATCCTTCATTTATACATGTTTCATTAATGACAACAGACAAGGTACTGCGATTAAGTTTTTTATTTAAATTTTCTTGTGTTTAAACAAGTGTTTTCTTTTCTGGACATAGAATGTGTAGCAGCTGTCCAAATATTCTGTAATTCTGAGTGCTTTCAGCTATACTTTTAGCCATTATCCAAGATGATCTTATATTTCCTTTTAACTTGGTGTATTGGTTGTGTGCATGTTTATAGAGTTATAGGGATGTTTTATTTTCCAAACACTGTCAGCACATTGTGGCCGTGTTCGTAGTTAATATTACTGAGTGTTAGCTTTTTCTTTTTTATTAATAAGACTTCCATGATTTTTAAGCTTTTTACTTAAATATGGATGAGGTTATTATGTTTGTATTTACTACTAGTATGTTTTGGATGGAGTCTATTAATTCTTTGTGTGTTTTTAAATAGGTTCTAATGGAGCTGTGGTTAGATAGTTGTAACAGAAGGCCTGTGGATAGACATGTAGTTCTGTGACTGATGTAATTATTTAGGAATTCAGTTTGATCAGGAACATAGTTTTTTAAGGGACCTTTGAACTCAGATAATTGTTTGTTGTAATTTGGATTTTCCTGGTGTGTTGTTATTTTTGAGAATAAGGTTAACCATTTAAAATTTTTTGTAGCAGATAATAATTCGATTTTTTTTTATTCGAGTCACTTAGGGTAGTGTATTTCTTTATGATATTTCTAAGTGAAGATTCATCTTTTTTGTAGTTGACGTGCATTTGGCTTTTGTAGAAAATATTTGTGTTATTTTTGATTGTGTATTCACTATCATTATTGTTTACTTTGGGACGAAATAGAATAATTTGGTAGTCTATAAGGTGGTTAGGGAAGCTATTGTTAACCAGTGTCTGTTTTGCATTCTTGAGCTCTTTAAGGAAGAGTAGCCGAGAGGATGAATTCTGCTAGTGGGTTTTTTATACAAGGAGGTAGTAAAAGTACTGTTACTGTATTCTATGAGAACTTCTAAGAGTAATCGCAGTAACTTGTTGGTTGTCTTTCATGAAACATATATATATATATATATATATATATATATATATATATATATATGAATATATGCAGATGTATGTGTGTGTATATATATATATATATATATATATATATATATATATATATATATGAATATATGCAGATGTATGTGTGTGTATATATATATATATATATATATATATATATATATTTATATATACATAATTATTTATTTGAAAATTATAACATAAATATGTTATAAAATCACTACAAAAATAGCCATTTTGTTTCAATGCTTCTGATGTCTTAAAACCCTTTATTCTACATTCAACACCATCACTTGATAAGACACTGGAAGTGTTGAAACAAAGTGGCTATTTTTGTAGTGATTTTATAACATATTTATGTTATAATTTTTGAATAAATAATTATATTTGCTCTACTCTGTATTGAGCACTCTTTTAAGAATAGTATTTGTTGGTTATTGGAATTTATTCCGTATACACCAATCCTATAGCTTGGGTATATACACATATGTATATATACACTATTAAAGGAAAACAAAAAACCTTTGATGGAACCAATGGCCAGCTTGCCAATACCTAAACTCTTATCCAGATACAGTCATGAATAAAGATGACAATACTGAAAAATGTAAGAGAAAAAACACCAGAAAGCAAATTTATCTACTCTGTAAAGTGCTCAAAGCCTAGATTGAGCAAAAGACGCTTAACAATCCTATAAAAAGATGGCTCTAGTTGTGACACAAGTTTCACACAACATGATTTACAGGTGACTTGAATGGCTATATATGTGCTGGTGATAATAAAACAGTGCTCAATGTAAAACAACAGAGCTAAAATTTATACTAATAATGAATATACACTTGTCCATCACTGTTTGGTGCAACTCATGCATGTGGCAATCATCAGGCACAAACTGAAGATTGTTCGTTGTAAAATTTTAATATTAATATTTATATACTACTGTTAAGATAGTGAAGCTGTTCATTTACTTACAAAAAAAAATATATATTACCCCACAACAAATGCAAACATACATATTCATGTTCAAAATATATAAAAACATGCATATTATAAATTAACTGATTTAAAATATGATTCGTTTGGTGCACAGGAATTACCATGTTTCAAAAACCAAAGCTAAAAATTTCAAATTTAATTATATAATTAAATTAAAAGCAGTAATTTCATCTTTAAGCGAATTTTGAATTCCAAAATTTGCTTAAAGATGAAACAGAAATAAAGTTTTTAATTTAATTATATAATTAAATCTGACATTTTTAGCTTCGGTTTTTGAAACATGGTAATTCTTGTGTAGTGAACAAATCATATTTTAAATCAGTTAATTTATAATATGCATGCCCTGTTATTTTACATTCAGCACTGTTTTGTAAAAATAAAAATATCAATAAGAAAACTGGATTATATATCTTACTGTACTTTCTTTTTACTATAATATATATATATATATACATATATATATATATATATATATATACACACGCACACATACATACATACACACAAACACAGTAGAATCCCTCATATCTGGAGTGCCTCATATCCGGAATTCCGTATATCCGGACATAATTTTGATGTGTATATTTGAACTATTTGGGTGATATGCAACCGATTTGAAATTTCTATTTTTTTAGGAAATTTACTTTCAATAATTGCTTATGCTTATTTCACTTTAATGGCTTGTATTGGTGCAAAAGATGATGGGAGGAAGAGGAAAAGAACAACTTTCGAGTTATCGCAAAAAGTGGACATTTTAAACAGACTAGAAGCCAGTGAAAGTTCATTGTAACTAATGACTGAGTTCAACATAGGAAAGTCAACATTGTATGATATAAAATCTTCTAAAGAAACTATTCTCCAACGTTCACACTGTCACACTGAACAAGGAAATGATTGTGATGAAACCTGGACTGAAATTGAAAAAGCTATTGAAACGGTTGTCAGTTTTATGAAAAGAAAGCCAGCATTCAGCTATGACGATAGAAATAATGCACGTAGTGTTAAAAAGTGTCTTTCATTTAAAAAATTTCAAGAAAAAAAGCAAAACAAAATGAAAAAGTTGAAAATGACATTAGAAGAGAAAGAATCATCATGCAACAGTGATTAAAAAAGCCTTATTACATTATTTGTTTTGCATACATGGCATATTTAATTTAATGAATTTTCATTAATGTTATATAATTTATTTCTTTTTCTGCAATTGTTAAGTGGAACATTTCTTAGTTAACTCACTCCTACACACATTAAGTGTTGGAGAAAGACTAGCCACAAATGTACACGAATGGCAAATGTAACCTTGTCTAAATGGCAACACAACACCATTTCCTATAAACTTTCTTTAAACTTAATTACTAAAAAATGAATGATTTACAGATATATGTTTATACGGATTTTTGTCCTTGTTTTGGTGTGAGGAACCCATTCCCAAATTTTGTAAACATATTTTTGATACACCCTATATATATATATATATATATATATATATATATATATATATATACACACACACATACATACACATGCACTTAGTTACACTCCAATATATCCTGTAAATATATATAAATATATTCTCATATCCACATATACAAATATATAAGAATATGCATCCACACCTACACACATTTGTACATACAAATATGATATACATATTCACATGTACATAAATACACACACACACATGTATAAAATATGTCACTGTATGTTTAGATCTATTCATAAAATATATGTAAAAAAATATAAATAAATAAAAAAAATGGAAAATTTGGATAAGAATTTCATGAAATGGTAAATAATGAAGACATTCGGGAAATGTTTACTTTGATATGTCTTCCTAGTGAACTGGCATTCTTAGAAAAAGAATTTCTCTTTTGATGAACAAAATGTACATCAGTGAGGTAAAATATGATTCCCGTTATTCATAAATTTTGTCATAGAAATTAGATTTGAACTAATTTCAACTTGATTTTTGTTTATGAAAATTTTGAATAAATAAAAATAAAAAAAAGTTGAAATTAGTTACAATCTAATTTCCATAATGACACAGTTACAGTAAAAATCAAGTTTTCATCCACTTTACAGGAACAATGTTTTGTCTGGTCAACAGAGATTCCATTCTTGGGAAATAAAATTCTTTTTCTCTGGATATCACTTCATCAACGAAACATACAAAAATAAAACGTTCTTATTGATTTTCCATAAATACACACACACACACACACATATATATATATATATTTAAATTTTTTTTTTACATATTTACCATATATATATGCACTAATCATCTTTGCTTGATCATCGATGCACTCTGTAGTTGAGAGGTCAAAGCATGTCAAATCTAATAATGGTTTTCCCCAGGGGATCACATATTTGAATTCTGTTGGAGATTGCTTATATTTTGCTAATAAGATTTCTCAAATATTCAGGCCGGTAGATAAAAATAAATAAATACACTGTTTAATAAATAAATGGAGCATCTACTCAAATATGGGTATCCACTAAAAATCTGTTATGGTAATAAGAATCCATCAATTTTTTTTAGAAATTGCATTGTTTACGTTAGCATATGAAACAGAGCAGATATGTATTTTTCGAGAGTAAGGAAAATTTGCATATAAAGCCACTATTCAACATTACTTGACCATTGACACACTCTGTGGCTGAGAAGTCTAAAGCAATGTCAGATCAAATAATGGTTTTCAATGTCTAAGTTGGTGAATTCTGCCATAATCCTTGCCTTCTGTTCATGTTTGATGTTACAAAAAGTTTTGTTGGTCTCTTACTCAATTGCGCCCCACACATAATAATCAAGGGGGTTGCAGTCTGGGATATTAGGTGGTCAGATGTAAGGAATGATGCGACCACACAAATTGTCTGACAGCCATGACTGGGTTCTCCTGCTTGTGTGACATGGTGAAGAATCCTGTTGCCAGACATAAGGTCTTCAAGTAGCCACTCTCTTGACCCAGGGCAGCATTACCTCGTCAAGGCAGTTGGTGTAGGTCTCTGAGTTGAGACTGAGACCCTGTGGAAAGATGAATGGAGGCATAACTTCACCATCACCAGTGTTCACTCCAAAAATCATGATGCTGACTGGATATATCATCCAACTCTTATGGAATCTTCTGCACTGTTCTCAGATTGGCACCCAAATGACTCCGAAATGTTCGTATTCGAGCTTCTGGCACAAATAATCCAAGCAGTACAGCATGCTATTTCCAAATTTCTGGTGGAGTAAATTGCATCATGGTGATCTTTGTACCACAGACAGTGCACAACTTACCTCACAACTATATTGTACGGTTGGCAAAATCAAAAACAAACAATGCACATGCACAAAATTAAAAAATATAAAATTATGACAATTTACCTATCGCATCATGTGTGTGTGTGTGTGTATATATATATATATATATATATATATATATATACATACATACACACACGCAAATATAGGTGTATATTGGGTTCATTATATTCACTTACATGCACATACCATTGGGGAAGGTCTGAATCTACCTCTTCTCCCCCTAGATATGGGTTAATTAGTAAGACTTGTATCATTAAATCATTTTTTCCCCCAAATTCTTCCAAGTTAAAAATATTTTCTGGCTTTAGAATACATGCAAAGATTGATAAGCCATAAACAACAAATTAATCACTCTTACTCTTCATCGATCCATTATTGATTTAAACAAATTCATTCTATATTTAATGACTGAAATATATTTATTATAGATTTGCAGCTTATCTTACTACCCATGGATCCTTTAATGACTGCATTAAGATTGAAAACCTATTTGTAATTAAAAAAAATAATGCTTTGACAATACTGGAAGTGGTATTTAGACATTGGTAATAGTTATGCTGCTTCTTCTGCAAATACAATGCTGCATTAGTAACTGGGACCATAACCGATGGCACCAATCTAGTTGCAAATGCTAATGGAATCAATGTTCTTTAAATAATTGATCAAACCCTTTTTTTTTCTACTTGCACAGATTGTGTTGTCAAATGAAAACAAACAAGTGAGAGGCAACAAGCACTGATTGATTTCAGCTATCATCCATTGTGTAATCGTGACTGCCTGTTTGATTTTTGCTCTGCAGGCAGGAATTTTAGTGGGATAGGAACATTGATGCAAGTGGTATTGGGGAGGATGTGGTCGTTTGGAAGAAGAGATGAATGAGAAAAATGGGTTGAAGATGCCATATGCACATTAGTTCCACACCTTCACTTACAAATTTCTGTTTTCCTTTTCATTTTCTTTTAAATAGTGCAAGGTCATTAATTGATATAGAGAAGGAAAAAAAAAGTAGGGGTGGTGGCTAAAAAGATGACAGAGAGAGAAAGAAAAAGGCGATAAAGAAAGAAAGAGGATGTGAAGTACAAGAAATAGTTAAGAAAAAAGTGAAAAATAATAAGAGAGTGTGTAAAAAGAGAGGAATGTGAATGAAAAAAAGAAAGAAAAAAGAAATCAGAGAAGAGAAGGAAAAAGAAGAAAAGAGAAAAATGGAAAGAAAGGAAGAAAAAGGTAAAGTCGGAAGGAAATAAAGAGCAAAAATAACGAAAGGGAAAGAAAGTAAAGAAAGAAGACAAAAATCTGAAAGTGAAACAAAGTAAAAGGACAAGGAAAAAGGATAAAAAACAATCAAACGAGCAAAAAAATGAAACAAGGAAAAGAAGGAGGGAAAGAGAATAGGAAAATTGAGGGGAAGTAGTAAAGAAATGTATGTTGGGAAGTATGAGAGAGAAAAAGAGAGGAGAATGAAGCAAGAGAGGTTCTTAAGTTGAAGAAGAAAAAAACTGAATAAAAAAAGAGCAAAAGAAGGAAAAGAAAAAAGAATAGATGAGAGAATCTATATGAAATGTTTCTCCTAGCAAAAGGAGATAAAGAGAAAGAAGTTTAAAATTAAAAGAGAAATGAAAAAGAGGAATTGAAAGAGTGAGAGAAAAGCATGAAATGAAAAAAGACAAAGTGATGGCTAAAAAGAAAAGGAAAGAATTTGAAAAAGAGGGAGAAGAAAAAGGAAACTGAAAAGACAGAGAATAAAAATAGGAATTAAAAGAAAGAGTATGAATAAAAAATAGACAAAATGTATGAAATGAAAAAAACCAAAGAGAAGTTTAAAAAGAAAGGGGAAGAGTTTGAAAAAGAGAGATTTGTTTTTTACAGCTTATCAACCTTTTGCCAGTTATTTAAAGCTTGAAAATATTTTTATAAAATAAGAAGTTTTTGGAGATAATAATGATTTACTGACACAAGTCCTACTAATTAACCCATAACTGTGGGGAGAAGAGGTGGATTCGTACTTTTCAAAAGGTTATTTACACATAAGTAAATATAACAACCCCAACTGGCTTTAGAACTTTCAATTTTGAGCCATTATCCATCACATCATCTCACATCCATGCTTACAGCACTTGGCATTCCCAAGCAGTCACCCATCTTGGTACTGACCATGCCCAATGTAGCTTAACTTTAGTGATTGGATGGGAACTGGTGCTTCAACATGATATGGCCATAAGCAGTTTGAAAAAGAGAGGGGAGAAAAAGTAAATTAGAGAGAGAGAGAGAGAGAGAGAGAAAGAGAGAGAGGGGAGAAAAAGTAAATTAGAGAGAGAGAGGGGGGAGAAAAAGTAAATTAGAGAGAGAGAGAGAAAGAAAGAGAGGGGAGAAAAAGTAAATTAGAGAGAGAGAGAAAGAGAGAGAGAGAGAGAAAAAAGAGAAAGAATGAAAAATAGGAATTAAAGAGTGTGAATAAAAAATAGGGGGGAAAATACAAAAATGATGGACAAAAAGAAGGCTAAAAAGGAAAGCAAAGAGTTTCAAAAGGAGGGAAGAGAAAAAGGAAATTAATGAAGCAGAGAGGAGAGTTAAAGTGAGAAAAATAAAAACACAAAAAAGGTAGCAGGAAGTTGTGGAGAGCTATGATCACCAACATCCTGAAAGAAGACAGCACATAGAAGAAGAAGCAGTCTAAATTTATTTCAAGGTGATAAAAACAGAAAGTAAACAAAAGAAAAATAAAATGAGAAGGAAATGCTGATAGATGAATGGAGAGAAAAGGGGAGAGTTGTAATATAAGAGAAGGTAGAGAATGCATAAGACTGAGAATAAAAAGAGAAAGAAAGGCAGATAGTTGAGGAGAGAGAAAAAAGGAGAGTCATAATAAGAAAAAGCTAGTGAATGCGTAAGAGGAAGGTGAAAGAAAGAAAGACAGATAGTTGAGGAGAGAGGAGAGTCACAATAAGAGAAAAGATAGTGAATGCATTAGAGGAAAGTGAGAAAGAAAGACAGATAGTTGAGAAGAGAGAAGGAAGGTGAAAAGAGAAAACAAAGCAGAGTGATAAAAGAATGCAAGGGTTAGGAAACAGAAGTTGAATAAATCAAGAATTAAAAAGATAAACTGGGAGAGAGAGAAAATTGGATAGTGATTAAAAAATAACAACACTAATGACTTTTACAATGTTTGTGTTAAAAGCAAACAAAAAAAGACAATCTTTATACATTAGCTGCCATATTTTTTTCAGTTGTTTAACCTTGAAGTACAAAAATGCAATAAAATCTACACAATTTTTTGGAAAACAATTACAAACACTGGCCAACATTACAAACATCTTCAACACTTGTTTATAGATGGGAGTTCAAGATTTTCAACAATACACTGTGATGCGCTGAGAATCTAAAACACTTTTGTAAAATTTAAACTGGCTAAAATCCAGTTGGAAAAAGATTCACTGTCAATGGCTTGTAAGCAAATATTATCATATCTGCCTATATTTCTGAAATAAGGTATTGTAACTATTTACACTATTTACATTGTTTGAACTTTTGTCGTTGTCTTTGCTGTCCTACTCATAACGTTTCAGGAACTAACTAAATTTCTAAAATGTGGTACTGTAACTATTTACACAATTTACATTGTTTGGAATGTTGTCCTCATCTTTTTTGCCATATTCATGACATTTCAGCTGTTGTACACTCCGGTCTTCTTCAAGATGGACTTTCAAACTGAGCCCTTTATTTCATCCATCAGTGTAGATTGTTCTAGTTTCATGCCTCTTCTGGATATCTCAATTATCTCCCTTTAACTAAACTCTCTCAGTTTTTGTTTACTTCTGCAGTAGCCAGTTAGTGAACTCACAACTCTTTGGGTCAAGTCAGTGGATCCAAGCAATGCTTTTATCCACTGGGCCATGTGTTCTTGATTCCAGTGACCTGACGAAGACTGGAGCATGCAACGGCTGAAATGGCATGAATATGGCAACAAAGATGAAGACAACAGTGCAAACAATGTAAATAGTGTAAACAAATATTTTCATATTATCACAATTTATGACTTTTTTGAAATTTGTATTATACATATATAGCAAAGAGGGCTTAGAGAATTCAACACTCACAAGACACACTGAAGACAAAGCAAGTTTAGAAACACAGAATACCATAAAGGTAAGGTGAGTTCATAAGGAAGTAATTATTGCTGAAAATAAAAGGCAGAAAGCTGAGGAAAGTCATGATCACTCTTATTCTGGAGGGACATGTCATATAGGGAAAGAACACAACAAAATTATATGAGATGAGTTTTCAGTATCAAGTCTAAGGAGGCCTATATATATATATATATATATATATATATATATATACACATATATGTGCATGTGTGTGTGTATTATATATATTTTGGCAGCATGTTTTCATTAAGAAATGTCTCACATTTAGACAAGTTTTGCTGACTTATTTTTAATAGTATCCTCTAATATTAACAGACAAGCTTCTTAGTATCCTTATTAAAGGAATAGAGAAAATTACCATGCTGATACATATTCATTTATTCCAAGTACTTTCGACATTAACACAATGTCATCATCAGGTGTTGATTTTTTTTTCTAAGACAAAATTGTTGTGTTCATCTGAAAGTTAAATTTCTGTCAAGTGAAAAATGCTATGGTTATATACTGTACGATTTAAATCTCACTAAAAAACACAGATGGACATTTCAAAACTTAGTTACTTCCCCTGACGTTTACATCATGAAAGCCATCACTGAATATGTATATCAAGCTCTTGATAATAATGACGAAGCTTGAGCTGTGGCACTAGATATCTCAAAGGCATTTGACAGGGTTTGGAATGTTGGTCTTCTATGCAAGTTTCAGGGCTATGGCATTACAGGATGATTGATTTAATCCAACCATTCCTATCAAATAATTAAATAAACGTCATTCTGAATGGACATGCTTTCATATCCTTTCTCACGAATGTGGGTGTCCACTAAGGCTCTATACTGGGTTTCACACTGGTTCTGATCTTCATCAATGATCTTCCTGATGACATCAATTCCCAAGTAGGCATTTATGCAGATGACACTATCATTTAATGTCTCAATAGAAAATGCATCAGATCTGACAAAGCTAACCTGGCTGCTGCTCTTGAAAAGGACCTTCAATCACTGGTTAACTGGGGCAAGATATGGCATGTAAATTTTAGTGCCTCCAAAACTAAACTGCCTTCATTTAACCACCATAGAGAAACTTCCCTGCCCACCAGCAGCATGGCTGATGCTCAACTCCAGGAGAGTGTTTCATTGTGCCTTTTTGGTATCACGTTTTAAACTGACTTGATGTAGAACAACTATATTGAATCAATAGCTGCATCTACTGCAAGGAAAGTTAGTTCATTGTGTCGTGCCAGAAAGTTTTTCTCGTCAGAGTCCATCTTGCACATTTACAAAACTACTATTTGTCTGTGCACTGAATACTGTTGCCATATTTGATCTGGTGACCCTACTGTTCATCTCAAGGTTCTTGACAAAATACAAAGATTGATTTGCAATGTAATCGATCCCGAGATGCCATCTTGACTTTCATCATTTTCTCATAGATGTGATGTGACTTCCCACACTCTATTCTACAAATATTCTCATGGCAACTGCTCTGACAAGCATTTTTCCCTGGTGCCCAGACTACAAGAATTTAGGATCTAGGCCCGACCCTTTTACTGTTGAGTAGCTAAATGCAATTGCCATTTCTCCTCCAACAGTTTCTCTGCTCACACTTCTTGACATTGGAACTCCCTTCCACTTACTTGCTTTCTTGGTAACTACAATCTTCAAAAATTTAAATGCAACATCAATTGCCATTTTCTGTTGTCTTGCACCTCATTCATCTTTTATCCTTTCTTCAATCTCCTCTATCCCCACTCTTTTCTCTCACTTTCACTCTTTGTAATCTTCAGCATACTAGTGGCACTCTTGCCTTGTTTGGGGTGAAATGATTAAAAAATAGTTTGGAATGCTAAATTACAAGATTTTCAATAATATTAATCAGACAAAGGGACTAATTAAAATTGATAATAAGTTTTATTTATTTATAATTTCAAATATTACTTCTCCTGTGTTTGATTTGAAATTTTCTTCTTTCAAAACATCTGAAAAGTTCTCAGCTGAACTCATATTTCAAAATTTGACCAAACATCAGAATTCTTGGTTGTGCTGATAACATTTCAGGAACTTCTCATAAAATTCATAAGCTTCATAACCAAAGTAAAAGAAACTACATACATAAAAGTCAGTATTTTTGCTTCATAACCTACAAAATGTCACTCTATAAGATAAGATATAGTATATTATAGTAATTACAGTAATAATTATAATGTAGTATAATAGAAGAGTATTTCACAAAAAGTATGTCAGTATGGCTTAATTTGTTTACTCATTTTTATATAAAATGTTTTCATTTTTAATGTTTTTGGAATTCATCTCTCGAGGTTATTTTAGTTCTTCTTTCTGTCTTGTTAAGCTGTTAGTATATCAGGGGTACAATAAATGCCTCTAGTGGACATTGGAGACTAAAGAAGATCAAAATATTTCTTCTCTCTTTCAAAGTATACCATTTGGGTATTTTATACTAAACAGTTTAGTTATTTATAGCAAATTGATAAATATAATTTTTTTTAAAATAGTACAAGGTCATTAATTGATATAGAAATAGAATAAAGTGGGGTGGTGGGTAAACATATAACAGAAAGAGAAAAAGAGATGGAAAGAAAGAAAGAGGATATGAATTAAAAGCATATGAAATAGCCAAGCAAAAAGGGAAATGAGAGAGTAAAAAAAATAAGAGAGGGTGAAATAAGAGAGGATTGAAAAGAAAAAAAAAAAAAGAAAAAAGAGAAAAATGGAAAGAAAGGAAGAAAAAAGTAAAGAGGAAAGCAAATAAAGGAAAAAGAAGAAGGTGAAAGAAAGGACAGAAATAGAAAAAGGAAAAGTAAAGAAAGAAAAAGAAAAAGGTAGAAAAGAGGAAAGAAATAGAAGAGGAGAGACTTCTCTCTTTCCAAGTACCCTACTTGAGATTTTTATCCTAAACTGTTTTACTATTTATAGCAAACAGATAAATATCAAGGTACCTAGATAGCAAATTAGTTGTGACCAAAATAGGCATTGTTTGTCAGTTTTGTTTTTCCTTCTACTTTTTACTTGAATGTCTGACTGATAATAAATTTAACAAATGTTGCTACAAAGGTAAAGTTTTGTTCTGACATCAGCTAGTTTACCCCTCAATATTTGGAAGAATTACAGATATTCCACAATTCCTGGAAATGAAACTTCAATGAGAATATTAGATCGTACAATCCAACTCTTTGTATCCACGGATCTACAGATTGTTGACTCAACTGGACCAGGTCATTATTTTCTATTTCATTTTCAGATGACTTTAATTATCAATAAACTTGAATTATTTTGAACTATTATTCTGATTTTGGTTATGGATGTTATTACAGACACATTTCAACCAAGTACCCTCTTGCCATCATCAGGTGGCTGAAATAATTAAAGTATACTTGTAGCATACCTATGGACTATAATGGGTCTGTCCCCATTCACATAAATACAATAGTAAATACTGTATGTTGGTCTGCAGTTGGAGATTCATTGTGGAATTCACTTGACTCACTTCTAACAGTTGACTACTTCTTCTATGTGTTTCTGGTAAATCTTATATGTGTTGTTCTTGTCTGAAGTATTATCATTTATTACCAACCTTCATTTGATTATTCTATTTAGTAAACTTCCCTAGGTTACAAAAATACTGAAAATTACTCACCTCAAAATAAAATACAAAACTAATGAGAAGCAGTACAAACTCGTCATGATAATCAAATACTGAAGCTCTTTGAATATAAAAGTCCATAGATACACCACTGATGTTCTTCAATGGCATAGTTAGTTGGTTATAATGGATGATTGAAAAGTAACTCCCTATTTTATGTTAGATTCTCCTGTCTAACTATAATTTTTATAAGACGGGAGAGTCCATCATACATAAAAATAGGGAATTACTTTATAATCACCCTGTACATGTGTTACTGTCATTTTGTGGTCATGAGTTCAATCCCTGGATAAGGCAGTGAAACACTGGTTCAGTGGGAATGAACAATAACTGATATCAAAGACAGAATATCCCAATAATCAACAGATATCCCATATCAGCTAATCAATGGACACCTGAAAAGGACAGAGGGTACTTTGCCGAAATGTTGTGTCAATAATAATATCTATAGCAATAAAGATAAGAACAATATCTTGAAATAATTAATGTATATAGTCTTTATTGCTTCAAAGTGTTTAGTTAAATTTATCAGTTAAAAATCTGATATAATAGATAATATGCTAGTTGACAAATAATTCCTCTATTGTGACAGTTTCAAGATAATTTTCTTTGGAATTGCACCCTCAAAATTCACCCTATCTCTTCTGTAATTCTTCTTAACATTGAAACATAAAATCAATGACTAGAAACAAAATAATGTTCTAGGAATTTTTTTCATCAATAACACTTGTCCATTACATTGGATTATCCTATGATTGCTTATCTTTTCATTGTCCAAATTAGCTGTTTTTAGAAATTGATGAGTTGCCATTTTTTCTTTCTGCAAGAGTCTTCTAATTAGAACAGGATCCTCTAAATCCTTTCAAAGAACTTCTGGCTATGAAATCATTTTGAAATATTACAGCTGATTATCCTCAGCTCTGTTCTGTTTGTTTCACTCAGCTTTTATTGACTGATATAAAGATAATTGCTTTTGACTGATATCTATCTTTTTCACCCATCTCAGTACATTTAATTAGGCCATTTTATTTTTAGCACACATTAATAATGAATTGAAATATGATCCTATAGTATAGCTGCTTATAACACACACAAAACAGAAATATTATCGATACTGTGAAAATCTGAGAAACATAATGATATCTTTATGCTGGAATTTTTGCAATGAGGAACTATCCTTAATTTATATCTTTCCATTTAGACAAGTCAATTCAATTTGGGTGCTATATTCATAACAGGAGAGAAGATAAACAAGATAATACCAGTCAAAGTGAAGACGGAAAAGAAAATTATGACTGGAAAAATGTGAAGATGCCTGCAGTCAATGTTCCAAAGATCAGCAGTTACATAAAATGTTCCCTAAAAGATGGGAGTGGACAGTTTACTGTGGGCACCTTCACATTTTTCCACTGTTGTCACAAGAAACATTAAAGAAAGCCTTTAACCAGCAGTGGATACAAAATGATAAATTATGATGATATATGCAATAATTTTCATTTTCCTATATATTTAGAAAACGGTATTTTGATATATTTATAAGTAGGTTGTAAAATAGACTATCGTTAATGAGAAAACAAAATGAGACAAAATTTAACACATTATAATTCAATGTGAAAGGGAAAGTAGTAAATCAGACCTTGTTTTGTGCTCAGCTCTTTTTTGGCGCTAAAATATTCAATGTGTCCAAATGTATCCAGAAGTTATTTTTCCTTACCTGAAACAAAAAATAAAATAGAACATTAAAAAAAAAAAAATGGAGCAAAAAGTTAAAAAAAATTTCTTTTCTAGTTACACTGATAAAAAAAAGACTTGAAGCAACAGAAATATAATTCTACAGAAGGATGTTGAGAATACCATGGGCTGAACATCTATGTAACAAAGACATTTCAGGGAAAATGAAAAAAAAAGTAATGCTTATACTTAGAATCAGAAAGAGGTAAAATTTCTTGGACATGTAATGAGGAAAGACAGATTGGAGAATTTGACACACACAACATATTGAGGGACAGAGGAAAGCAGCTTTTATCAATGGATGGCAGAACAGGGACTGGGAGGGATGGTGAAAAGTCAAAACTTGCTAAGAGCTACAAAGAACAGGAAGCTGTAGAGAGTCACGATTGGTCACATCCTGTACATGACATATAGAAGAAGAATCAAGACAGAAAAGGAAATGATTTTTGGTTATTTAAAATAGACAATGAAAGACAAAAATTCTAGATTTTTAAAAGTTTAAAGAAAACCACAAATAATATTACCACAGTTAAATTCTTTTTTTTTTCTTTTTAAATACCATGTCCCAATAGCATGCAGGTGATCATGGCTCTCCACAGAACCCATTTATTTATTGTCTGTGAACTGTGATGCCTTCTTGGAAAAATAAAATAGTGGAGTTGTTTTCTGTTGCTTTCTCTGGTCTTTTGAATTCAGAGTTGTCCTTCTCCGAGATTGGTTGTCAGCAAAACTTGAGAGCCTGGTCTACCATGTTATTTAGTTCATAAATGGAGGTAGAAGAAATGTTTTTTTTTATGCCTTTCCGAGGGCATCTGTGTGAAAGTGAGTGCAACAGACAAGACTAGAATTTGAACTTGGTTCAGTGATTTCACTTTCTGTGCTGATAACCGTTATGTTACATGTACTTCCAAGTTAGAAATTAATCATACCCCAAAATTACCAATTAAAATGCCAAACTTTTTTGTATTTTCAAATTTAAATTAAATTCTTTTATTCATATGAATTCATCTAAGCCTCTTTTACACATTGCAACCTCTTTCTCCACAGATATAACATCACAAAGCTATTGCTCCTGGATGGTTATTTCCATAACAAATGTCCAGAGGTTATCCATTGTTTAGTTATTGTTATACACGAATAGAGTGTTGCTGCTGACACTTGAGTTTGAGCATAGGTCACCAGTGAGCAAACACAGGTGATCCCATTATTGAATCAAGTAGACCACGTGACCATAGAGGGAATGCATATATGTAGGAAGTAGCTGAGGACTAATGATCATTATATTCTAGTCTGTCCTCTATTACTATATGGTTTGCTATTCTCTATACTATTCCTCTATACTGATCACTATACAGTGGTTACTTTCAAGCAAGTATTATCTAGCAAGTACTATTAGAGTGAGTGATATTCAAAGGCATTTGACATCAGTATTGTTCAATGGCATACTATAGTTGTATTTGCGAATACAAAGTCCATACTATAATGAGCATTACGAAAGTGACATTGAGTATTTTTTAACATCACAAAAGTTATTTTCAAACTCCAAAATGAAACTTCTCTCTGTTAATCATCTGAGAGAACCCTTTTTGGCTTCTGTAAGCATGGCTGCTGCTAACCTCCAGGAGAGTGACTCATTGTGTCTTTGGTTTGGTTTGGTTTGTTTTATGGCATATCATCATCAATGGGTTATTTAATGCCAGCAAGATTTTTATTGCCAGTAATATTTTTTCAAAAATTGTATTGCTGGTAATATTTTTTTTCCCTAAAAAATGTATTGCTGGTAATATTTTGTTTTTTCAAAAATGTATTGTTGGTAATAATTTTTCCCTTCAAAAATTCATTGCTGGTAATAATTTTTTACAAAAATGTGTTGCTGGTACTAAAACCTATTTTTACACTTCCATAGTGTTTTGACTTCAGTTTAGTTTCCACTATTTGTCCATAGCTAGGACCCTAACAGGTGCTGCCACCCTGAGTCAGGGTGGACCTGGGAACACCAGCAATTAAGAGGCAGTTCCTCGCTCCTCAAAACATTCTGATCAGAGGCCATGCTGTCAGACATAGTTTGTCATCTTACCCAGGACATGGATGTAGTTTATTGTCATACCCAGGATGGATTGTGTCTTCTTAGAGTAACATTTTCAGTTGACACAAAGTGCAACGATTATATTGAATCAATTGCTAGGTTTGCTGCTAGGACAGTTGGTTCACTGTGTTGTGTTAGACAATCCTTTGTGTCAGAATCTATCTTACTTATTTACAAGTCTACCCTTCATCCCTGCTTTGAATATTACCACCACATCTGGTCTGGTGCTCCTGCCATATATTTAGAGATTCTAGATAAAATCCTAAGGAGCATCTGCATTGTTATTGATCCTGACCTAGCACCTCAGCTTCAGTCACCACCATAATGTAGTTTCCCTGCACCTTTTCTATAAATACCTTCATAGTAATTGTTCTGATGAACTTTCCTCGGTGGTTACCTAGACTTTAGGAATTTAAATGCAGTACTAGATTGGTGGTAAGGTACCATAATTTTACTGTTGAAATGGCAGGATGTAACTGTAAGTTCCATGCAAATAGTTTCTTCTCTCACTCTTCTTGCTTGCAGAATTTCCTTCTGGATTCTTGCTTTTCAGTCAACTTAAATCTTCAAAAGTTTAAATGTAATGTCTGTTGTTATCTTTTGTCTTCTTAATTTCTGTTCTTTTATTATTTTCTCTTTTTAATAATGTTCTTTTTCTCATATTCTCTAACACTCAGTAACCCCTTGCATTCTAGTGGCTTTTTATTGCTTTTCTTCGGCTGAAATGATAAAAAAAAGTTCCACCAGTTCAAAACTACTTCCAAAGAGTCAAATCACCCTCATTTCCTCTATAATCCAAATGCAACAAGTTACACTCACACAGTTTTTCCTCAATAATTATTACTTTTTAGCCTGTGAGGATGCTTCCCTGAAGGCCAATAATACTAACCTTTTCAAGTCACTCATTATCTATCCTCATCTTCATAATCTTCAATTCCTAAAATCTCCTGTTTTACTCATATCACATCTCATTCATCAAAACCATTTTAACAGTAATCCTCTACCTTGAGTGGATTTTGAGGCTTGTAATGGGTGAACTTTAGTATCAAAAACATTTTTTCTAGTTTACTTTGACCTTACATAACCTTTCAACTAAATTGTGTATTCCGTCATAAAACAATGATTTCAGTTTTAGACATCTAGAAATTTAGGAGTCAGAGAAGAAACATTGTACGGAATATTTAAAAAATAATTTCACCGAAAGCAAGGCAATAAAGCCACTAAGATACGAAGAGTTACTGAGTTTAAGAGAATATGAGAAAAAGAAAACATTATTAATGAGAGAGAATAATAGAAGAACAGGAATTTAGAAGACAAAAGATAACGTTTGACATTGCATTTAAATTTTTGAAGATCAAAGTTGACTGGAAAGCAAGAAGCCAGAAGAAAGTTCTACAAGTGAGAATTGCAAGAGAAGAAACTGTTAGCATAGAACTTACAGTTATAGATGGAAATTTTAATTGTAAAATGGTGAGACCTAACTGCCATTCTAGTACTACATTTAAATTAAATCTAGGTACCAAAGAGGAAAGCTCATCAGAATTAGCATTATTTAAGCCTTCCTTAAGGTGTGACATAACAGTAAAAAGTCAGGGATTGATTGATGTTGTGGCTTGACAAAGGTTTAAGGAATGCCAATCTATAAAAATTAATACCTAAAAAACTTTTTCCCTATTTTTTATGTGTGGACCACACAATTTAAGTAGTTCTGACAAGCAACTGAACAAGATTTCTTGTAGCCTCTGTTCACAAGACATAAAAAAATTGAACTGTGTGAAATTTGCTCATTTACTCAGGGTAATGAAAATATAAACACAGCACATGTTAAGTATCACCTTTACATTAAAATGTTGATGAACAAAATGTATATATTTCCTATCTTTCCTTAGCTTAGGTCTTGGCAGTGGGAGGAGTAATGGCTTGGTAAGGGAGTATCCTGAACAAAGAGCCAAAGATAATAATAATAATAATAATAATAATAATAATAATAATAATAATAATAATAATAATAAACACAAATATACAGGGTGTCCCAAAAAATTTGACATCAATTTAAAAGAAAACTACTAAGGCTAGCTCAATGAAATTAAAGAGTTTAGGTGTTGAACATCATAAGTTTATTATGGAACCGATTTCATAAGTGTTCAATGTGCACCGCTTGTGACATGGAACACGTCAAGTCGGTAGTTAAGCTCTTGCCAAACACGTTGTAGCATGTCTTCGGTAACATTATCCAGTGCAGAAGTGATTCTCTGCTTGAGTTCATCAATGCTAGCAGGAAGAGGGGGGGACATAGACCAACCCCTTCACATATCCCCATAAAAAGAAATCATATGAGGACAGGTCTGATGACCAGGGTGTCCATTTCATCTGAAAACTGTCTTCATCTCCACCATGCTCGATCCATCTCTCTGGCAGATTCTCATTGATATAAGCATGTACTGTCCTCTTTCATCATACCAGGTTGTGCGTGTGTGTGTGTGTGTGTCTGTACGTTTATATGTTGGATCGGATTTCCTACATTTTTCAACCGATTTCAACAAAACTTCACAGGACTACGTAAAATTACCTTGTGGTGGTTCTAACAGCACCAAAAATTGGAAAATTGTTTTGCACAAAATCAATTTGAAAACATGATTAAGAGGCATCGCAAGAATGAAAGGGGGACAACTCATATCAAGTTAAACTTATAAAACCCAGGTTGTTTGTTTGTGTATGTTCATTTATTTATGGGATCAGATTTCCTACATTTTTCAACCGATTTTGACAAAACTTCATATTTTTTTTGGCAGGTAGTGTTTCTTATTGTATTGCACACTTTTTTTTCTTTATTTTTACATTCAGAATGCTTTAAAAATTCCATTTATAAGACAATTGTTTTTAATAAAATTCTGTTCAATCGGTAGACTCATAACAATTGAAAACAATGTTTTTGTTTGAGTTTGGGTTTGACAAATTCATAAAAAAATAAAAAAAATAAAAAAACAAAACAAAAAAACTAATTAAGACATGCATGTCTGTCAAACTTAAACAATAATCTTTGTCAATTTTATTTTTCAGTCTTTATGATGGTCGATACTTGATCTATCTCTTACTGTTACATCCCCGGGCTTTGCCAGGCTCTACTGCTAGTTAAATATAAAATCTTGATCTATTTCTATACATTCTGTGAAAATTTGAAGTTATTTTGACAAGAATTGCCAAAATTATTGGCCTGCGAAATGATGTCAAATTTTTTGGGATGCCCTGTATATGAAATAAATGGAAGAGAGAAAACAATACAGGAAGGACAATTCTGACTCAAAAAAAAACAAAAATTAAGTATTGGGAAAAAATTTGAAATATCCAAAGAAAAAAATTATCTAAACAAGGAATCTTTTAATTAAAGAATTTCCAATTCACTTCCTAAATTTGACATTAGCTTTCTCTGGTGCCTTTTATACTGCTGTGTTTTACAAAAAAAAAAAAAAAAATCCCCCAGAAGACTTTTGTCATCAGAGTTATTTAAAATCTTTTGTCCCCAATCAATTCACTGACATTATTCCTTTTTCTATTCATGCATTTTTTTATTTGTTTGTTTCTCCTGAATTCACTTATTTTTATTCTCTTTTTTATATTTCAAAATAAGAAAAAAAATTATTTTCTTTTTTCATTTTCTTAAAAAAAAAAAAAAAATATTCTTTTTGTGCTTGAAAAGGAAACTAAACTATCTGGGGAAACAAAAATATGGTTGACTTCATTTTTTTTTTTCCAGCAAAGATTTCTGTCCTTTGTTTTATCTTTTGCAGTTTTCAGCATTTCTTTAATTTATTTATTGACTGTGAATTCCACTACCTTTCTAAAATGGATAATTTATATTGGAAATTGTACAAACATCAAAAATTTAAAAAAAAAAAAATCTGATAAATTGTTTGTAAAATAAAGAAAACTGTTGCTCACTTTGGAAATAAATCTTTTTAGTGCATATTTATTTCATGTAATTGAATAAATTAAAACAAGCACTTGACATAAAATGCATTTAAAAGCTATGTTTTTTATTTTCAAAATATATCTGAACTAAAATGTTTGTGAAGAAATAAAAAAATAGTAATAAAATTAAAGTAAGATTTTCAGAAAGAATAAAATGTGTTTACAATAATTAAATATCATTTTAAAAAATTCTATTCTAAATATAAAAAAAATTACACTCCAGAATGATTTATTTAAAAGAAAAACTTGCAAAAGACAGCTTATTTTCAGTTTGAACAGATATTTTAAAAATTCATGCATATTATTAAAGGTTTTTCTTTTGTGAAAACTATAGAATTATTAAAAAATTGAAAATAATGAATTATGTAATTATTTTTAAGTACTTTATTTTATTTTAAAATGAATGATTTTAAAATATAAAATCAAGTCTAGTTTTCTATTTGATCCAAAATGAAAATTAAATGTATTTTTAAAAATATAATAACATTTTTACAAATATAGTTTCCTTTTTCTCAAGATACAAAATTACTTCAGTTTTTAAATATTAGGTTAGAACAAAAGAACATAATAAATTAATTTAAAGGACAATATTTTGATATTTGTGTCATTTTGTTCTGCTACCTTTTGCCATCTTTGAGAAGCTTCATGATTCCATCCTCCTAAAACTTGGCAACTTTCTGAGTGATGAAATGGTCTAAGTGGTTTTTGCAGGCTTCCAGAGAATTGAAGTTCTTCCCATCAAGATAAATTTTTAGGGATCAAAATAAGTAGTAATCTGAAGGTAAAAAGCCAGGTGTAGTAAGACATCCCAGCTAAGTTGTTGTCAAGTCTACAAAAGACATGAGGTCTGGCATTGTCCTGATTAGTCATTTCTGGATGCTTTCATTTTTCACAAATAAAAATAAACAAATAATAACACAGAAACTAAAATTTCACCATCTCTAAAAATAGAAGTATATTCATAATTCCTAGGCGATGAAGTTATATTTCGATCAATTCAGAAACCATCCTGATCAGGATGCAAACATCATACTCTTGTGAGCAAATCAGAAACCAGATTTGTTTCCAACCAGTATATAAGGTCACTGATAGTGAGCCAATCAGAAGTCAAGTGACAGTTTCAAAATAGATCTCTTGATATGTATATAATAACAATTTGGAAATGAAACCTAAATCAGAATTGATGAATTAATTTTATCAATTTTCTGATGATATGGTCATCATAAAATACTCAGAGTCAAAATATAACACATGCATGACCCACATATTCTTGCATAGACTCACACAATACTTCTCTTTCCGCCACCTACTAGTGGTCTTTGACATCCACACAGTCCTGCATTGACAATATAACATACATACTTCCTTCAACCACATTTTAATAAAGACAACTGCTACATCTATATATATATATATATATATATATATATATAATTCTCCTGAACACTATCTCTCTCTTATATGCACTTGGACATTTACATTTGAACTCTTGAATCTCTAACTTATCATTCTATATTTTCTTATATAAAATTTATTTTGTATATATTAAGATTCCGTGCATTTTCTTTCACTCTTTACACAAGAACATATTGATATATGGTGTGAATGTGATCCATTAATGGTTTTTCCATTAAATCATGAGGCATCATTGTAGTAATTTACATATCCATGTATTTTGAAATGCCTTACAATGATGAGATATTATAGAGTATCTCTGTGATATCCCATGTCACTTATGTGCAAATACCTTTGAGAAAGGTATGAATCTACCTCTTCTCCCCAGCTATGGGTTAATTAGTAAGACTTGTATCACTAACCCATTACTATCTCAAAAAAATTTTTTTACAATCTAAAAATATTTTCTAGCTTTAAATAATCTGCAAAGTGTTGATAAGCTGTAGCAAATGAATCAATCAAATGAAACAATTGCAGGCCTAGTAGAATGCAGTCTTCCATATCAAAACTTACACTTCTGAACATAGTAAACCACTTATGTTAGCTATGGCACCATTTGTATAAATGGTATATAGTTTTTTGCCATTTGCACACCTTTATTTTTTTTTTTTTGCTTTCCAGAAATAAATTAACACCAAATTATATATCTCATTTTTATCACATTTTAAGTTTTAAAATAAAAATATTTAAAATTCATAATCCACACACAAATCATATAGAAAGATACACAGAATATGCATGTCATAAATTTCAGTCTCAGGTAGAATTAAATCATATATTCAAATTCCATCTACTAAAAAATGGTATAAAATTTTGTTCTAACCATATATATATATGATTAGAAAAATGTGTGTGTGTGTATGCAGTAATCAACCATAATTGATTGGGCACATATTATAAGATTTCCAGTATATTGATTGCCTGAAACTGTGGTCAGTATCAAACCATGTATGTTGTGTTTGTAGGATGTATAACAGTATCTGGAACAAAAGTGAAGATGATAAAACAAAATCGAAAATTTTTAATCAAAGGCACGTTTTGATAGCGAAAAACTTCACTCTAGTTGAACTGATGAAGCCAAAGAAAACATAAGCTCAACTGTTCTCCAGTGAAACATGTTTTTGATTAAAAATTTTCCATTTTGTCTCATCATATTCACATATATATATAGGAGAAATAAAATTGAATTCCTGACACTTGAACTACTTAACACTTTGTTGCTGTGAATTACTTAACACCTTGTTGTATGAACTACTAAACACATTGCTGCCATTAGACATGCTCACTGAACTATTACACTCCCAACTTTTGACAAGAAAATTTTATGATTATCAATTTTGGGTTCAAAAATGACTATGTCTGATCATTTGGTCATAATCAACCTATCAGATTGCAATCAGAGCCACCTTTTTTCTGCAAAAAATGGAATGAATTCACCAATTCTAGCCAGATGCAAAACAGATCATGGCATAGCTAAACATCTCTTCATCTCAAAGTAACTTTTGAATTCACAGAACTGTGAAACCTTTAAAGTTACTCTAAATAAATATTCTTAAAGACTCCAGTTGTATTTTCAACTTCTTTCTAATAGATATCTTTGTACATGTGGATATAAATGAAAAAAAATTGATTTTCTTGTGGCAACATGGATGTAGAACCCAATTCTACTCCTACATTTCTGAATATATATTAAATAAGGCTATAAATTTAGCTCAGAAATTCATAATTGTAGGTGAAGAAGAGAAGAAAATCATAACCCACTGTTAGAAATCCCTATTGTTTCATAAAAATGAAATATGGACATAAAAAAGATAAGGACATTGACATCAGAATCGGAAGCTATGATGGTGTGGATATGTCTGAACTAGTAGGAATATTATTTTATTGTGGAAACTATCCTATAAATACAATAAAGAAATAGTTGGCCTATATAGTGATGATGGACTAATGATAATAAAAAATAAAAGTAACAGGGTATATGATAAGCACTGTAAAAACTTAAAAGTGTTTTTTAAACAGTACAGGCACAGAATAGAAGCAGAAACAAACCTTATAGAAGTGAACCATGTAGATGTGAATTTAAATGTATCCACAAGGGGAATACAAACCAGACAGAATAAAAGAAATTTTGCATTATACATAAGCATTGAGTTTGATCACCCTAATATCATCACAAAACACCTATATAACTCCACAGCATCTAGACAATGCATGGGCAACATTTTACAAGCAGTGGACTGCATGATCTGTGGCTCACAACAAGGTGGGCCACACTTCTAAAAAGATTCAAAGTCAAATTTAGTAGTAGATTCCTCAGCTATTTTTAATACAGAAGACAATATGTGAATGCATATACATTAGAAATGGAAGGAAAATTTTATTTTTTTAGAAAATATTTTTTTTATATTTAAAATTTGAAGTCTTGATATAATATTTTCACTGATGACAGTGTGATTAAAACATGTCATTGCATGGGATTTATTTCTAATATATTTATTTGGAAATGAAAACATTTCTTCTTTAGAAAAAAAAATTCTCATAAACGTTTCCTGTTTCAATAGCAAAAGATGTTTACGCTTCCTTAGTGAAAAATCACAAATGGTTTAAAATGCTGACAACATTAGTTTCCCTGAAAGTTTACAAAATTCAAGAAATGCTGTATTTAATCAGTGTTTATGTAGGCAGGCGGTTATGTATGAGAGAGCATGTGAGTGAACAAGTGAGAATGAAACAAAATAAAATTTTAAGAAATGTTATTTTGCTTATGAAATTAAGCAGGCCATTCAGTAAAACCAAACGAGCTGCATATGGCTGCAGGCCGCAATTTGTCCATGACTCATCTAGACTATCAACCAAATCAAAAAATGAAGGAATCTTTCAAAAAACTAAGAGACTAGGTGCTATATCAAGAAACGCTGGAAAAAAAGCATACAAAAAAAAAAGAACTAAAGTATAGAGAACATCAACAAAACAATAATACAAGTAGAAAAATAATATGGTTTAATCTGCCATATGGTAAATCAAGAAAGACTAATAGATGCTACCATAGCATGATATCTACTGTCCATATAGTGGCTCAAATTGAGGAATTGGAGAGCCGAGTTCAAATTCCAGTCAAATCCATTACATTTACTTATGTGCTAATACCCTTAGGAAAGGTATGAATCCCCTTCTTCTCCCTCCAGCTAGGGGTAAATAGCAGGACAGACCGGGTTCTAATCCTTGGATGGCAACTGGTCTGTATATATATATATATATATATATATATAGCTGGCCACTCATATTTGAGGATACCTCTCTACTAGGGTGCTAGCCAATCCCTATTGCACAAGCATGCTAAGGCACATTTGTGTTTATTCAATACCCACAGAGCCAAACTGTGGTTTATACTGTAACTATGCTGAACAGAACGTAGTTACAGTTTCTGGGAAAGAGCGTGTTATCCAGCATGATCAACAATTTGAACAAGGCCAGCATGCTCAAGCCCTCGGCCACAATGACTTGTGACTTTGTGCTAGCACAGCTATCAACAGCATCCAAGGGTTCCGTCTACTCAATTTCACTCACAAGGCTTGAGTCAATCCATGGTATGGTTTTCAGGCAATTTCCAAAGGCACCACATGCTGGTATCAACCCCTCCATTTCGATAACATCAAGAAGTTTCCTTCCTGACAAATTGAACATGGTGAGATTTGAACACGGGTCTCGTGGCCAGAATGCGAATGTTCTAACTATTCGGCCATGTGCCCATTAATTGGCAACTGGTCTACCGCAGAAAGAAATGGCAACCCACTGTGAGAGAATATCTGCCTGTCATGTATCAAAAGATACATACTTGCCTAAGCGTGTATCATGCATGACACATAACTGACTGACTAATGATATCTAATATTCATTTTCTACTATGGCATGATATATACCAACTGTTGGGAATGTGAAATATGTTAGGGTTAGGGTTAGGGTTAGGGTTAAAGGTAGTGAAATGTGAACTGGTTATGTATTAAAATTTATTAACAATTTTTATACAAATATAAAAAATTCATCAAATAGTGATTTTAATATTTGTAAACTGATTTGATGTCATTTAACAAACAGTAAACAGGTCATTGCTTTTACTCAGCATTTTCCAACAATAATGAGTGCATCGTCATTTACGGTAGGTCACAAATGCCTTAGTAGATATCATACTATAGTAACACTGACTAATAGAGGAAGATTGTTTCTAAAATTAATTAAAAAAACACTGCTATTTCGAAAAAAAATGAAGAAATTATTTAAGAAAATTAACATTAAAATGAGTTGTGCAAAAAATATCAGAAAAATAATAACAAAAAGCTGAATCTTCACATTTAGGTTTTAACATAAAAAATCTTTGCTCCTCATAAAGAAAGATTGTGTGTGTGTGTAAAGGGGGCTCTACCTTTTATCTTGATAAGTGAAAATATTTTGTATATTAACAGTTACTATTTGTAACCATTCAGTATAAGACTATAATTTCTCTTTTATTATTAGAAACAAATTCAATTGGGACAGTGAATACAAACACAGTTTATAGCCATGCCCAGGGTTGCTGAAAACTGACAAAATGTAAATAATGACAAGCACAAATATTTAATTAACAAACAAAGACTATAAAGTAGCTATTTCTCAGTAATCCATTACATTTTGTTACACTGTAGTATAAGAAATATATTTACTGTAATCATAACCAGCTGTGATCCAAGTTTAACCTGGCATAGATGAGAACCTCAGGATGTATGGATGGTGAAAGAATTATCTGTGTGAAAAGTAGAATCGACAAACCGAGTTCAAACTTCAGCCTTGTCTGTTATGTTCACTTTCACACCAGCAACAGGTTAAATAGAAGGGTAGACTGGGCTTTCTAGCCTTGGGTGGCAACCAGTCTATGCGTAAGACAATTTTGTATTCAAAATCACTGAGAAGGCAATGTGAAACCACTTCACTATCTTTCTCATGAAGTTATGGCAAATAACAGATCATAGAAAAGAATACATGTAGAGCTATAAATGCTTGAAGGGGTATGGTGGTGTAAAGTAAAAACTGGCTGAAGTACTTATCTTTTTAGATGAGTGCATCAGTTAGTGTGAAAGTATTTGTTCAGCTCTTTTCTATTTAAAGTTCACTGAAGCCTTTTACTTTTTAATCTGTTTGTATGTATGTATGTATGTATGTATTTTTTTTAACAGAGGCTGAGAAATGAACAAACACTCAGTCTGCCCTGATAACCATGTTGAATGACAAAGAGAAGTGGTAGGTAAGTCTGTTCAGGTAGGTCAACCGGCCACATCTGTCCACTCTTCGTTGTAAAATACAGGCAGCCCAGGGAATCTTGAGATAATTGGGAGGGAGGGGAGATATGGAGACTTGTATTGATCTCATATTATTGTTCAGCATGTGAGCTATATATATATATATATATATATATATATATATATATATATATATACATTCATGTATATTGTTTTTTTCTTATCAAGTGACATTTGTGAAAAGAAAGGTGTCAACACCTGAACAAATGACTGCTCATAAAGCCAGTAAACAGGTGGTTAAAGAGATTTCAGGGCCTCTTTAAAAGAAAAGTTTGTTGACAAAACACAATAGTCATAATGGGAAAGGCTGAGGAAGAAAAAGAACAGAGATATCTCATTGTATAAGTTAATTTTTTTTAATTCCATGTCCCTTCAGGAGATAGGCGATCATAGCTCTCCACGCATTCCTTTTTCATTATTATCTATGACTTATGATTTCTTGAGAATGATAATGGACTAATTTACTGTCGCCTTCTCCATGGTTTAGAATTCAGAGTGATCTTTCATTTGGGTACCACTGAAGGCTACAGAGCCCTGTCTATCCTGTTATTTAACCTATAATTGGGGAGGAAGCACAGTGGAATAATAGATAGCAGCCTGTATTAAGGAATTTGAGAACCAAGTTCAAATTCCAGTCGAATTTGTTACATTCACTTATGGAAATGAATCCATCTCTTCTCACCCCCTGTCACCAGTTATGGGTAAATAGAAGGACAGAGTGGGTCCTATAGTATAACTTTCAATTTAAAACCTGAGTGTCCAAGTATTCCTGGTATCTGAGAGTAAATCGTACCAGAGTAGCACAAAAACAAAAGCTGTTAAAGGGCAGATGAACTCCCCATAGTCAATGGCCATCCACCCCAACTATGGGTTAAATATCCTCACCAAACCCTTAAGACATGTTCAATCAAGGAGGTGTTCATCTAACAGGAGGTAGAAGATCCTGGATTTGGAGTTGATGAGGAGAGAAAAAACAGATTAATTCTATTTCCCAAGGGCATTAGTGTGAACAAAATGCAATCTATGAAAGGGTTTTGACTAATAACTTATTAGAATTTAACTGAAAATATATACGCCTCATCTTAAACATGAAAAAAGGTGGGTTTACTTTTTTTTTTGCATGAGTTCAATCTTTGTCATAATACTTCTTAAACTGCTGCCAACATTAGTAGAGTGTGAAGATACAAATTGTGATGGTCAATCAATGCCTGAAAACACTAGTCAAACAAAACCAATGTCAAGGTGTCAGAGAAATGTCTCAGATAATGGGTGTCAGCATTTCAACAACATTGAACCATCTCAAGACAATTGGCAAGGTGAACAGTCTTCATAAATCAGTTCCAAACCTTTAGAGTTTTTTCATAAAGGCATAAATAACATTATAACTCAATGATAGAAATTTATAGCGGTTCAGGTTTTTTATTTTCACTGTTTAAATACATTAATTCAGGAATAAAACTTGATTCAAAATTGGACATTATTTTTTGAACAAACTGATATCAATTATGCCAAGAAGAGAAACTAGCCATAAATACGTTTGCAGAAAAAATAAGTTATAAAATAATAAAAACAGTAAGATAATCTCAGGGTGTAAGCATTCACACAAGTACACCTACTGACATGCTTCAAAACTGACTGATTTGTTTTTACTTTGCAGGTTATTTAAAGCCAGAAAACATTTTTTTAGCGTGTAAGAATTTTTGGGAAGATAAT
This sequence comes from Acanthosepion lycidas, assembly GCA_963932145.1. Taxonomy (NCBI): domain Eukaryota; kingdom Metazoa; phylum Mollusca; class Cephalopoda; order Sepiida; family Sepiidae; genus Acanthosepion; species Acanthosepion lycidas. Next base: position 27,845,753 of record OZ010573.1, read on the forward strand.
AATGATTTAGTGATACAAGTCTTACTAATTAACCCATAGTTGGGGGAAGAAGTGGTGAATTCCTCTTTTTGCCAAAGGCATTTGTGTGTAAGTGAATATAATATGGGAAGTGGAACTTAGCTCTTTGATTAATAACTCCGAGGCATTGTCTGTTATATTACCATCACATTCAAGCTTACAGCATGTGGCATTCCAATGCGGTCATCTATCATGGTACTGACCAGACTTGACTTGATTTCTTTAGTTCAGTGATCACACAGGCACTGGTGTTTCAATGTTATGTGGCTGTTTATTCTCAGTCAGCATGAAGAGTCAATAACAACACAACTGTAGCAGCTGATATGTGAATTTTAAATCGATCTTAATTCCTTATATATATATATATATATATATATATAATGTGTGTATATGTGTTTTGACCCTGTAGATTCCCAGTAGAGTAAAGAGCCATGACCTTACCATGCTAGGTGTTGCAGCTGTGGGTTCTATTACATCTTGTTTCGTTTTTCTTTTCTTTTTTATGGAAGTGACATTGTTAACACCACATTATAGATTCAGTCACTTTTCTACGCGATTGTTTGTCAAACAGAATGAGAATGCTCGGGTTGCCCTGCTATTTAACCCATAACTGGGGGAAGAAGAGATGGATTCCTAATTTTTCCTATGAGTATTTGTGCAAAAGCAAATTTGATCTTGACACAATAATCCTGCTTTTCATGCTGACAATCACCACACTACACATGCATATATATATATATATATAGAGAGAGAGAGAGAGACAATTATTAATCTGCTAAAAAAAATTAGCATCCCATGATGAAAAAATGCTACAAGCCTTAAGTTTTATCTTCAAAATCTTTGTTATTATTAAGAGCAAAAAATGAAAGGATTATTTGATTATTAAATTATTATTTATAGATACAGCAAAGTATTTTGCCTATTGGAAATTTTTAATTTAATCCGTCTATTAGCTTGAAATTAAAACTGAAATAAAAGCTTCAAGAAAGATTTTTCATTTCTAAAAATTCATTTTAAATCTTAGGTACTACATTTCTTTGGAGGCACCTATATGTAAGACCTATTAAAATTTTCCTAAAGTTCATATATCTGGAGCACCTGATAAAAATCAAACTATCAATAGCTTGCAAACCAGGTCATTGCAAACCTGACAAGTACTCTCTTCTCTCCTCTTGTTTACTGCCTCTTTCTCTCTTTCTGTTTGTGCCCACTATCCAATTTTTTGGGAAAATAATATCACTTGTCTATAATATCACTTGTCTATTGTTCTGATAAAACTGACACTAAGTCTTAAGGGGTTAAGATAAAACCAAGAGATAATGAATCAAAAAACAGAAAAACTCTCATTTTACAATAGAACATAAAATTATGTCATTTGAAAAATTTCATTTAGCTTGGTGATTATTTGGAACTAAAAAAAAAAAGTGTGGTTTTTGTTTGTTTTATTTTTTAAGGCCATTGCTAACTTATTTTCTACCACACCCCAATGCAGGGCAGGGGGGGATGTCTAATTTCATCACTTGTGTTGAACTTTAAGATATTTCATATTATTATTATTATTATTACTTTATTTTCAACTCAAATTTAAGTTCAATTTGTAAATTATCTACATAAGTCATCCTTCCTCTTTCAAAGATATTCTGGTAGGAAAGAAATACATTTTTGAATATATATTTGTGCAAATAATTAAAATAAAACCAATATGCAAATTTATGGCATCCCAGGTTTATACTCAGAAAACGCATTTTAACTTGAATCTCATTTTTTAGTGTTTCTATGGAAGCTGAATGGAATCAAATATCCATATTGCACTTGGAAATACTTCATATAAGGATATAATTTGTTTGAAGTGGTTTTCAGCAGAAGTTTATTATCAACCTTTTTACCATATTTCATCTGTCTGGTGACAAACTTTAATTCCACCAAATGTACATATTAAATGCTTTGCTTATACTGTTTTTATTACAGGTTTAAATTCATGCAGTAGACCAACTATCACAACTTCTGGTCTGCCATGTTGATTTCTACTCATTTCAAATGTAATTATCCAATGTTGAGCAGGTGCAAAGTTTTAATGCATTGTGAGATTTGTTGCACATTCTCAATTCAACATCAGTGCTTACCAAGATGCATCCTTTACGAGATGCATCGTTTAAATGCTTACTTTTAACTGGCAATCACTTGCTATTTTTTTCTCCATTTATCAAATGATATTTTATGATTTATCAAATCCTTTGCAGGTTATTTGAAGTGAGAATTTTTTCCTGAGATCTTAAGATTTTTTTGTGATGTCAACAAACACTCATTGTCACTTTTGTAATGCTTGTTGTAGTAGAGCCTTTGTAATTGTAGAAGTCAAGTTACTTACCTGCCAACATGGCTGCCTTCTTCGGTTTCCTGATTTTACCTCATTTCATAGGAGAGTGCCTAATACACCAGTTAGGTTGGTCCATTTTGCTAGAATGGACCTGCCCAATATATTTGCATGTGGTCTTTATTCATCCATATATTTCTCCATGAAATGACTCAAGTCAGTTTTAGCTTTGGCTACACTTGCCTATTTGTGTGTCAGACCACTGGCAAGCTAACCAATATTTTACAGTAATCACAGATTCAATTATAGTAACACCATAGAACAATACTGGCGTCAGATGCCTTCCAGTAACACTCGCACTAATAGTACTTGCTCAATAGTACTAGCTCGAATAGTGATCCATATAGCAATAGAGGATAGAATAGAAATAATGATCTGAATAGTAGTATTGAGGAGAAATAGTGATCAATTAGATGCCAAGCTAATTCCCATATATACATTTCCTTTACCATCACATGATCTACTTATTCAAAATGGGATCACCTATGTTCGCTCTCTGGTGATCTGTGTTCAAACCCAAGTGTTGGCAGCGACACTTTATTCCTATATAACAATTTTCTGAAGAGATAATAGTCCTGCTAATTAACCCATAGCTGGGGGCAGAGAGAGGTGGATTCATACCTTTCTCAAAGGTATTTTGTGTAAGTGAATGTAGTGAACCCAACTGAAATTGAAACTTGGCTCACTGATTTTCAATTTTGAGCTGTTATCCATTACACCACCCATACATCCAAACTTAGAGCACCTGGTATTCCCAAGCAGTCACCCATCTAAGTACTGACCAAGCTCAATGTTGCTTAACTCTCGTGATCATACGAGAACTGGTGTTTCAATGTAATATGGCCATAAGTGAATATAACAGACATGACTGAAATTGGAACTCAGACCTCTGATTTCCAATTTCGATTTAGAAACATTACACACATCCAAGCTTACAGTACCTGGTATTCCTAAGGGGTCACCCATCTAAGTAATGACCAAGCTTGATGTTGCTTAACTTCAATGATTGTACAAGAACCAGTGTTTCAACATGATATGGCTGTAAGCCTTTTCTATGTTTAACTTCACAGACAAGCTCTTACAATAAAATTTTCGACTGCTGAGTTGATTTCACTCATTACTGCTGTAAATATACTTGGATATATATTCGAAAAACATCTGACAATAAATGTTACGTGTATGTTTGAAGCTGATGAAAATGCTTACAGACAGTTGCCATTGAATAGGCTTACCTTTTTTTTTAGGGCCGATCAAATGCAAAAGTGGAAACCCGAAAGTTGTTTCAACCTTTATGTTTAGCTAATTTTTTATAACTAAACATTTATAGATTAAAAAGAAATCAAAGCATAAAAATACAAATAAAATAAACTGAGTCATTCAAAGATAAGAACGAAACATAAACATACAAATAAAATGAAATTAATTTTTAGACACACATGAACAGTTTGATATAATTAGATATTTTTCAGGAGTATCAGATTTTACAAGTATATTAATAATAATGACAAAGAATATAGGATAATTTTATAACTGTTTTGGTCACCTGTTATAAGACATTACATATTGTATTTAATTCTAATACAGCCTTGTGTTGTTATTAATTCTCTCTGGGGATTTTTATTAGATTCAAAAAATAGTTGGAAAAAAAGAAAATTCAAGTGTGTATTCAGTTTATCCATTTCAATATAAAACTGTGTCTTACAGCCACACTGCATTCAAACACCAGTTCCTGTTCAATAACTGAAGTTAAGCAACCTACCTAGTTGGGTGACTGCTTGGGAATACCAGGTGCTGTAAGCTTGGATGTTTGGGTGGTGTAATGGATGATGGCTCAAAATTGTTAATTGGAGATTCAAATTTCCATTGGGTTTGTTATATTCACTTGCATGTACATACTCATTGGAAAAGTATGAATCCGACTCTTCTTTCCCCAGTTATGGGTTAATTATTAAGACTTGTATAAGTAAAACCATTATTATTGCAAAAAAAGTTCTTACAATCTAAAAAAATATTTTCTAGCTTTAAATAAATCTTGCAAAAAGTGAATCAATTAATCAAAAATACAATTGTTAATATGAAAAATTCCCTTTAAATACAATCTTTTCTATAACAGGAATATTTTGTAGTGGGGTTGGGTAGGGTGTTCCCAGAATATTTTTTCAAGAAAACTGATGAAGCAATTGATCTAAGGAAAAATTGATCTAATTCAAATAATATTAGGTTGGTGCAAAAATAATGACGTAATAATGTTATTTTTTGACGTTATTACGTCATTATTTTTGCACCAACCTAATAGAACTGAGAATACAGGAGAACCAATCACTCACACCCCAACAAGAATTTTGCAATACATTTTATGTTACATGTATAAATATTCTCAATTATGTTCTGTATAAGATAGTATTTACCTTCCTTCCTGCCTGAGGTCTAAGGTGTGTTTTACACTAAAAAACAAAACAAAAAATTCACCCATTTGAAAAGATCAAAGGGATAAAGGAGTAATGAATCTCAAGACACCAAGACAATGTTTTTTTTCATCTTCAGCCTGTCTTCCTTTCTGTTCACTTTTCTTTTCTCTAGTTTTCTTTCTTGCCTTCTACCTTTCCTCTTTCTAAACTTTTTCCTCTCTTGCTTATCTCCCCTTGTTTGCCCCAATTCTTCTGTTGTGTGGAAATAAACGGATAAGTTGGTGTGTGTGTGTGTGTGTGGACACCACTTTTCGCAGACTGCACAGATATTACACTGTTCCAAAACAGAAGTACCAGGAAGTAACATTTTGATTGTAGACAAAACGAACAGATACTACGCTGATCCAAGGCAGAAGTGCTGATCCATACATAAATAATTGAGTGATATACTAATTATTATTATCATTATTATTATTATCGAGTGAGAAAGAAGTACACCAACAAAGTAGTAGGGTACAAATATATTAAAACCGATATACCCGTCGTGGCACCCAGCCTGATAAAGGTACACTACGTACATGCATCACAGCCAAATTTGAGTGATAATGACAGGTATTGAGAATAATACTGTTCATACTAAACATGCAACATTTCCACTGATATTTGGGAAAGGAAAGCACTAAATCATTAAGTGTGGCAAAAGATCTGCCATACCAGTGTTAAGAGCGCTGAAGAGTCCACTACACTAGTGCAAAAGATCAATCACATAGAGATGACAACTTCATCTCTACAGACTGCCAGCAATGATGATGCTTGCAAATAGGATTGGTCAGTTACCATAAAAACTACACATCATCACCATAGTGTATGCTGAAGTACAGAGAGAGGGGGAATTTCCTATTTCTCTCAATCATCATCATTGTTAACACTGGATATTGAGTAAGAGCATGTTTCCTAAAATTTTCATCATCTTCATCACCATCGTCACAGACCAAGCATTGTTGCTGTTGTTATTATTAAGTATATTTTAAAATCATTTCACCCCAGACAAGGCAATAAAGTCACTAAGGAGCAGAAGGCTATTGAGAGTAAAGGAAAGTGAGAAACATTATTGAGGCATGAGGATAATAAAAAGAACAGGGTTCAAGGAGACAGATGATGATGATTGATGCTACTTTTAAATTATGTAATTTTTAGATGATAAAATTTATTGTTAGTATCTTTTATAAAAATGTATTGTTGGTAATTTTTTTAATAAAAATGTATTGCTGTTATTTTTACTATCTTATTTTTATACTTTCCTAGTGTTTTGATTTTTGTTTTTGGGTTCACTATTTGACCATAGCTTGGACCCTAACAAGTGTTACCACCCCTCCATCAGGGTGCACCTGGGAACAACAGTAATTAAGAAGTGGCTCCATGCTCTTTAAAACCTCCCAATTTGAGGCCTTGCTGCCAGTTGTAGTTTATTTTCATACCTAGTACTAATCTAGTAAAATGGGGTAGATTGGACTCTGTGCATGCAGTTATGACACAGAGCCGTTGGGTGGAGGGCGTCTGAGGCTGAATTCAACCCCAAGGATGGAAGGTCCTCTCAGTGGAATCACTTGCCATGTGTCTGTGAACAAAGCAAACCTTCAAATTGGAGAAAATTGGCTCTGGTTTGACCTAGAGAGGGAGTGGCTCTTTTAGGCCTACTTACTCTAAACATGGTTATGGATACTTTTCTGAGTTTCAATTGAGATATGTGGACAGCACTGGTCAGGTGTTCAGCTGAACAATGAACCTATGACCACACCCAGTTATTGGTCAGCTGATGATGATCCTAAGGCCTACAACATCTATCTAATAAATAATTAAATAAACCCTTTTCTTTATAATCCTCCCCTCTGCAGTTTATCAAACAAATGAGTTGAATTAGGAACAAGAACTTAACTGTGTTGTTTACCACATGTGATGCTTAGTAAAGTTAATATCATTTTATATCAGCCGATGTCTATCTGAGTTTACAATACTGATTAACCAGCTGAACCAGACAGGGACTGACCTTCTATCTGGGTGGCCAGGTGTACTGTTGTCTGTATACCTGTTCAAGTGTGGAGGTAACCTTCTTGTCAGATTAGAGATAACATGTTCTACATATTTCAAGTGTCTGAGAGACTTCTGGAATATTGTCAAGCATTAAACTATAATGTTGATTGTCTGTCTGTTACACATTGACTATATATATATATATATATATATATATATATATATATATATTACAATGAATCATTCATACAAAAAGTAAACACATTACAAAAAAAACATATTTTGATTCACATTATATTTTTTTGTCTTGGATGCTACCTGAATTTTACCAAAAACAAAATAATTTCCATGCCTGATGATGATGGGATGAAACGTCAAAAGTACTTGCGTATTTAAGGAAGACCTAATACAGTTCATAATTTAAAAAAAAAAGGGTCATAACATTCATCAAGGGATTAGTGGGTTAATGCATCTTTAAAATTTAGTTAGCAAAGGGATTTCACCATTTTATATCATTAACTTTACTAATTTACTTTTTGTATGAATGATTCATTGTAATATAATTTAAACTGCACCACATATTTGACATATATATATGTGTGTGTGTGTGTGTGTGTGTGCATGTATGCCTGTGTTGAGCATGAGTGAATTACATGTGCTTGTGCTATTTAATACAGACACAGACACACAAAGCACAATCTGACAGAGTTTGAGAAAAGACATTAGCAATAGTACATTCCCTTCCCAATCAGTCTGGACAACCTTTACCCTATCTCATTAATAAAAATTATAAATTTTGAGACAAAAAAATAAATAAAAAAATAAAATATGTGGGTTACCCCACTTGGTTTTGCAAAAAACAATTGTTGGGAGGCGTTATTTAAATCTATAAAAAGGCAAGCATATTCTTTCACTCTTTCTCTTTTTCCCCTCTTGCTTCCAGATGTAGTTGCATGGAGGTATGGTGTCCCCCACTTGGGCACGTTCATTTTTGTGGTCCACTGTTAACTGAACTCTCACATATACTTGTTTTACACACACACATACAACAAGAGGTTTTCCTATAGGAAGAACATTTTTATAGAAAGTTTCAATGTCTTTTCCTTTCATTTCAGTTGTACACAGGCAATTAATTTTGGTAATACATGCATATAATTCCTGTTTGTTTTAAATTAATTCTTTTGTGTTTTTTATTTTTACCCAGACTCATATGAGTCCACCAATATTGTTTGCGGGACAAATGTTCCAGGAGCATTAAGTATTTACGATAAAACGTCAACACACTCATATCAAAAGTGGAGACTTATTTTTATTCAAACATCATAGAATTCTGCAACAAATAGATAAAATAAAAATTTAATTTAACTTTTTAAACCATAAATGTCAGACAATGATGACATCATACTTAACTTTTCAGAAATTATTTGGTAACTAGCAGCATGGCCCGGCGTTGCCCGTGCTTGATTCAAAAATCGTACGTCTTATACAGCAATTGCTATCACTTGACTTAAAATATTTTTGCCCTTCCTTGCCTTTAAAGGCGTGCCCTTTGTCATGCTGATGTTTCTACATGCCTTACTTCTTGCCTATCTCACACTGCGAATTTTTTCTAAGCGCTATACTAAACATTAAATCTGTTACGAAAAAAGAACTAAACAAAATGAACACAAAACGATCAGCTTTAAAAAAGGAGTCATAACTGGAAAAACCAAATATAAAAAAATGTTAACAACAAATACTTTTTCACACCCAACCCAGTTCTGCGGAATCAGAATCAACATTGAGTTTAAGCAAGCGAATGATCCAATTGGAGTAAAGTGCCATGCAGATTTAAATTTTTCCCACTTGTGACAAATGCAGCTATTGATTTTTTTTGCATGCTAGTTAACATTCATCTCAGTCAGCTCTCACGCTAACCAATAGAATCTTCCTGCCTCTTTGTGGCAGCCAGCTATTGGCTCTCACTTTGGCCAGTACAAAATGTCCACAAACTACATAAAAACTGCCATAGAAGCATGAAAAAATTGATTCCACTATTGATGGGAGTTGGGAAATGCAAAGTCAGTCTTGGCCTTCCCTCTAACTTGGAGCATGTGCATGTAAATTTTGGTGCGAATCCATTGAAAATTGTGGCCGTGCATTCGTTACACACACACACACATCCTGCCTTTTATAGATAGAGATAAAGAGAATTACTTTTGGGGTCAGTCATTGAATCAGAATATGCAGGCACACAACACACACAAATGTACATACATACATCATTTGAATGTCTTTAAAATGTATGTCTTTGTCACAATGGTTAATTTCCTTTTCTGTCTGAAGAGTCTAAGCTGAAATGTAGTCATTGAAGTCATTTTTTATGACTCTTTTTGCATTTAAACTTAATATATTTTCTAATAAATATAGTACTTTAATGGACCAACAGTTAGATTTGAAATGTGATCATCTTGCAGTCAATAAGTGAGAAATATTGAACTAGTATTCACAAAATACAATTAAGAAGGGCACATTGTCATGCTAATACGCCTCAATCTAATGATATGTTGGGGGTTTGAATTTCATCAAAAGATTATGATGAGTTAAAAGATTTGGATAAAAGTTAAACAGGTTTAAACACTGTGAGCCTTGGGCAATTATCTCTGGAGTGTAAGTGCAAGAAAAGCTCAAATCATGGAAATAACCTTAGAAAAAAAATGTCTCATTGCAACATCATTGAATTATCAGAATCAAAGTGTCAAGTCTTCAGAAAGTAACTTTTAGTTTGTATCAAATGTCGTGACTCTGGGATATTATACTGACAATTGTCTGGGGAGGAGATACAAAATAGCAGCAGCAGTCTTTAAAAATCCAAGCTTTCAAAAAGAATTATCTGTTCTCTTTTCTGTTGCCGATGTGTAGCGTCACACATCTAATGGGAAGCACTCCTCTCTATCCATACACATTACATACACACAGTGCGTGATGGAGAGGGAAATAACATTCCTTTTATAATATAGATTGAAAATTTTCTATCATTAATATTAACTTCAGAAGTAAAGTGTAGAGCAGTGTTCTCCCATGTCAAGTTTCCTTAAGTATTTTTCTTTTGCCTTAGGTTTTCATAGGCATAAATATGTCATTGATATAGAGAACATATTCATAGGTATCATAGGTAAGGCAAAATTATTAAAGAATGTTTTCTATTCACCAGATAGAAATTTGATAAAATAGGACAATTTGATAAAAAGAGGTGAACCCATAGCTAGACCGCCAATTTGTGTGTAAATTTTGCCATAATGATTATAAAAAAGTACTTGTGTTGTACTGGATAGAAGTTTAGAAAAATTGTTGATCTAATATTAGGAGGTGAGAGAGAAGAATGTTTATATGCAGCCAGCATTACACGGGCATATATTTTTTATTTATTTGAGCTTTATTGTTTAAGCAGGAAGGTTTTTTTTCAGTTTGGATCATTTTTCTGGTTTCTAGAGAGAGTTTCAACATAAATCTTCAATGGCTTCTGAGTGTGTTGAGATTTTTTTTGTTAATCATTTCACCCCAAGCAAGGTATTGCAACCAGTAAGATGCAAGGGGTTACTGAGTTTCAGAGAGTATGAGAAAAAAAGAAAACTGCTATAAAGAAGAATAGAACAAAAATTAAGATAGAAGATAACGATTGATACTGTATTTAAATTTTTGAAGATCAAAGTTTACTGCGGATTCAAGAACCCAGAAGAGAGTTCCACAAGTGAGAAGTGTGATAGAAGGAACTGTTAGTATAGAACTTACAATTACATCTAGCTATTTCAACTCTAAAATAATGAGAATTTGCCATCAATCTAGTACTGCACTTAAATTCATAAAGTCTAGGTACCAAAGAGGCAAAAGCTCATGAGAACAATTACCATGAAAATATTTATAGAAAAGACAAAGGGAAGCTATGTTATGGCAGTGGGGAAAGTGACTGAATCAGAGATGCCAGATCAGGATCTATAACATTGCAGATTCTTTGGATTTTATCAAAAATCTCTAAAAACATAGGAGCACCAAACCAGATATGGCCGCAATATTCAATGAATGAATGAATGGTAGACATAAAACTGTGTCAGTCAGATTCTGGTTAGAAAAATTGTCTAGCATGATATAGTGAACCAACTTTTCTAGCAGCAGATCTAGCAATTGATTCAAGAAATCTTGACACTTCATGTTAGGATTAGTTGAGAGCAAGTAAGTGTTTTCAGGTTGGACCATTTTTCTGTTTTCTTTACAAAATTTGAACATAAATGTTCAATGTTTTCTGATTGCTTTTGGCTTTCATAAGCTATACTTATCAACCAACAAAAAAATTGTTGATAATAATAATTTATGAAAACCAAAAGTATCCAGAAAACAACGGGCAGTATGTGATCAAAATGTGAAACTGAAAAAAAGGCCCACACTGAAGAATATAAATCTTGAACAATTAATATTCATTGCACTTCAAACAAATCTCTCTCTCTCTTTCTATATATATATATATATATATATATATATATATATATATCATGAAATATACATAATATCTTACATTAACTGCACAATTCTGAGTTTCATGCCAAAACAATTTTCAAGTACTGGAATTATTATTTTAATTATCATTTATAAATAAATAAATATATATGTATGTATTAATAGAAATAAATGTAATAATTTCAGCAATTTTCAATTGCTTTGGTATGAAACTTAGAGTTGTGCAATTAATGTAAGATATTATGTATATTTCTTAATATATATATTAAATAGCTCTCTTACTTAACATTGAACACTGCTTTTTCTTACACTATAGAATATTTATATGTATTTGTACATAATCACTGGTTTGTATACCTACATATATTTATCCATAATTATGATTTGGATGTATAACAACTTATGCAAAAACAATAAAAATCAGATCTCCACACAAACACACACACTTATATACATACAAAAGCAACATACCAGGACAGATGCGCGCACACACGCACACAAACATGTGTGTGTGTGTGCATTAAAACACCATTAGATATGTGTACGTATTACTTTAAAAGTTATTTTTAGTGGATACAAATCTGTCAGATTAATAAAAAATCCCTTATATATATATACACACACATATACAAATATATATGCACATATACACATATGTGTATATATATATATATATATATATATATATAAACACACACACGTGTGTGTGTGTGTGTGTCTGTCGATCCTAGAGTGTTGTCAGGCACATGATGGTGTTTTAATGCTGAGAATATGATTTTTCCATATTGGTTTTTGCTATTTCTGGTCATCCATACTTTAACTGTTGAATAAGATGCTCATAAATTTAAACAGTTCTTCATCGCATATGACAAAGAAAAAAACAAAAACATCAGTTGATTTGTTTTCTAAAGTCACAAAGTAATAGGCATAGGCATTGTATAAGTACCTGAATTCAAACTATTGAAGAGCGTCTCTTCTTGCCTGTAAAATTGTGTGTGTGTATGTGCGTGTTTGCGATTGGCAAAGTTTTTAAGTAATGAGAAATAACAATAGTAATTGTAATAACACAATATATGCACTACACTGCACTTTTGTATGTAAATGTGGGTGTCAAGTGGCGGAGGAGGAGGAGAAGTAAGGATGGTGAGGAGGGCAGCGTTTGCTGTTGGAAGATGATGGGTGGACAAGATGGCAGCGGAAACAGTCAAGTTTGATACATGGAAGATGATATTGCAAGCTTGGGTCTTAATTGAGCTTTTCAGCCTTGACATTATTTCCAGCTTACAAGAACTCTTACGCCCACCCACCATCACCTACCGTAAAGGCAATTCATTTGTATTAAATTCTTACTTTCATACTTTGTTGTAATTTATCACAGTGCTATGCAATACTTTTTGTTACTTTGAAAAGTCTTTTTTTGTTACTTTTATTATTTTATTTTTTTTTAATCATTTCACCTAAAGCAAAGTGATAATGCCACTAAGATGCAAGTGTTACTAGGAGTGAAAACGAATAGGAAGGCTGGTCAAGAGAAAAGACAAAAAAAGAACAGATTTCAGAAAGACAGAAAACTATGATCAACATTGCATTTAAATTTTTTGAAAAATGTTGGTGGCAGAGAAGCTAAAAATCAGAAGAGATCTGCAAAAGTAAGAAAAGAAATGATTAGTACAGAACTTATGGTTGCATCTAGCTATTTCAACGATAAAATGATGATAGTTAAATTAACGTTGGTTTACTGCATCATGCAAGACAATTTTTCTTGCCAGACTCCATCTTGTATACAGGGGTGCGATGATTAATTTTTGCCATTAAATATTTTTAATTTCTCACATGCATATTGTTTGTTTTTAACTTTGTCAATTGCATGCTATAGTAGGTCAGTTGGGCGCCATCTGTGTAAAAAAGAGCACCATGACACAATTCGCTCTGCCAGAAATTTGGAAACAGCATTCTGTACTGCTTGGCATCCAAAACTGGAAGCTCCGATACATACAGTGTTTGGGTGTCAATCTGAGGACAGTGTAGAGGATTAAGAAAGAGTTGGATAAGTCTAATGGTGATTACAAAGGTACGTCAACTCAGAAAATTCACTGATTATTCTGATGAGAAAAGAACTCCTGAATTTGTTGCTGAGGGCCTCAGACTCCACACAGAGGTCTACATCAAGAGCCTTGAGGCAGTAGTGCTGCCCTGGGTCAAGAGGGTGGCTGCTGGAAGACCCTATGTCTGGAAATAGGACTCTGCACCATGCCACACAAGCAGGAGAACACAGTCATCAGACAATTTCTGCGACCACATTACCCCTTACTTCTGGCCACCTAACTCCCCAGTCTGCAAACTCCTTGATTATTAAGTGTGGGGCTTCTAGATTATTTCACACTAATGTAGGGGACCTCACGGCTCTATCCTTTGACTCATATTGTTTGTTATCTTCACCAATGACCAGTTCCCAACTTGGTATTTATACTAATAACACAACTATTTACTCCAATAGGTTCAACCAAATAAAACTGGAAGCTGCTCCAATCATTTGTTAACTGGGGCAAGAATTGCTTGTAAATTTTAACACCTCCAAAACAAAAGCTCTATCTTTTAATAATCATGGAGCATCATTTTTGCCCTCCACCAGCATGACTGATGTTAATCTCCAGGAGAGCAAATCATTCTACCATCTTGGTTTCAAGTTTTCTACTGACAGGAAGTGGAGTGATTATATTAAATTAATTGCTAGGTTTGTTGCTAGGAAAGTTGGTTCATTGTGTCATACCAGATAATTTTTCTCATCAGAATCCATCTTGCAGATTTATAAATATACCATTCATCCTTGTATTGAATATTGCTGCCATATCTGGTCTGGTGTTCTGATTATATCTAGAGATTCTAAGCAAAATCCAAAGAAGGATCTGTAATATTCTCAATCCTGATCTTACATCTTGACCAGTCATTTTCCCACCACAATAGAATGGCTTCCCTCTGCCTTTTATATAAATATTTTTATGTCAGTTGTTTTAATGAGCTCTCCTCCTTTGTACCTCAACCACATGAATTTAAGCATACTACTGTGTAGTGAGATTGATCCTCCATGGGTGTTGCACATGAAATTTGACATTAACTAAGGCAACAGGGGGGTGGGGAGTGAGGGCTATATAAAATCAAGCAAGCAATCAACCAAAATTTTTGAAAATGATGGTATAATTTAAATAGTTAAGAAATAAATTCTGCTTTTCAGATAATCCCAAAGAGATAGTTGAAATTTTTGGGAAATGGGAAAGAGTGCCTAGAGAATTTAACACTCACAGGGCATGATTAAGGCAAGAGATTAGAGATGTAAACCATGAATAGCTTACTTTGTATAACTAGATGAGAGGAAAGAGTGATTTTAAATATTTAAAAGTTACTTAGAGAAATAAAAAACTGGAAGTTGGGGAGAGCCATGATTGTCCACTTCTTGAATGGATATGACATATAAAAGAATGACAAAACTTACATGTAAAACATCAATTTTAAAAAGTGTGTCACCAATGCAAAATTTTGGAATACTTTGGCCTGGGTATTTTTCTAGAAAAGTAATTTGCCAATGTTTTGCTTACACACTCTGACAAACATTGTGGCATGTCAGTAATGAGGCATTTTTTTCGAGATATCTGAAAAGAGAAAGTATAGAGATGTAGATTCATGTCTCCCTAAATGCCAAGAAATTGGTTTAGTAATTCTGCTTTCCACATTGATGTATCCGCCATTGCAACTCTTCATACAGGGATTTGTTTTTATTGGTGTTACACTTTACATCAATGACTTAAGCATCATTTATTAATAAAAAAATTGGAGATCTTAAGACTTGTGGTTTTCATTTACTTTTCTCTTTTTTTTTTTTTCATTCAAATGTGTTATGTATTAAAAATGCATTAAAATGTTTTTGCAACATTTTATAGTAATAAGGATTTTATAGAGGCTGTATTATTTTCTTTTGCAATGTTTTTGATTGTAAAGTCTTTGCTTTTTATTGTTTTTTTTCTTCTATTTTAATGCTGATTTTTTTTCTTCAACATTTTACTTGGTTTTATTTGTATCTTTGCCTTATTGTTTGCAGATTCTGTTTATTAGTGACAGTTATTTTCATGCTATCATTCAGACTTTTCGACAGACAAGCCAAAGTGTGTCCTAACAATTTTCACCCGAGAGGTAAAACACTTAATATTTCTCAGTGAAAACGCTAAATGCATTTTACTTTTCAGTGAGCAAATTTATAGAATTTTTTTTAGCACTCTGAACAGCTGAATACGAACAAGCATTGTCATCAGACTAGTCTGTGGGCCAAGAAACCCTACCCTAATCTCATGTCAAAATACCAGGAAGTAATACTTTTTGACCCAAAGCAATAGATAAAGATCCTACACTGTTATCCTTAATATAGGTGATCCAATCCATATGTAAAACAAAGATGTAGTTCTGAAGAAGCTTGGTGCATGTAAGCAATGAGGAAGTTTTAAGAAAAATGTGAGCAAAAAGGATAATTGTACTTAAAATCAGAAAGAGACAGTTGAAATCTGGGATACATAATGAGGAAAGAAGGACTGGAAAATTTGACACTCACAGGACATGAAAGGTAAGAGCGATGGGAAACTGCAAGTAACCTCTTTAATGAACTTATGTAAGTAGATGGCAGAAGAAGGAGTAGGATGGAAAAGACAAACATTTCATAGTTCTACAAAAGATACGAAAGTATGGAGAGCCATAATCGATGATGTTTTAAAGAGATATGGCACAGAGAAGAAGGGTCATGCTAGTAATAACAGTAAAAAGACTTGGCAAAAACTGAAATGCCAAAGTTGACACAAGCTTACACGTGCGTAACACTGAGTAAGAAACAAGGTTAAAATGAAGGGCATGTGAGATGAGAATTTGCTGAATGACTTGTAATGATCAAAGAAGGATCTTCTTGGGAGTCGGTTCCACAAAGCAGTGGTTTATGGAAAGAAGCTGATCAAATAGAACTTACACCTCACCAATGGACTACAAAGGCACCGAGGGAGGTTTGCTACAATGTATGAGGCATAGCTGATCTTAGCCGTGAATGTTAGAACTGGAGGAACTAATGAATGTAGTTTGTCTGAACACTTTCCATTGAAATAATGATAAAGCAGTGAGAGGTCTGTGATATTTCGTTTGTGGGAAAGAGGTTGTATGGTGGAAAATAATTTGTCAGCCACAAGCATGTGCAGATGCTTCTGGACTCTATCAAGACTGAAAGTTGAAGACTGTGCAGTTCCTGCCCATATATGGCAGCAATAATCCACTTTCAGACAGATCTGTCTCTTGTAAAGATAGAGGATAGCAAGAGGAGTCAGGCACTTACTGGAGTGGTACAGAGAACCAACCATTTTTTTCATCATCTTTAGTGATCGATTATATGTACAAGTTCCACTTGAAAATTGGGTTCAATTCAAGTCCCAAGAGGCACTCAAAGCATGGCGCTTCCTTGATGGAACACGCATTCACGATCAGTGAAAGTTCTGGGCATAAAAATGTGATCGTAAAATGATCCTAAATGAAATACATCATAAATGTCTTTAGTGTGTTTGTTTTGAAGATAACCAGAGTTGTCTCCCTTTTGACCTACTCTACCATAAAAAAAATGGCTGAACCTCACTTATGGGTAGTAGTAAAATTGCACTGAATAAAGCTTCATTACAAACTTAAACATTTATATATTTTTATTTACAATGTGTAAAGCAGTCTTCTAACAGAGACATCAGTAAGTTTCAAATACACTGACATTATTATAACATTAACAAAACCACATCTTTAAGATGACTGTTCTTATCCCTATTTTTGTGATCATAATATTTGAACCATTGCATTCTCTGGATTCTTTTCTATTTAAATTTCTGAAATTTGATGTTCTTACTATTATAGATTGATTCTTTCAAAGCATAAACTTTAGTTCCACCAGTTCAGACCTTTACAACTAAGAGACATTATGCTACTTCTACAGAGTTGAATCCCTTCATTTCCTCCATATTCCAAAACTAAGGAGAAAGTTCTACTCAGACAACTTGAACTGCTCCTGTGTGGGTGTTTCCTAAAACTCTATAATCCTTACCTCTTCAAGTCATGGGTAAATCATTATCTATCCTCCTGATCTTCATAATCTTCACATCATATCAACATTTCTTTCATCATAACAATTTTAACAGTAAACTTCTACCTTGAGTGGCTCTTGAAATATTTGCTGTATAATATAACACCTCTGGTGTAAATTATCCGACATCCTCAGCCTTCACTACAGACATCAAAGGGAATAGTTCCTTGGTCACACGGCTTCAATAAAATTTGACTTTGGTTTACCTAAAACTATTACTCACTGTCAAAACACCCAATTAGAACTTGTGCATAATTGCTTGCGGTTAATGAACATTAAAAATTTTATGATACAAATTATATAACCTGTTAGACCAGGTTTTTAAACTTGAAAAACAGTTAAGTGCATAAATTAGTGGATCTGAGAGAGGGTTTGGTTTGGTTTGGTTTCTTTAATGGCATATCAACTCCTTATGGGTCATTTAATTCTGAAATTTTTAATTTTCTTGAGAGCTTTGGAATTTTTTTTTTTTCAAAAATGTATTGCTAGTAATTTTTCTCTTCCTTTTTCAATAATGTATAGATGGTAATTTATTTTTACTATGAAAATGTATTGCTGCTATTGTTACTACAAAAATGTTTTTTTTTATACTTTCATAATGTTTGACCCCAGTTTGGGGGAGGTGTCCTGGATATAATGATAAACTACATCTGGCAGCAAGGCCTTTGATTGAGAGATTTTGAGGAGCATAGAATCAACTCTTAATTGCTGCTGTTCCCAGGTCTATCCTGACCCAGGGTGGTAGCACAGTTAACCCCCAAACTTGGGTCAAAACACTATGAAAATATAAAAATAGATTTTTATAGTAAAAATTACAGAAATACATTTTTGAAAAAAAAATATTACCAGTGATACATTTGACTGCCAACAAAAATCCCTCTTTACAAAAATACATCAACGAAACTTGATCGACAAACTGATTTCTTACAAAGAATACGTATTCTATTCATTTTAACATATCCTAAAAATTTTGTTGGCATTAAGGTTGATATGCCAGAAAACAAAATAAACCAAACCAGTTTGGAGGTTCACTATTTAGCCATAGCTGGGACCCTAACAGGTGCTACCACCCCGGATCTGGGTAGACCTGGGAAGAACAGCAATTAAGAGGTTGTTCCACATGCCTCAAAACCTCCTAATGTAGTTTATTATCATACCTAGGACAAGGATCTGAGAGACCTATAACAAGTATATTTTCAAGTATAGCGTCTTTTTATTACCATTCTGTTTGTTCGTACGTATGATCTTTATGATTTCCTCCTCAGATCAGAGTGTAGTATCAGCTTGCAGCCTTTCTGAGATCAAATCAGCTACACTTTCTGACCAAGAAATCTACATAATAACCATAAACAGAAAGGAATTGCGTAAAGCAAATGAAATGTGGAAGTGAAAAGAAAAAATGGGTGTGAAGGAAGGAAAAGGTACAAGTTAAAAATGCTAGAGAAAAATGAAAAGAAAACCAGGTTAAAGGAAAAAATAAATATATATGCATATAGAGAGATGGGGGGTGAAGAGAGACAAAAAGAAAGATATAAAAAGAAAAGCTTTTTGCCTGAATAACAAGAGACAATGAATGAAAGATTGACAGGTAGGTAAAGATAAAAATTAATAAAAAGGGTGATACATTTTAACTTTCTTTTTATGGAGTGACAGAGCAAAATGGTAATAGTGAGATTAGCTGTTGTTTGTGATTTGGTAGAGTCAGTTTATAGGGTCTGATAAGAAAAAATAGCATCTTGATAGAAAGAGAATGAAATAGAAAATATGTGCATATTCCTTATTCCATTGTAATATATGAAACTAATCCAGGGCTGTATTGCATTTAAACAAACATAGACAGTTAACAAGATTGGAAGGGATAAGGGACAGCATAAGAAGATACAGACAATGAGTGAGAGTAGAGGCATAAGGTAGCAAATAATCTTATAAGAGTTTCCACAAGCCCTAGTTCTTCTATATGCCATATCTCTTCAGAGTGTTGGTAATCATGGCTCTTCACAACTTCTAATCCTGAGAATACCTATAGACTGAACATTTGAGCAACAACAAAGTTTTAGAGAAAATTAAAAAAAAACAAGGTCACATACTTAACATCAAAAAGAGATATTTGAAATTTCTGGTAACATAATGAAGAAAGAGGACTTGGAAAATTTGACACTCACAGGACATATTGGAAGAAAAGAGGAAAAACAATGTATTCTCTATGTAATGTGCTTTGTAAATGGGTGGCTGAACAGGGTTTAGAAGATAGAGGAGAACGACAATATTGACTAAGAGCTGCAAAGGACAGGAAATTGTGGAGAGCCATGATCACTACATTATGAAGGGGCATGGCAGATAAAAGAAGAAGGTCATCATGCATAGATTTCAATATAAGTTGAGAAGAGAGCATAATTTGCAGATTAGCCAAGAAATAACATTGCACAACACTGATGGAGATTTACTTAGCAAATCTCATATCAGCTTTGCTAATCCATGGCAATCTGAGATACACAAGATATTTTTAGGGGCCCAAACTTTTTAATCCTATTTGTCTTATATGACACATGATTTCCTGCTTTTGACTTAGTTGCTATTAGTAAATGCTGACAAACAGGTTTTGGCTGTCACCTCAAGTTCAAACCTCTAACCACTAATAATTAAGCCAAAGAAAGATTGGAAGAGACCCTTAAAGACTTTATAAAGTTAAGAAATTGACGGGACAAAGAATGCCTGAGATGAACATTGTCACTCACTCTGGGAGTTTACCATCCTTCATTCCACTGGCCACAAGGGACACATATTTCAAAATGCTAAACTTCCAAGTGTCAGGTATCAGATTTTTCAAATAGTTCTTTTTCTCTGAGCACCATAAGAAAAATGCTTGAGTTTATCATTCATTTTACATTTTGGAAATTCTCTAGAAGGCACTAAGTATAGACATGAATTCTTAGAATTTCGGTTATAGGATTCCTTGCTAAGATATTTCTTTAACACATTTTAGTGGTAAAAATTCAGAGCAATGGTACACACACACACATATATATATATATATATCTATATATCCAAGTATATGATTGGTGTATATGGAATGAATTCCAATAACCAACAATTACTATTCTTAAATATATATCTATATATCTATATAAAGATGGTTGACTGGATTAAAGAGAATTCAGGTTGAATTCCTGTCAAGAAGCAGCTTTTCTTTAATAAGTCTTTTGATATCTTGGCAGGTACATACTAATTTAATTGTTAAATAAACATAAATGTCTATTTAAGCACGTGTACCCACTGAAAATAATATTTACAGTAATAAAAAACGGATTCAAAAATCTATTAAATGCTTAAAAATTACCTTCTTTAAATTTCAGGGCCAAAAATGTTCAAATGAGAGATGAATATTTCTAAAATAAGTGAATTGAGCCTTACTTTGTTGTAATGGTTCCTTGTAGCCTAATAGTAAAGCATACCTGGTAACAACTGTACTGTTACAAAATCAGGAAATGAATATAGCAACTGAATATAAAGTTTATATATATATATATATATATATATATATATATATGTATATAAATTATTTATTCAAAAATTATAACATAAATATGTTATAAAATCACAACAAAAATAGCCATTTTGTTTCAACACTTAAAACCCTTTATTCTACATTCAACACCATCACTTGATAAGACACCAGAAGTGTTGAAACAAAATGGCTATTTTTTGTAGTGATTTTGTAACATATTTATGTTATAATTTTCGAATAAATAATTATATATACTGAACTCTGTATTGAGCACTCTTTTAAGAATAGTATTTTTTGGTTATTGGAATTTATTCCATGTACACCAATCCTATACTTGGATATATATATATATATATATATATATATATATATAAATATAAGTGAACATTGAAGTTAACACTTAGAGGCGACAGTCTGTTTCAGGCAAGATGTGATTGTCAGTCCTCCCTTATATATATATATATATGTATTTAAAAAAAATATGACAAACTGACCAGAAAGGGTCTTTTTTGTGATGCATCACAAAAAAACCTTTCCAGTTTGTCATATTTTTGTAAATATTTTTTGTTGATATATAAAATTATATATTGGTATATCTCACACACACACACACACAAACATACACACCCATATATATATATATATATGTATGTATGTATGTATGTATGTATGTATGTATGTATATATATATATATATATATATATATATATTAAAATGTATAATAATATAATACATGGATATGTAATTGATAGCCTTTACCTTCCACTGTAGTTTTGTTACGCAGCAGTTAAGCAGGTCTTGCTGTCCACTTGCGGAAACATGTGACAATTGATCCTCAACGATTCAAGTGAAATGGGTCAACCACATATTATATCTGTCTAAAAGTTTGCAAAACATTTGCAGGCCTCAGGAGACACATGCATGTCCATAGGAGTTGAGTACCTATTTATTTTGCTGAGACCACATTTATTATCTGCAACGAGAGAGTCCACCATATATATATATATATATATATATATATAGTGAATATTTAGGCAGCAATTTTTCATTGATGCATGTTTCATTAAATAATATTGACAAGTTTTGTCTATTTATTTTAAGTAAGTTCCTTTCATATTGTCTTATAAGATTAATAACTTCACCATTGAAAGACGAAAGAAAATCACCATATTGATACATGTTTAAATCCAATCTAAGCTTTCAAAGATGACAATTACTTTTCAATATATCAACTAATACACAGAACAATAATAATAGTCTGTTTTTGTTGCAGGAAAAATTTCAAAGCAACAACTGACTAGTGTATACAAGATGTAGAAAATTTTTTTTCAGTTTCTCTAATGTCCATAAAATGTTTCTTTTACACCTCAGGCTAATTCTTTAACTATTTCCCAGTTTTAATTTTCCTGGTAACAAAGACTGTTCATATATTTGTATTGCTTCCTATACTATGTTGTGTGAGTAGGAACAATGGCTGAAGAATTAGCCAATATTTTCTGGAAGCCTTTTAGCTTACACTAAAATATTCAAATATTTTATCTTGTACTAATGCCTCCAAAATGCCTGCTCTCATTTAACCACTACAGAGAATCTTTTTCTGCCTGCATGGCTGATGCAAGACTCATGGAGAGCAACACACTATGGCTTCTTGGCCTCATGTTTTCAACTGATTTGAAGTGGAACAACTACATTGAATCAATGGATGCATCGACTACAAGGAAAGTTAAGTCATTGTGTTATTCCAGAAGGTTTTTCTTGTCCATCTTGCACATTTACAAATCTACCATTCATCTGTGCATGGAATACTGTTCCCACATCTGGTCTAGTGCTCCTGTGTCCTGGGTATGACGATAAACTACATCCACGTCCCAGGTATGACGATAAACTACGTCC
>OZ010573.1:27873618-27941118 GCA_963932145.1 Acanthosepion lycidas
ACACTCACAGGACAAATTGAGGGACAGAGGAAAATAGCACATAAACTACTTGATGAGCTTGAGTAAATGGATGGTAGAACAGGGTTTAGGAGAAATAACAATAAGATAAAACTTATTCAGAGCTACAAGGGACAGGAAGATATGGAGAGCCATGATCACCTACAAATTAAAGAAACACAGCAGATAAAAGAAGAAGTGACTTTGATCCTCACAAGGTGCCTGAAATTAGTGGCCTTATGTTAGACAAAACTAAACTCAGCAAAGTTTAGATGAAGTATTTTCATTCAGATTCATTTTTCAAGTCATAATGTTGTTTTTTCAGTGAAAAAAATATTAGTGCTGTGTTATAAATTTTATAAAATTACCTTATTTGGAATAATTTCCCAGATTTTTTTTTACAATTCTTTATTTTTTAGCCACTGTGATCCTCAGTTATTTGCTCTATTTTTAAATAGTGAATTTTCTTTCAATGGACCATATGTTTTCCCTCCATAAATGTCCCATTCAGTTTCTCTGTGTTTGCATTTTTAGAACTGTCCTCTCCTGAAGTTTTGTGGAGATCAGGGATTTTATAGTTTTAAATTTTATTTTTATCAGTTGCTCCCATATACTACAGATATCTATGCTTGGTGTACTGATCAAGTTACACATAGTTTGTACTTATTTATTTGCATAGAGATTTGTGTCTCTTTTTCTCACTCCACACATGATCAGCTATTCCTGATGTAATAGTTTCATTACAAATTTCTGATGCTTTTCTAGTCTTAGCAGGCAGCTTTTTCACTTTTGTATTTCCTCTCACAGAACAACAATATGATGTACATGTAGCACTCAGATTTTCTTCAAGTGGAAGCTATACTTTGGTGAGGTATCTGTGTAGTGTGGGACCACTTTTAAATACTCTTCTGATATTCTACAGACAACATATTCTTTTTACATCCTACAGAATGTTTTTAATATATGGTAAAGATCAATGCAAATTTATCCTTCATTGAATGTTAGAGTCCATTATTCATGAAGATGGGGAAAATATTCTTTGACGAAAACCAGAATCAAGAATTCCTATATAGGAGGCCCAATATTATATAACAATTTAGTACTCCTTTCCTTCTCAGTATTCTTCTGTTGAACCTCAGTTTGGTTTGGTTTGGTTTGTTTTGTTTTATGGCATATCAACTTCAAAGATTTTTATTGCTGGTTGTAGAATATTGGTTAGCTTGCAAGTGGTCTGACACAAAAGTAGACTGGTACAGCAACCAAGTTGAAAACTAACCCTGAGTCATTTAATGGAGAGATATATGGGTGAATAGAGACCACTCATGCAAATGTGCTGGGCAGGTCCATTCCAGCAAAATGGACCAACCCACCTGCTGCATTAGGTATTCTCTTATAAATAAGGTAGAATTAGCTGGCTTGCCTTTCCAAGAAGGCAGCCATGTTTCAAAAATGTATTGCTTGTAATAATTTTTTAAAAAAGTATTTCTGGTATTAAAATTTATTTTTACATTTTCATAATTTTTTGACTGCAGTTTGGAAGGTTAACTATTTGCCCATAGCTGCGACCCTAACAGATGCTACCATCCGAGGTCTAGCTGGACCTGTGAACATCAGAAATTATTAGGTTGGTGCAAAAATAATGTCGTTTTATCACATAGTAACATATGTGAGAAAACGACATTATTTTTGCACCAACCTAATACCAAAGCTCACAAGAAAATAAGATGGCATTAAATGACCCATAAGAAGTCGATATGCCATTAAACAAACCAAACCAAAAACTGAATAAAATGTACTTTATTTCTTGCAGAATAAAATAGATGACAAAATAACAAAAATTATTTATAACTCGACCTAATATTAAATCTGTATTGTTTATAACTTTGAAAAGAGTTACTAAACATATTCAACATTGTTCAACTGGCCAAATCTCTTCTAGGCTTGATGGTATCAAAATTCCTCTTGGCACCGACACAAAAATGTTAAATGGTTGGCAAACCAAGTGAATTGTGTGTCAATTTCTTTGTTTGCTTCCATTGTATATTTAATTCAAGTCCATACTGACTGAAAAATGTATTGTCTGTCATATTGAAAAGAGTCATTAACATATCCAACATTATTCGGATGCACAAATCGCTTCTCAGAGTTCAAAATTTGAGTGCCTAAACAATGATTGGATCTCTTAAATCAGTTTTAGCAGGAATTGTTACAAAATGCTATATTCATATATATTTCTTTGCATGAGTTAATATCTCAGTGCACTTTCAGTATTTATAGACCCAGGAGATTTGTTCCTATAACAATGACAGATTCATCACTCCCTGGGTGATTGTGTAAATTACATTTTAATTGCAAATCAGTGAGGAAATTTGCTTTACACACACACATATATATATATATATATATGAGGGTCAGTTAAAAGGTAATACGTTTCTAATTTAAAAAGAATTACTCAGAATTTCTAAGGCATTTTTAGCTAGAAACCATATAATATCAAGAAGCCCAGCGGAAAAATTTATCATTAGCTTCTCTTTTCCTACAAATAATTCTTTTTAAAAATAGTTGCCCATCAGGAAAAAAGTAGGAAGCAAAGAGATGTCATGAAAGTTTTGCTTTGAGAAGGAAAGACTGCTGCAAAGTGGTTAATGAATGTTGATGGAAAGGCTGCATTTGATGTAAGCACAGTAACAAGATGGGTCAGTTGAGTTAATGGTAATCCTAGAGAGAAAAATATAAGTGACACACTCCACAGTGGCAGGCCAGCTGCTGCCGTAGATGAGAATCAGACCAAACAGGCTGATATTCTCATTAAAGCTGACAGAAAATCCCTGTTGCAAAACTCTATGAAAGCCCTCTCATGAGCCATGGTAGTACCAGCAATTTAGTGAAGTCAGTTAATCACTCAAAGCTGTGTGTAAAGTGGTTTTCTAGAATACTGACATGCTCTACATAGGGGCATATGTTGGTTGTTACCCCAGAGCTTTTGAATCATACCTAGATAGCACCTTTCTCAGCAGGATTGCCACAGCAGATGATACCTAGATTCACCACTAAGAGAAAAAGACAATAGAGTGCCCCCCCAGATTCATCCAGAAAGAAGAATTTTAAGGCAGCATGCTTCAAATGGAAAATGATGGTCACCTTATAACTGGAAATTCTAAAGGACATTTCATTAATTTTTTTGTTTTTAAAATGTTTTTTGGCAAGATAAAAATTGTCAACTTTGCAAAATGTGAAGGACGTTTGTCTTGTACCAATGTATGCTTTAAATTAAAATGTTTTCTTTGTAATCAGTACAAATGAAAATTCCCTACCCAAAAAATTACAATAATTATTTGCATTTATCTTGTTATCAAAATCAAATTTGAAATGGGCTATTATTTCACCGGCTTACAGCCATATCACATTGAAGTTAAGTACAATCACCGAAGTTAAGCAATGTCAAACCTTGTCAGTACCTAGATGGGTGACTGTTTGGGAATACCAGGTTCTGTAAAATTGGATGTGTGGGTGGTGTAATGGATAATAGATCAGAATTGTTAATCAAAGAGCAAAGTTCCAGTTCAAGTCAGAGCCATTATATCCCCATGTGTAAATACCCTTCAGAACAGTATGAATCCACATCTTCTCTCCCCATCTATAGGTTAATTTGTATGCCTTGAATCAATAAATCATTACTATCTCAAAAAAAAAAAAAAAAAAAATTATTACAATCTAAAAATATTTTCTGGTTTTAAATAACCTGCAAAGGGTTGATAGATGATAAAGAAATCAATCATATTTATTTCCTACAATCTAGGAAGATTTTATGGTTTAACAACTATGGTATTTTAAAGGAAATTTTATTTCTTGATTTATTTTTTTCATTAGATACTGAGCAATTATAACATTTGAGAAAACATGAACAAGTGAATGTGCTTTAAAGGCAAACAGAACCTTGTTTGCTCGTGAAGCTCTTTGTAGCCAAGCAGTCAAAGCATGTCTGATTAGAGAGATTAAATGGCAGCTTCTCCTGCAAAAGGGGATGTACATTCAAAATCCTGTTGAAGAGTGCAAATTTTTATAAGTTTTCTTGAGTAGAGAAAACAGGTAAACAAAATAAAATAGTATTTAAAATGAATGGAGCATCTACTCAATATATGGGTAACCACTAAAAATAATGTTTAAAGTAATAATATATATATATATATATATATATATATATATATATATATATATATACAGGTAATAATCTGAAGGCATATAATCCAAGTGAATCCTAATAATATGAAATATTAAAACTGATCCACAAAACGAGCTCAATGTATTTATTATAACAGAGCATATAAAATACATAGATTAGAATGCGGTAGTTTGGGATTTTTAATCTATGTATTGCATATATATATATATATATATATATATATATATATATATTGAGTATATCTGTTAAAAGACAATATGAATAAAGAGAAAAGTAAAACTTATTTAAGTCAATGGTTTTTGTCCTCTGAGTGACATTATCAAAGAGAATGTAAGTAACTCATTTTGTAACAAATATTTATGTACAAGAACAAAAATATTATTGGTTTTCAAAATTTTTAAAATTAAGAATACTCATCATTATTCATCAGGTTAGCAAAAAAATCTAGGTAAGCTATGGAGAATGCCAAGTAACACAATCCAAAGTCTAGCAAACAAAAGTGCATAAGTGATGTTCTTGAATCTTTTTTAAGGCAAATTAGTAATTAAATTATTTTAGTTTGGGATTAATTTACTTATTATATATTTTAGATAAAATGAGGTTATGACTTTAACCCTTTTCTTTTAATTAATTAACATTTTTATAGTCGGGTTTATTGGCTTGGGAAAGTAGTAATTCTTACAAGTATTGAGATACTGGAAAAAATCCAGGGTGCAGATTTATATTTTGATAAGATTCAATACTGGCACACTCAAGAAATTTCTTTTAATAAATGTGTTATTTTTTAGATCAAAGTTGTGGTTGAATTTATTTCTATGTATAACTAATGCATTTGATAAATTCTTGTGTATAAGATCACTTTTGTGTTCATAGATACATTATTTTAAATTTTTGGAAGTTTCCCCAATTTTTTCTGGACGGTCTCCTTGTTTAAGTTGCTGAATGCTGCCATAATACTTGCCTTCAGTTCTTCTTTGTAGTTACAAAGAGTTTTGTTAGTCTCTTACTCAACTGCACCTCACACTTAATAAGGGATGTTGCAGTCTGAGGAGTTAAGTGGCCAGATGTAAGGGGTGATGTGGTTGCAGAAATTGTCTGACAGTCATGACTGGGTTCTCCTGCTTGTGTAGCATGGTGCAGAGTCCTGTTGCTATACATAAGGTCTTCCAGAAACCACCCTCTTGACCCAGGGCAGCACTACCTCCTCAAGGCACTTGATGTAGGCCTTCCTGTTGAGTCTGAGGCCCTGTGGGAAGATGAATGGAGGCATAACATTGCCATCACTAGGGATCACCATGATGTTGACTGGATATATCAACCAACTCTTTCCGAATCCTCTGCATTATCCTCAGATTGACACCCAAAACTCAAAATGTTTGTATTGGAGCTTGCGGTGCAAATGCCAAAGAGTACAGCATGCCATTTCCAAAATTTCTGGCAGAGTGAATTGTGTCATCATGTGCTTTTTCACACAGACTATGTCCAACTGAACCGACTATTCTGTGCCATCAACAAAATCAAAAACAAACAACAAGCATGTGCAAAATAAAAAATATAAAGTGCTGACAATTTACCCATCGCACCCTTTATGTACATATCTCAATTATTAATAGGGTTGATGCAAGGTGTTTGTGCTTGCCCTGAATCTATGATAATCCTACCATATATGATATAGCCCCTCCTCATTCTACTGCATCTCAATTTCCATAAGATAGTATTCATATTAAATAAAAGTTTTATTGTAACCTAATTATGTACAACAATGGATCATAGGCAATACAAGTGAACAATTCAACTAGAAAAATTTAAAAATAAATACAATGTATCTGTCTATATTTCTGAGATGAGGGATTATGTACATTATTTACATTATTCAGACTATTGTTCTCATCTTTGTCGCCATATTTATTACAACGTTTCAGCCGTTGTATGCTCCGGCCTTCTTGAGGTGGTTGAAATGTTGAACTGAATCCTTTTTTTTGTCACTGTGGTAGACTGTTCTAGTTCCACGTGCCATGTCTAATTGATGTCAGTTATCAGTTATCTCCTGTTAAATTCCCTCTGAAAGTTCTCCACTGCCATAGCCGGGTATTGAACTTACACACTTTGGGTCCTGTCACTGGATCTAACCAACACCTTTATCCACTGTGCCATGTGTCCTTGAGAAGAAGGCTGGGGTGTACAACGTCCGAAATATTGTAATAAATATGGTGACAAAGATGAGAACAATAGTCCGAATAATGTAAATAAATACAATGTATCTAAATACAACTTAGAGACATGTCATAATAGATCATTCCATCTTAAATAATTAGAGACATGTCATAATAAATCATTCCATCTTAAGTAAATCAACAATGTTTTGTGGTAACTTTGAACATCAACTTAAGATTTTTCTTAATTTTAACAAATTCAACATTATGGATAAAAAATAGCAAATTTCATATTGTGTTTTTTCGAGACTTAACATGAGTAAAATATATTCAGATTTGGATAAAAAAAAATCTCAAAATTTGTAAAATTTTTTATCCTTTAATAGTCATTTGCACTTAGCTTAATTTGTAACATATATAAATGTAGGTAGAAAAAAATGAATTTTAAGATAGCAAGGGTCACAAAGCACTACCTGGGACATCCAACCAGGAGGTTCAGTTGTAGTATGTACTGGCCCTGATTATTAAAGCTATCAGAACCGACATATTAAAATTGTATATAAGAAAAAAAAAAACACAGAAAAGAAGAGGAAGAATAATAATGAGGAGAATAAAAGAAATTACAACAAATAGTTGAATCACAACAATAACAGCAATAAAGAAGAAAACAGCAAAAAAGAGGCAACTCGGTCTTTGATTGTTGCTTTTTGGTAAAGTAAATTATGTACAATTTGCACATTTGTCCATGATTAGATCTGAAGGGTGAAGCTTGAAAACTGGTTAGCAACTTTTTTGGTAATTTTATTTATTCTTTTTGTTTCAATTTACCACTTTATAGGGATTTCTTTTATTGTCCTTGTTCTTCTACTCTCTCCCCCAGTTGGTTGCTTTTTTTTCTTATATACAAATTTAATATGTCTGTTCTGATAGCATTAATAAAGTTCTGCATCCACTGCCATAGTATATATATAGCTTATAAAACTCCGTAAATTTCAAAATAAGTTATTCCAAAATTCACTTGAAAATTAAACAAAACTAGGTACTTTTATTTAATTCAATTTCTATAATTGAATTGGAAGTTTTTTTGCTTCAGTTTTTGAAACATGGTAATTACTGTGTAGCGATGGAACCATATTTTTTAAAAAATAATTACAATACATACACACACACATATATATACCTATAAATATATATATATATATATAGGTAAAATGAGAACAAATGGAGTTGTGTTGAAACATGATTGTAAATCTGTAGTGATTTTAAAAAAGTTTTTGCATTAATATTCTAAAATAAATAATATATATATATATATATATATATATATATATATATATATATATATATATATGAAAGTGACAATTGAGGTCAACACCCTGTAGTGACAGTCTGTTTCCTGCTTAAATGCATTCTCCAGGCCTGAAGATTGCATTTAAGTGTGGAACAGATTGTCACCGCTGGGTGTTGATCTCAATGTCCACCTTTATATTTACTTATCACTGATATTGAACATTTTAATCCATAAATATAGTATACCATAAAAACATATATATATATATATATATATATATATATATATATATATATATATATATATATGTGTGTGTGTGTGTGTGTGCATGTTTTATGGAGGCACAGTGGGGTAATGGATAGTAGCCCTAAGTAAATAGCAGGGTAGACTCGGTTCTATAGCTTTAGTTGGAAACCAGTCTAGGAAAAGGAAAACTCTGAATACAAAACTTCTCTTCTTGAGTCATTTGCAGATTTTGTGGCACGCTGTGCACCAGTTATCTGTATTCAGCTCTTGCAAAAAGTATGAACATTTCTACACATTATAATTATAATCAAATCACATGTAAAGGTAGTCTGGCTGTTTGATGCTAAAAACTGACCTGCTGATCCTTCCAAAAATGATGAAAGTGTCCTGCATATATGTACACACAAACACAAAGTAACTTATGTATACATTTCTGATTGTGTTATAATTTTCTTTTGTCTATTTATTTTGCCATTGTGTGGGTCATGAGTCTTGGAATACTTTTAGTACAGCTCATGCACAAAACCTATTTTGAATGTGAAAGGCAAAAGAAATTGTGGAAAGGACAGACTTAACTCTTTCCATTTAACGCTGAAATTGAAGCTGAAAATGTTAATGTCATCTTCATGATATTTTAAACAGAGTCAACCATGACACTCCCTGAATTCCGCTGGGAGCACAGCAAGAAATACTAGGATTTAAATTATCATTTCATATGTAAGTGTTTTAAAATTAGTATTTTTTTTGTTATTTATCTATTTTGTTCACGAAAAAGGTGTGTTTTATTTGCCATCAATAAACATTTTTTGTTGTTTTCGTTTGCATTAGGTATTCTGTCATCACTCATCTTTGGAACATGACCAGCCCAGTGAAGTTGTAAGTACATTAGGAAAGTCTCTATAAACCTGTATTTTGATGTCCAATTTGATACCCTCTCTCATTACATAGTTGGTGATGAAACTTCCCAAATGCTGGTGATTCAATTTGTTATTTCGTCATCAACGGATTTATTTGCATTCATCTTACTTCGTAGATATGTAAATAACTTCATTTCGTTCAAGTTCTTCCCATCAATCTGTATAAGTATGTGTGTCTGTGTCCATACTCAGATGGAAAAGTTGTGTTTTATTTGCCATCAATAAATATTTTTTTTGTTTTCGTTTGTATTAGGTATTCTGTCATCACTCATCTTTGCAAAATGACCAGCCCAGTGAAGTCGTAAGTAGATCAGGAAAGTCTCAACACTATCAATGTTGTATTTTGCAAGAAGATCAATATTGGATACCCTATCGTTAAAAGTATAGCAAAAGATTGTACGGAGATAACTTTTGTGTAAGATATCCACTTGATTGATATGGGACCTATATAGGGTCTATGATTCTGAGTAGTACAACAGTGTGGTCAATATGGTTGCTCTATAAACCTGTATTTTGATGTCCAATTTGATACATCTCTCATTACATTTTCTTTCTTCTTTTAATGATAATGTTATTAAGCTTATCAGATGATATGAAAAGAATTTACATAAAATAAATAGACAAAACTTGTCTATATTATTTAATGAAACATGTATCAATGAAAAATTGCTGCTTAAATACACACACTATATATATATATATATATATATATATATATATATATATATATCCAAGTATAGGATTGGTGTATATGCAATAAATTCTAATAACCAAAAATACTATTCTTATAAGAGTGCTCAATACAAAGTAGAGCAAATATAATTTATTTGAAAATTATAACATAAATATGTTATAGAATCACTACAGAAATAGCCATTTTGTTTCAACACTTCTGGTGTCTTATCAAATGATGGTGTTGAATGTGGAATAAAGAGTTTAAATATGTATATATTTCTTTATATTTTATTAGTATGTAAATATATCTGTAAAATAACAACAGGAATAATGACAAAAGGAAAACTTTTTTTAACAATGCATTTTGTCCTTGGACATACTTTATCAAGGCAAATGTAAGAGTTTTATTTTGCAATATATATTTATAAACAGAAGTATTATTATTGTTATGATTTGAAAACTTATAAATTTAAGTATGCTTGGAAATATTCGTAAAGCTGTGAAAGTCAAGGCAAACTATGGAGGATGCTAAGCGATGTAATTTAATAAATGATCACTAACAACAATAACAACATTTACTAAGTTTCATTTATTAGCCATATACATAAATATATATATATATATATATATATATATATATATATGTATGTATGTATGTATGTGTCCATACTCTGATGGATTTTGTGTTTCTTGTTTGTATGATTGCATCATAATGGACTGTTTTTATAGTCAGAGGTTTATATTAATAGTTTCTTTGGCAGAAATATGTATTGCATAAAATGAGACAAAGTGTAATAAAAGTGACTAAATTATACTAGATATCACAAATTTAAATTTAAAGCTGAGCATCCCTGTACATTATCTTTTTTTATGTAAAATTTCAACCCGTTTGTTATATTTCTCCTTATATATATATATATATATATATATATATATATATATTTTTTTTTATTATTATTTAAAAATATTTTTTCATCGTGACACAGAAATTTCTATGCTTTGAAACATAAAATTTATTCCATTATCAAACAATATTCCCCCTCCTTAAACTCTTCAATATAGTACCACTCTTTTTTCAAAAGTAAATCATTTTCTTCTAAAGTTACTGAATATTGTTTGGTAATGGAACAAATTTTATGCTCCGAAACATAGAAATTTCCATGTTGTGATGAAAAAATATTCTTAAATAATGATATTATAATATTATGCTCTACTTTGTATCAAGCATTTTTAAAAAAAAATAAATGCTGTGGATTATTAATCTGTCTGTTCTTTCTCTTTATTTGTATATATATATATATATATATATATATATAAGAGAAAAACAAAACCAAGATGTTGATATTCCACACTATTTCAAACAAAAGGTTTGGAATGAAACTACCACTATCAATATTTGATCATATTTTGTTGACTATTTTTTGTCATGGTCTTAAATCCAGAAAACACAAGCTCCTTTTTTTAGCACATTTTAAAGGACAGATTGCCCCTTTTTAAAAACACTTATCTCAGAAGCATTCAAGAATATTCCTGAACATCCAAATTTATCTAAGTTTGTTCCCTTGCCTTTCAGCACTCACCCAAATATTTTTACTAACAGCAAAAGGTGTCTATTTTATCAGGTTCCTATGATATGGATTGAGGAGGCACAGGGGATTAATGGATAGCAGCTCGGATTGAGGAATTGGAGAGCTGAGTTCGAATTCCAGTCAAATCCATTACATTCACTAATTGGAAAAGGTATGAATCCTCTTCTTCTCCCCCCAGCTATGTGTAAATAGCAGGACAGACTGGGTTCTATAGCCTTGGATGGCGACTGGTCTACCACAGAAAGAAATGGCAACCTACTGCGGGAAAAAATCTGCCTCGTCAGTCATGTATTGAAAGATACATGATCGCCTAAGCATGTATCCCGCATGGCACATCACTGACTGACTGATGATATGGATTGTATGAAGTAACAATAATGTTCCTGATTTTCTTATTAATAAAATTACAGCATGAAGAAAAAAGTAGTTTAGATTTTCAGTCATATTACAAAAATAATGGTAGTAACTCTGAGGGTCTAGCTATTATCATCGAAAGGTTGGGGCTGGGGGTGGGCATCATTGTTGGGTTGTATTTCTGTTAAAACTTTTCTTAAACCAGACTTGATTGTGAGAAATGCTAAAAAATGATGTGCTGGACTATCCGATTCTTGAAATATTTTTGCATTTTTTAATTCTTTTTTTATTTTTTATTTTTTTTACTTCATTCTTTTTTTAAATTCTTGCACTGTCAACCTTGGGTGGAAAATGGTTCTCAAGATTTTCAAATCTTTTACCCTTTTAATTTTGGGGATAATTTCTTTTTTTAATGTTTGCATTTTATTTATTTATTATTTTTTGCTTTTTTTTTTAAAAATTCTTCCTTTCTGCTTTTCCAACTTCATAAATCAGCATCAAAATTTCAAGTTTAAAATTTTCTACTTTGTAAGGAATCCCAGACTAATACCCATTTTTTTTTTTACTACCCCTTTCAGTATATACTTTTCCATTCTTTGCTGTGGAATGGTAAATTTACTCTCCAACTTTTTGTGAAATAAATCCCCAGTAAAAGTACACAAGTAGAAATTGTCACTAAATTGCACTGGCCATTATGCTATCCAAGTGGAAGGAAATTAAACGGCCTGGTGAGGAATGCAGCTGTAAAAGACAAAGAATTCCCTCGGCTCATACTTTAATGAAACCGAGATTTGGATATCAACAAAATCCTTGTTGTCAAAGCTATGCGTTTTGTTGATCATCGTACAAAGTACACTGCAGCTATGAAACTTTTAAAAGTAATAAAGCATCCTTCAGATGTTGGCTGGCATATTTCAAAATAATTTATATGTAATTACTGGCAATAGGGACATGCAGTAGTATTAGCAGCTTGGATTGAGAAACAGGAGAGAAGAGTTTGTTACACTCACTTACATGCAAATACTCTTGGGAAAGTTGTGAATGCATCTCTTCTCTCCCCAGCTATGAGTTAAGCAGTAGGACAGAGTGGGCCTTATAGCCGTGGTTGGCAACAAGTCAAGGGGAAGGAAAACTCTGAATTTAAAACAACCAGGAGAGTTAAGTTCAGGTTATTTTGCCCAAAGCACACCATAGCTGCTACAGCTGCACTATATGTAATGCCCCCTAGAATCCTAATGGGCTACAGAACTTGTGATCATGATTATCACTGTCAGTTGGTGGGAATCTAATAGTGTTTTTGTAACATGGACCAACATCTAAATATATACAGTATTATACCAGAATTGAATTTGCATTCAATTTCTCAATAAATTATAGGAAACCAGGTGCAGGGTTGGCTTGAGGTTATAACCAATTGCAAAATGCAGAATTGCATGATCTCACAGCTGCATCTACTTTTGCATGTGTGGGAATGACAAGTGTGGGAGAGAGAGAGAGAAAGATAAACAAACACTCCAGAGAAGAGTTGGGCAGTCTCTCAGACATCTCGGATGAGAATGTTGGGACCATGTAACAGATAACACACACTGGCCAAGGTTAATTAACAAAGTATCAGAATGAAAAATGTAATGTTAAACATGAAAGATTCAAGTCTCATGTTATTCATTTATGTACACTTGTTCTCATTAATCAGTACATCTCTACCTTATTATGTATAAGTGTTATGGAGTGGTTTCACAGTGGAGGCTTGTATTTGTACTAAGTCGGTCCTAAAATAGGTTCAACGTACAAAACGTTAGGAACTTGATATAATAGGTATGACACAGAGAAATCTAGTTGTGGTCGTCTGGCATTGCGGTCGTCTGGCATTGACTGACTGACCCCCTGAGCGACTCCCATGTTACTCTTACTACTCCTACTTATTATAGGTGGGAGAGTCTATTAAGTATAGAATAGATGTGTTCCACTATAACAATAAGCTTTTGGGACTACAGTATCTCAAAGCCCATGGTGTGGAACTACTTAAATAGATTAATCCACTCATGAGAGAAGGAGGTGGGTAATTTTTGTAGATTAAACCTTCCTCAAGACACAAAATTTGTTAAAATTGAAAAATATCCATTTTTAATCTACTGAGAAAGGAGGTCCTGCTTACAATAAGGATACGGAAAAAAAAATGATCCCTGACTTTTTACGGAATTATTGAACTTGATTATTTTCAAATGCCAAGTTTGAAACTGTGCTTATGTCAATGATATCTGCATATATTTTTAATTTCTGATTTTGCAAAACATTTTTTTAAAAACATTTTTTTTCTGAAGCACATACACAAACATTGGGGGATAATAATTATTTATCTTAAACAAATAATAAACATGTACATACTTTTATTAAATAGATTTTTTAGTTTGATTTATGTATATATCTCTATTTTATTGAAAAGAAATAAGTGTGTTTGCATACACAGAACAGTTAAGTCTAAATAAATCTATAAAGATTTAGGGATTCTTGTAGAATAATAAAAAATGAATAACTTTTGATCCTGAGTCATGTCACAACTTGAGGGAGATAATCTATAAAAATTATTTCTTTGAAAGATTTTCTCTATTTTTTTTATGAGTGGAATATTTTACTTTATGGATCAATGGATTCAATGCGAGACCAAATGGATGGAAAATTAGAAGAAATGATGAAGAAGAATATAAAAGGAACAAATTCATCAGAATCTATCTTGCGCATTTACCATTTGTCCAAAATTTTGAATATTGCTGCCAATTCTGGTCTGGTGCTCCTGCTATATATTTAGAGATTCTTAATAAAATCCAAAGAAGAACCTGACCCAGCATCTTACTTTCAGTTACTTTCCCACTGCTGTAACATAGCTTCCCTGTACCTTTTCTATAAATACTTTCATGGTAATGGTTCTGATGAATTCTCTTCCACAGACAAATTGTACATATGGGAACTCGTTAACACTTCACAGAGATATTGAGGTATTATGTTGGCTTTAGTAAGAATGGTAAGTAAGAATGTGTTGTTTTGGTGTAAGGAATATTGTGGTATGTTTGAGTCAGTAATTGTGGATAGCTAAGTTTAAGATGGATTGAAGACCAGCCTTCTCCTATCCTACCTTTTGACCTTGTGCAAAACTTTTGCATTACCAAAATAAATATTACTTTCCTCTGTGGTACCTAGACTTTATAAATTTAAGCACAGTTCTACCCTAGGGGCAACATCTCATCATTTTACAGTTGAAATGGCTAGATATAACTGCAAGTTCTATGCTAACAGTTTCTTCTCTCCCACTTCACGTTTGTGGAACTCTCTTTTGACTTCTTGCTTCCCAGACAACTTTGATTTTCAAAAATTTAAATACAATGTCAATCATTATCTACTGTCAGAATTCTTGTCCTTCTATTGTTCTCTTCTTAATAGTGGTTTATCCCTCATATTCTCAGTATCCCCTTGCATCTTAGTGGCTTTATTGCCTTGCTTGAGAGTGAAATAATAGAAAAATCTAACTTTAATATGGTTTTAGCATGGATTGTGCATACTAAGAACAGTTTTACAGAGATGATACCAAATTGATGGGAGATACAGAAGAAAAACTGCAAGGGCTCCTGGACAAGTTAGTACAGGATAGAAGGAAGAAAGGACTAACTATCAGTTATAAGAAGACAGAATGCATGGTTGTTAGCAAGAAAAAAAACCCAAGATCTGAGCTATAAAATAGAGATATCAAACTCAAATAAGTCTATAAATATAAATGAGTGTTTGGGCAAATAGTGAAAAACCTAAGAAATAAAAAAGAAGCTTTCAACTGAGCTTGAACTAGTATCATTTACTTTGGGGATCTTGCATTTTTTTTTTTAGTGGGGATGTTGTCTTAACCAATCTGGGGACACAAATCTGTGCTTGTTTTCTCATTCATTCTTTGCCATTTTCTTTTGCAGTCAAAATATTCAAGTAGAAGCAGCAATCAGAAGACAGAATGAAACTTAGAAAAAAATGCAGCATGTTTTTTTCACAATAAGCTACTTAGGATTTTTTGGTTAGTACCCGGGTTGCTTAACTTTCATGCAAGAACAAATACTCAAGTTGCTTAAATGGTTGCTGTAATATTGTTCATGCTTGGCTCTTGTAACTAGAAAAGAAAGACATTTTATGCTTGGCTCCTGTAACTAGAAAAGAGAGACATTTTATGCTTGGCTCCTATAACTAGAAAAGAAAGACATTTTATGCTTGGCTCCTGTAACTAGAAAAGAAAGATATTTTATGCTTGGCTCTTGTAACTAGAAAAGAAAGACATTTCCATAGAACTGAAGCAGTAGAATTTTTGAATACAGTATAAAATAACAGATTTAGTAACTGTTGTATAATTATAAGATTTACCATTTTTTACTATTTTGGTTGTTCCCATGTAAATTAGTCAGCAGTGGCGTATGTCTTTATCAGCCCATTTTCAGATGAACTACACTCTTTCGTTCAACCTTAATGACCATGCTACACACATTCTAGCGAACCACCCTCATTCCTTTTATATTCCATTGGCAAGATGAAAGTTCCACTTGAGCTGCTTTTTCTCATGAACCACTGCTTTGTGGAACTGACTCACAATAAGATGCTTCCCTGATCATCACGATCTTAACCTAGTCAAATCTAGTATTAACCCTTATCTTCCCACATATCTGCGTAAACTGTGCCTCTTATTCTGTAAACCTCTACTTCAAGTGGCTCTCAGAGATTGTACAGAATGAGCATCATTATTAACAAATCCTAGAAATGTATACTGGGATTTCTTTTTAGTCAATTAAAATGAGCAATTCTTGGTCTTAAATTTAATTTTTTTTTCTTTCTTGCATTGAAATCAGAAGGCTATAACCACATGACTGTATCCCTTTTGTCTATTTAAACTATTTTAATTTTGTGAAATTTTTACTTTGCTAGTGTCTTTGCATTGGCTTTTTTTTTTTTTTACATTGATCGTAATATTTTATCTGCTTTGTCTTGTATTGTTATTGAGAATTTTGTCAATTTTGTTTAAATATTCTTGCTTCTGCAGCATATGCAGTCTTCTGATGTTCACAACTTCATCAGCTTCAATTCATGACAAAATACGTATTAAAAAGAGAAGTTTCTCTATTGAAGTTTTTAAGCAGAAGCCAGCCTGTTTTTCTCAATTACCCAGCACCACAATTTCCATACAAATTAGTCATTAGTACCATATACCTTGATCAACGCAAAACATCTAATCATAAAAGTAGAGATAACACCACATAATCATCATGGAAAGAGCATTGATTAATTAAAAAGTTAGATGATATAGTGAGAGAGAATAGCAAATATGCAGTGAATGTATGCCTGTGGGCAAAGTAAATTTAATATTTGCTTATCACTTGAAAATTGCTGTCCCAATAAAGTGATTATTTGGACATAAATGATAACAATGATCTTCAGAAACATTTGACTATTTAATCTTGTTCATCGAAAAAGCAACAATAATAACATGGAATGAAACTAGTAATAAAATAATAGTGAAAATGCTACATCTAAAAGCAACAATCATAAGATGGAATGAAACTAGTAATAAAATAATAATAATGATGAAAATGCTTAATGACAAAAGCAACAATAATAATTATATTATTATTATTGTATTACCAAAATTGTTTCTGGAATAGATATTGTAGTTTCTCATTTAACTTCTCCATGGTTTTCAATTCAAAGTATTTCTTTACTTAGAGTGGCTGCTATGAAAGTATGTGGTATCCTCAACTATTTAACCCATATGTGAAAGGAGAAGAGCTGATTCAAGTCTTTATAAAGTGTATTAGTGTAAAAGGGAACACAACAGATTAGGTG
Organism: Acanthosepion lycidas; assembly: GCA_963932145.1. Taxonomy (NCBI): domain Eukaryota; kingdom Metazoa; phylum Mollusca; class Cephalopoda; order Sepiida; family Sepiidae; genus Acanthosepion; species Acanthosepion lycidas. The sequence goes on from OZ010573.1 coordinate 27,890,886, forward strand.
GGATTTGAACTCAGGTTGCCATTTCCAATTTTAATTCTGATAACTGTAATGTTATTTACATCCTACAAGCCATAGAGTAAAATAATTTTGAAATTTTATTTAAATTTCAAAAAAGTTGAGTATCAGACAAGAACTGGTAGAGATATTGTAGATTTGAGTTCTACTTAATCATGTTTCTTTGACTAAAAAGGTTAAGGCAACATCCATGAAATGCATACTCCTAAAGTACGGAACGTGAGTTCCTGTAGTGTTGAAAGCTACTTATTTATTTCACCAATAGCACAAGTGGTCAAAGAGAATATTGATATAAAATGCTGGATAAAAAAACAGCAAAAACTAACATAGTGTAAAAAATGTTTTATTTGAAAATTTCAAACTAAATAGTCCAGTAATATAACAAGAAAAAAAAATGAGCCATCTTTATTACTGATTGTGTATTTCATTAAGAAGTTCCAGCTAATTATATCCTTCAAACGATTTAGTAATTGCTGCAAACAGCAGGCAATACGAAAATTAGAAACCAAATATTATAAAAGTCTGTCAGCAAATTTGAAAGTTTTTACTGAATTACTGAGAAACAAACTCAACATTGCCTGCAGCAATGGCTTTGATCGATACGTTTGATGGACACTTCTAATTGGTTTGATTCAATTTTAACACAGTGGTTAAAATAAAGTAAAAAATTAAAAGAAAACATCATAAAATGTCATTCAAAAATAGAAATAAAAATCTGTTCATAGTTGATCACCTCAACTGTCCACCGCAGTTCACTTTCCGAATGACTGTCATCAAAGTGCATGACCTATACTTTTTAAGGGGACTTATTCTATCTAGGTCTTCAAAATATAAATGAAGTATAACTTTTGCATCTTCTAAACTTAATCAATTTGGTGACATAAACCATTTCAATAAAGAATATTTTTTTTTTAAATTATTGGCTTGTACATCGAATGTTACTGCAACTTCAGCTGAGTTGCTTACTTGGTTAAGTTTGAAATAAGTTCCTTTTATCTACATTGAAATTTTATTTATTGAAATTCTATCACTTGGGAGGAAAAATGTTGATTTTATATGCCATCAATTATAGTAATTTCTGCTGCTTTAAAATACAGATAAGGTACAGGGTGGTCCGAAACTCTTGTCACCCGTAGATTATACAATTTTCTATTTCAGATGGCTGACACAAGCTCCTACAGTTTGGAACAGTGGCTGCTTGCAAGTGTATGGATAATACCAAAATACCCATCATTTGAAGGATGCTGTTCAGATAGCCTTTGCAATAATCGGCAAAGCACAGCTTCGTAAAATATCACACAGGACATGGCACTGCATCATTCTGTGCCATAAAAATGGTGGTGTTCATACAGAACTTCTCAGTGAGTGACAGCATTAATGAAAGTGAATAAACTGAATCTAGTACATGTGTTTTTTATTACTTGTATTGTTCTCATTACTTTTTGGTAAGGGGTGACAAGACTTTTGGACCATCTTGTAGTCGGGTTTTTTTTGGGTTTTTTTTCAATACTCTGTGGGGTATTATCAAGGAGAGAGTTTCTCATGAATGATACCTGAATACCCATCAGTTGAAGGACGCTGTCTGGAAAGTCTTTGTAACAATCAACAAAGCGCAGTTTTGTAATATCATACAAGACATGGTGATGCATCATTTCATGTCACAAAAATGGTAGTGTCCGTACAGACTTGCTCAATGTGTGACAGCATCAATGAAAGTGAGTAAACTGAATCCAGTATATGTGCTTTCTATTACTGTATCACTTGTTCTTTTATTGTTCTTGTTACTTTTTTTTGCATAAGAGGTGACAAGACTTTCGGACCACCATGTACAGTGGCATAAATAGTTACCTATTATTTAAACAAAAATTTACACATAATTTAAACATAAGTTGAAATATATCAATTCATGAAAACAGTTTCAAATTTTGCATAAGGTTTCCTGATATTCTTTTGTTTTATTGTTTGCTGCTGAATTAAATATGGTGGCACAAACAAAGCATTTGTTGCATTGAAAATGGCTGGTATGAAGAATTGTGAGGTGATAAAACAGTTGAAGGCTTGCAGAAAAACTGTTTTTAATATGTGGAAAAAGTTTCAAGAGGAGCAAATAACCTAACTAAATCCAATTTCAGGAAGAATCTATTCAGTTCATACCAGGAGAGTCAATGAAGCTGTTAAAACGAGGGTGAAGCAAAAGACCTGCAAATTTCAGGTAAGTCATTAAGGACTATAAAAAAGGATTTAGGGATAAAACCATAAAAGATTCAACAACAGCTGCTCTCAAGTTTCTCCAAGCAAAAATGGCTTCGTGGAGAGAAGGAAATTTTGGTTAAAGATGCAGTGGACTGCAGATAAAATATTTGTTTGAGCATCTGAAAAAGTTTTCACTATGGGAGCTGTGGTTAACTACAAAAATGATAGGCCTTATGGTACTTTATCAAAAAACATTCTCGAAGGTGACAGAACAAATTTCAAGTGATTATTAATATGTTTATTAACATAGTATCAGCAGCAGCCCTGAGGGTATAAAAACAAGAAAAACCTTAAGTAGCTCATCTTCCTGTTTTTCCTCCTTTCGAAGCATGTGCTATCAACTTTCCATGCAAAAAGGTCTGTGGATGCTTCACACACACAATCACACCTTGACAGGCAAGTTATTTTGTGTATGCAATTTACAAGAAAAGAAACTTTTAACTACTGTTGTTTTGTTTAATAAATGTTATCTTGCATTGTAAATCAATTGATTTTTGATATTTTGTGTATTGCAAAATATTCTTGCAAGAAAGATATACATTAATTATTGAAGTAGCCAACACACTAAAACAGAAACTAACTGGAATCATCAGTTTGAGCTTCTGTTGCTTTGAAATTGCCTTTGGTTTTCATTGAAGAAGTTAAGGTGAAAAAAGAGTTTACCAATAAATGTTGGAGAGATGTGTGACCCTGATTGTCAACCATGGTTGAAAGTTGTTGTATCTTTACTCATAACTGAGCTCACACACATGGCCTATGTGATGAAGAATTGGGACAAAAGACAAAATTTCGGTGGAATTTTTGACAAGTCAGTTTGAACTCCATCAAGTTCTGATATTAATCCTATCAACTTTGTGATATGGCCCATATTGGAGAGTGAATTTTTTATGCATCTTATACTCAAGTGTATGGAAGAAGCTCTTATTACACTGAAGTACAATTTGATGGAAGAACTGGTGAAGAAATCATACACATCAACTGAGAAGAGATTAAATGCTAAAGTGAAAAGAGAGGGTGACCATTTTAATTGCATGTTAACATATATATATATATATATATATATATATATATATATATATATATATATATATATATATATATAAAATACTGTTAATAAATATAACAATCAGCCTGTAAATTGCCAGTAAACATAACCTAATTTTTTTTTTACTTTATGACAAATCCAATGCATTGATCTTTTTCAGCAGTTCAATTGTCTTTGGAATATTCTTGATGGGATCCATTTTAATACAGTTTGAAATTGTGTCATGAAATATATTCTTTAAATGCACAACTTCATCTCCCAGTTGCATGCAAATGTCCTTTGGATATTTATTAGTTCATCATTTGCAAAAAGCTAATGGAGATGCCTGACATTCCCATGCAACAATTTACAATGTATCCCTGAATTCAAGGCTGGGCAACAGTCAGTATTGATGCCGAAAGAGAGAGCAGAACTTACAAAGTTTTGGGTATGTCAAGTGTCATATTTTTATGCATAAAAGTTTGTCCCCAAAAAATACAAATAAAGACCTTAACAGAAAAATGATATTTAACATATCATGGCCCTACTAGACAAACACACTTACAGTCTTGTAAGACATGCTAGATTGACTTTCTTTGTCCGAGCATCTCCTTTTCTGACAGGGTTATCCTCAAAATAATCTAAGTACCAGACCTTGGAAATTCTCTCCCCGGTATTGATAAGGACCACACTTTACCTGACTTCCCTCTACTCATGAAATACATACATTGTAATATCGCTGTCATGGCACAGGAAGTTCCCAGACATATCAAAAGCCTTGACTCTAAGAAGGACACTGGTCCATATAAAATCCCAGAGGTTATTCTAATGAATATCATTTAAGAGTTATCTGTCCTGAAGGACAGATGCTTCCCAAGTCTATGGAAGGTGTCAACTGTGCCCTGTTTTAAGAATGTGGGTGAATGCTCATCCCCCAATGAAATCCTATTAGTCTTCTTAATGTCATCAACAAACTGTGAATCTATAGTCAATAAGAAGTTGAACCACTTAACAAGAACAACCTTCTAAGTGATAACAAGTATCGATTTAGCATAACTGCATTCTGAAATTGGTACACTATGGCAATATATTTTATGATGAAAGACTAATGCATTGAGGTAATGTTTTGCAGAAGAACCATTTTATATCTGTATAAGATTTTAAATACTTCAGTGTCTGGATCATTTATAACAAATTTAGCATAAACAAAAAGGAAATTGAATATAGACTTGGCTGTACCTTGCCCAACAACATAAGAAGCTACAAAAGCAAAATATTAAACTGAGAACTTGAGTCATGTACTTAAATAGCCTCATCAGATCTAGAATCTCATGTGGGTGTCATGCATGACTAACTAATTCAGAAATGTATAAATGATCAGATATTATAGAACCACTTCCTCAATTCAATGATTAGAAATGGCTTCAAATGAATGAATCATATAAGTAATTAAGAAGACTATTCTTTGATCTTATAGATTGGTGCTACACAATCCCAAACAAAAAGCTTTATCAAATAACAAAAACAACATCACTTGAAGACTTCCAACAGCAACAACAATTAAAGTGGATAGCACATGTAACTTGAAGAAAAAATAATGACATGATCAAGATGTTGACTTAAAAGGTTAAGAAGGAAACTCCCATCAATCAATTTTTTTCAGTCTGCTTTGGCCAAGTATTGAACTTACAACTCTTTGGTTTAAGTCACCATTTTGGTTACTCAACTAATGCTTTTATCCACTGGGCCATGTGTCCTTGGAGATTTGAGTTACTAAAGGGAATTAACTGAAACTGAGATATTCAAAATAGGCATGGCATGTGGAATTAGAACAATCTACCCTCTGAATAAAGGGTTTAATTCAAAATACAAATGTGTATCACCTGATGAAAGTTGGAGTGTACAATGGCCAAAACATTGTGAATATAGCAATAAATATGAGGATAACCATCTGAACGATGTAAATAGTGTAAATAGTGTACAATATTTACAATACCTCATCTCAGAAATATAGACAGATATTGAGAAAATACTTGTTAAATTTATAACACTCTTTGTAATCTTAAGCATAAAAAAATATGAGATGTGTATCATGAGTAAGTCAGAGATGTCTTTCTGAATTTTTATAATGAAACCTCTGTCAATCTGGCAATATAAATAAGTTGGAAATCTACTGGAAGCTACACCCTTGTGCAAATTAATTGAAACAACTGCTTTAATTTCCTTTTTTCACCATTTGGTCAGTTTTAGACCTACTGGAGTGACAGGGTGTAATCAATTTCTATTTTTTCCTCAGATTAGGTCATTTGTGGTGGTGTGCAGTAATATGAATCTATTTTCAGGCTGTATGATGAGATATGATTGGCCTTGAAAAATATTGCGTCATCCATGATTGCATTAGATTTTTATCACACCAAGAAACTATTGTCTCAACTGTTGATTAGTTGTCCTACAGCCATTGTCTGCAATGGTCATTACTCCAAGAAGCATATAAAAATTGTAACACTGCATGAACACACTGGCAAGCTTTACCAGTGAGCAAATCAAAGTACTATAGACTGGCCTTGGAACTCTCCTGATTTAAGTCCAATCGAGAATCTGTGGTCAATCTGCAAGGAATGACTTAGTGGAATGGATATACAAAGTACTAACATGTGCCCTGGGTCATGTTTTATTGGAAAAATAGAAAAGAAAAGTAAGTAATAATTATTCATTTTGTTTCAATTAATTTGCACAAGGGTGTAGGAAAATTAGAGGTGTACTTCTATTAAGTTTATACAGGCCTTATTTTAATGTTAATATTCTGGATTCCAAGTTTAGATCTATTATAGGCAAGTGATATAAAGTCATCAGTTTTCAACTGTATACATAAAGTACATCGTTTTAGAAAATACTTCAGCCACAGAAGCTGATTTCAGATTACATTAAGCATGATTCAACTGCCACACAATATCCAATAAATTGGTTTCAGCTTTTTCTCTGACAATAATGCTGGAACTAAAGTTGGAGAATACACTCTCTCTCTCTCTCTCTCTCTCTCTCTCAGTGAATGATTGCACATTAGTGTCTCAAAGGAATAACCTGGAATTTGCAGCAATTGCTTCCTCTTCTAACGCAAGAATTCTGTCCAATTTAACAGATCAGCAACCATTTTATAGCATCAGTTTTAGGAAAAAGAATTCAAACAGGAGGAAATCAAGCTGAAAGAAAATCCCACTGCTCATGTCCCCTGTCACACACATATCCCACAAAATGTGTGGGTGTGTCTATTGCATATTTCTTTGTGTAAATACAGAAATCAGACTGATATACAGCATAATTACAACAGAAATAGTTTAAATAATTTATTAAATCAAAAATATTTAAGACACTCATAGTCATGATGTGCTGTTTTATAGGGAAACTCTTGAAGTTTATTACAGCAAAAATATATAAATGTCTCATGTTTAGCAATGAGTCAATAAGGTTTTCAACTGCAGCAGATTTTTTATTGTCAGTGAGCATTTGGCAAGCAGTGAGGTAACATGTTGTTGAGAAGACTTTGGGTGACTGAATTAAGTAAAAAGAAATTACTCTTGTTGTTGGGTAACAGCAATTTGAACCATATTTTGGGAAACGACTTCCAACTAGAAAATCCATCTATGACTATGATAGCTTAGTTAATTTTGTAACCTTTGTTGGGCTATTTAATGCCAAAATCTTATTTTTATTATGAGAATGTTTAATGTTTTAACAGAGGATGGTAAGTGTGATGCTGAGATGCTGGGATGACCAAAGACGCATTCCAAAAGCTAGGCAGAGTATTACGAGATAGAAGGATTTCTTTGGTAACAAAGAAAAAGGTACTGAGATGCTACATGACATCTGTCCTCCTTTATGGCACTGCTGTTTGACAGTCTCCTCAACGTGAAGAAGAGACTTAAGGCAGTGGAGGTATGGTTCTACATAAGGATGCTAAGGATACCATGGACTGAGCATGTGAACAACAATGAGGCTTTGGAGATGATGCAAACAAGGAGGAAGCTTATACTTAACATCATGAAGAGGTAGATGAAATTTCTGGGACATGTAATGAGAAAGTGGGCTTGGAGAATCTGATACTCACAGGTTGAATAGAGGCAAGAGACAAGGGAAAGCAATACATGACATACCTAGCAGGCTTAAGCAAGTGGATGACAGAACAGGTCCTGGAGGAAGTAGCAGAGGGACAAAATTTATTGAAAGCTACAAGGGATAGGGAAAAGTGGAGAGCCATGATTGCCTATGTCCTGAAGAAACATGGCACATAAAAAGAAAGACGATATTCCAGTCTACATGTAAACAGTGATTAAACTTATATTAAACTTCTCAGTACATGTTGGTTGTGTTTAAACTGAAGTCTATAGGTATACATTAATCGAGTTTATGTTTGACCTTATAGGTACATGATGGTTGTATTTCAACTTGAGTTTATAGGTAAATATTGGTCAAGTTTACATTTGAGTCGATCGGTACATGATTTTTTTCTCTCTCTTTCACTTTCGAGCAACTGAAGGCTGTAGGTCTTGGTGAGGCCCATCCTTCTTCAAGCCTTGTTGTTTAACACTACAGAATCACCCCAAAGAACTATAAGAAATAACAGGAGCCACATCACTTGAAGGGTTTCAACAGCATTAACGAAAAAGAGAAAATGATGGCATACGATATTGATATTCCATATGACTTTCAACAAAAGTTAAGGAAGGAAGCCCCACATTAGTACAAGATAGGGAGATAATAATAAAATCAAAAAACTGAAAATCCCGAAAAACTTTTTTAATGGAAATATTTTATGAATTTCAGCCAACAGTAATGTTAGTGGCTTGGTGAAGAAATGGCTATTTTTACCATTACCATCAGTAACTTGAAGGTTAAATGAGATTTTTTAAAATACACCACATTTTGTGACATACACACACTGCATGGTGGTCATGTTGATTTGATGGCAGGATTAATCTCAATGGTGAATTACAAATGATTCTGGACAAATAAAAATGTCTATGGTTACCTTGTTCCAAAAGCAAATTACAAATATGAATATAGCACTGGTATACATTGTTGGATTTGCCTCTGAAAGATTTGGGGGGGGGGAGCTTTCCGACTTTCAGTCGCGAGCCACACAGCCTGCATTACTTGTTGCATGGTTCAACAAGCATGTTCTTTTGGATACAATATGGGCAAACTAGACCTATTTGGAAATTTTTATAAATACTTTCATGGTAATTATTCAGATGTGCTCTTCACTATGGTACATAGGCTTTATGAATTTAAGCTCAGTACTAGACCGGCTTTGAGTTCTCATCAATTTATGATTGAGCTGGTTCAATGTAGCTGTAAGTTCTATGCTAAGAGTTTCTTTTCTTGCACTTCTCACTTGTGGAACTCCCTTCTGGCTTCATGCTTTCCAGTCAGCAGGTTAGAATAATGTAGAACTTGGAAAGGAAATTAGTTGTAGAAGAAAGAGAGAAAAAGGACTACCTATTAACTGCAAGAAGACTGAAAGTACAGTCATCAGAAAGAGAAAAAACACAAGATTAGAAATAATAAAACATCAAGCAGGTCCAGAAGTTCAAGTATCTGGGAAGTGTTTTGCCATAGGATGGAAAATGCAACACTGAGATCTGAACACATATTGGACTAACAAAAGAAGCATTCCTGTTATATAGCATGCTAAGGGAATAAATACTTAACACCAGGTGGATAAGAGAAGAAAGATTTATTGTATACAAACTGTACAATATAAAATACAGTACAGTTATACACACAGGTCAATCTAGTAGTGAGTGCCACTAATTGGAAGGTCAGACATGCTTACGTCTTCTCGCTCTCACTCTTCCCCAAGTCTCTTGTAGACAGTTGACTTTATAGGTACTTACTACCTGTAGTGTAATCATTCATGGGAGTGACTGGTTATTCCATTACATCAATTCCAAAAGCGAAGTAAGCTGCTGAGAACTGGAAAATTTTGTTAAAAACAAAAAAAAGATACCTGGGTTGCTATTATCCATCCTCTTAAATGATAGTGAATGCTGGACAATCTCCCTAGAGATGAGGAAAAAACTGAAGGCAGCAGAAATGTGGTTCTACAGAAACATACTGAAAATCCCATGGATGGAGCAAGTAAGCAACAAGTAAGTCTTAAAGAAAATGGCAACAGAAAGAACACTTATACTCAAAACCAGGAAGAGATCAGCTGAAATTCTTTGGACACATAATGAGGAAGGAGGGCTTAGAAAACTTAACACTCATTAGGCATATTGAAGGTAAGAGAAGTAGTGGAAAGCAGTGAGCTACTTATCTGATGAGCTTGTGTCAGTGGACAGCAGAATGGTGAGGAACAGGAACTCTAACAAAGGGAGAAAAACTGCTCAAAGAGTCATGCAAGACAGGAAGTTGTGGAGAGCCATGATCCTGAAGGTGTTATAAAGTAGTTCTAAACAAGTCTGACACAATGATGACAGTGATGATATATATATATATATATATATGTAGATGGTTAAATGAACTAGTAGATAAAATTGCATAAAAAAAACAATATATCGTGTTGACAGTGATTCAATGTTCTGCATTTCAACTCGACTGCATCTTTGCTTTTCAAAATACCATTATGCTATCTTCTTTTTCTATTTGCCTCAGAGAGTTTTTGTTTCATTGTTTGCAGAAGCCACCATAGCTGATTCTACCTGACATCATAATTTGTACATATCTGAGAGTGGGAGAATTTGTGCGTTGGCAAGAGAACGTTTTGCAAAAATTCCTGTTGAAATGAATGCAATGAAAATAATAACTTGGTAAATATGAGGAATTTCGTTGTTGTAAAAGAAATCACTTGTTCTGAAATGTCTTGTAATTCTACAGAAATGCCATTTTCATATCTATCAAAAATGAATGAAGACATCCAGTATCTATTGGGTGGAATTGTTACATATTTCTCACCTATTCCAGCAGTCAGTCTTCAAGCCCTATCTGGAACAACATAATCTCCTTATACCCCCATCACCCACCACTTGGCCTTGTACCAAACTAGCTAAGAAAATATGAAAAATATCTGACATTTGAGTGAAATGGATGCATAACCCTACCAATTCCAGTGGTAAGTGTTCAATCTCAAGCGAAGTCAATATTTTGAATTATGATTTTCAAGACAAGTAAACTTTCCTGAATTGATAGATTGTCAGAATATTCTTCCGTTGACGGTCTGGCTTTATATTAAATGAATCTAAGTATTATGAAAGTGTCAGTTTTGGGAGATTATAAAGTCTACTAGGGTGGCTAGCTGATCCCTTTTGCAGGCGCCTGCTCAGTCACATTTGTTTTTTCTTCAACTACTACAGAACCAACTTATACTGCAATTATGCAATTATAGTTTTTGGGAGAGAGTACATAATCTAGCATGATCAGTAGTTGAACAAAGTCAGTGCACTTAAATCCTCAGTCATGTGTGACTTTGTATTAGCACAGATATTGACAGCTTCCATACAGTTTCATCTACCTAATTTGACTAACAATGCTTGAGATAACCTGTGGTGTGGTTTGCAAACATTTCCCAATGGTGTTGCATGTTACAAGGGTTATTCAAAAAGTTCTAAAACTCACCCAGAAGGAATTGGAGAAACAAGACAGTTTTTCATTATTTTTCAATATAGTCCCCCTTGACATCAATACACTTGGTCAAACGATGTTTAAACAATGCAATCCAATCATGGAAGAAGGCGGCATCCTGATCCTCCAAAAACTCCTCCATAGCACATATGATCACATCACCATTTCCAAAATGGTGGTTACGCAGGTGGGATTTGAGTTTAAGAAACAGGAAGAAATCTGATGGAGCTAAATCTGGTGAGTAAGTAAGATAGGGTAGCAATTCAAAGCCACAATTGGCTGCTTCAGCTACTGCAACCTGAACAGGTGTGTTATCCTAAAGCAAAAGCACACCTGCCCTCAGCTTCTCCCTGCATTTCAACTTGATTGCTTCTTTCAGTCGTCCATTCTGATGCATAGTACTGTACATGAATAGTTTTTCCCTTTTCCAAATAGTCTATTATGATTACTTCTTCAGAATCAAAAATATAAAACAAAGCCATCACTTTGCCAACAGACTGCTTGCTTGAATTTCATCAGGAGTGGAGAAGCAGAGTGTTTCCACTGTTTGCTTTGAACATTAGATTCAAGTTCAAAGTGGTGAGTAAATCCAGATTTCATCTTGAGCTACTAATCTGCAGTGGAAATTCTCTGGGTTAGCCTGGAAATGAGTTAGAAGTGTCATGGAAATGTTAACCCTTTTCAGCTTCTGTTCTGGTGTCAGCATTCTTGAGACACATCTTGCAGACAGTTTGCCCATTCCCAAGATTTCAGTCAAAACAGTATGGAATGAACCAGGACTAATGCCTATGGACTTAGCTATCTACTGGACAATAAGATGTCTGTCATCCAAAATCATATGATGAATGGCATCAACTTGTTCATCATTGGTTGAGGTTTTTGAATGACCTAACTGTGGGTCATCTTCTGTGCTGTTCCTGCTCTGCTGGAATTCTGCAGCCCACTTTTTCACAGTTGCATAGGAAGAGGAGTCCTCAGCAAGTGCCTGTACTATGTCCTCATGGATTTCTTAGGGGTCATACCTTTCTTTTGTAGATACTTTATGACTGCTTGGGCCTCTGTTTTGTCCACTTTTAGATTTGACACACACCTCTCACCTTTGTATGGGCCACACCTACACAGAAATTAAGGCAGGAATCTGACTTAATTTTTATAGTTTTATAAGGAGTGGTAGTGTGTTGCCATAACAAAAATTTTCAGCTATTTCTCTTCTTTCTGGGTGATGCTTTTTGAATGACCCTCATATGGTCATCACCCAGACCAGTTTTTTTGCATTTGTGCTCAAAATGAGTGTTAGTTCCAATGTACAAGGAACGACTGCTAAGAACATTACCTCCACAAACTTATAGACAAATATCACAGATACATGCTGGGATTTCTTCTGGGACCAATTCTCATTTTTCTCCAACTTATTTTTCGGTTCTGTCTTGTTTTGACCACTATGGTCACTTGACTGTGTCTCTTAGCATGCGAACACAATTCTTACTTTATGAATGTTTTGTCTTATTCCTATTGCTTTGCCTAGTTTTGACTTGCATACAAGGTTTGTCTGAAAAGTAACAGGACTGGATGTACGGTGTGAGCTATGGGTGAAAGAGGGATAAGCGGACTGTGCTGGTATCTAGGTAGCATGATATCTTGGGAGTATATAACGGTAATCTTAGTATTTGCTTTGCTCAGTGCATGAGAAAAGATGAGAGTTATGAGAGGACAAATTATGGCTGCTTCATAATGACAATGCACCTGCTCATAATAGCCTGAGCTTCTGGAAGTTCCCGGCTGAAAAGAATATCAACATACTGGAACAACCTCCCTATTCACCTGATCTTACTGTTTGTGAGATTTTTCTTTTCTACAAGCTCAGAGGGACCCGTTCTGAAGGCATTAAGTCCATCAAGAGAGCTGTAACAACAGAGTTGAGAATGTCATTGATGAAGAATCCTTCCAGCAGTACATAGAGGTGTGGCAGAGAAGGATAGAAAAGTGCATTAGAGAGGGGATTATTATGAAGGGAAAACCATGTAGTTTGATATTTGGAAACAAAATGAATTGTCTGTGACACCAGTCCCTTTACTTTTCAGACAGACCCTCGTATATATTGTTTGCTTAGTATTATTTTACCCTATTATTTTTTCTTCTTTTCTTACTGTTTATTGAGAAATTTGTCAGTTCAGATTTTTTAGAATTTTGCCAGCTGAACTTAAATATGGCCAAATGTTCCATAATAAGAAATATAGAGAGCTGAGTTTGAATTCCAGTAGAGTTTATTACATTGATTGACATGCAAATAACCTTGAGAAAGGCATGAATCTATCTCTTCCTCCAAGCTATGGGCTAAATAGTAGAATTTGTATCAGGAAAAATTATTGTTATTTCCAAAAAATTGTTAATGCAATATTCATTTACAACAAAAAAAAGAATTATTTTTACAACCTCAAAAAGATTTTGGCTTTGAATAACCCACAAAGTGTTGATAAACCATAAAAAAAATCGATCTTGTGTTTGTTTTTGTTCTCTTTCTGAAAATATTTCATTACTTTCTGAACTACCAATTGCTGAAAGTAAATCTATTTAAAAGTATTTTTATAAGTACAAAATTTAATTAATGCAATAAAAACAAAGATAATTAAAAATGGCATGAGGAAACTAACTACAGTTGTTGGCAATATGGGGTGGGGAGAAAAATACAATAAAATGAGCTCACCGGTTATCACTCCTCACTCATCAGAACTCAAAGAGATTAAAATATTGTGCACACTGACAAAAGAAAAGGAAGAGACAAAGAAAAAGATACATATATATCAATAATATATTGGCACAGATGTATCCATAGATAAATCATAGTAAGTCCTAAAGAACACATGGCACAGTGGATAAAGGCATTGGTTAGATCCAGTGACAGGACCCAAAGAGTGTGAGTTCAATACCCGGTTACGGCAGTGGAGAACTTTCAGAGGGAAAATTAACAGGAGATAACTGATAACTGACATCCATTAAACATGGCACGTGGAACTAGAACAGTCTACCCCATTAAGCGAAATAAAGGGTTCAGTTCGACATTTAACAACCAATCCTTTTCTTTGTATAAGGACGGATGTCTTGGTTTAATATTTTCTTGAAGACTTTTAAGTGATAGCTAGAATGTGAGCTGCTCAAAATTGAGAACATTTTCTCATGGAAGGATGATGCATATTCCTAATTTTTGCTAAGATATTCTAAGATCGCAGACCTGGATGTAATGGAACACATGTACAAATTCTCAAGTTGACCTTGTCTAATACATGCAGGTATGTGTTAGATGATCCTCTTTTCTAGGAGTTCAGTGGTCCTATTTATATAGTCAGCTTCTCACTTATGGTTTGCTAGATTAGCTTATTAACCATTACACCATGACGAGCCACACTGAAAATAAAGAAGTAGCTGGCAAAGTAAAAAGAGAAAAAAAAAAAATACTATAAAATGAGCTAATTGGTTATTGCACCACACTTGTCAGACCTCAGAGAAGAGTAAGATATTGTGCACACCAACTAAAAATGGCAAGCAAGAGGAAACCCTGTTTCAACACAACAGGTTGACCAACCAACAAGACAACCTACAACCGTGATTTCCATCAACCAAACATGCACCAACTGTATCATGTGATCTTTGCTACACTGATGCAAGAAATGATTCAATTCCCGATACTACACATGCACACAATTGCTATTCCTGTACTCTCTACTGTGGTGAACAGCCCCGTAGAAGCAAGCGAGCCAGAGTGGCTTGCATCTGGTGCATAGGAAAATAAGGGTCTTACCTTAATGTGTGGCATGTGTCATCAGCAAGTTTGTTCCATGAAAATGGCATTACACTCCCGTCTAGCAATTGTAGCAGTATATGCGGTAACAAGGGTTTTTGTACAGTTTGGCATGTTTCAACCAATAGCAAGTCGTGTGCTGATTGGTCGAACTGGAGGAGGCTATTTGCCTGTGTAACTGAGAATAAAAGTGAAGAACACTGATTGGTTGGTTGACTGCAGTGTTGGCCTGATAAAAGAGGTCTGAAGCAGTGAAAACGGGAGAAGAAAAAAAACGGATTTATGTTGTGAAGTGTTTAGAAAGCAAGAACGGCGAATTGAATCAGCGGTATCTTGATTTGTACAAGTGACGTAGTAGTAATAGAGACTCATTTAAACTACATCTACCAACAATAAATGTGGTTTCCCTCTAATCCTCATTAGTCCTTTCTCTTGCTAACAAACACTTAATATAACACTACCAACTAAACTTTTGTAACTGACTGGTGAGGTATCTTGCAAGAAATTTAATTTTCCCAGAGTAAATAACAAGATGACTTGTTCATGTGATGGTATGGATGACAGGGGCCATGTTGCTTGGACAGAGCATTTCCTCTATATACCATCAAAGAACTGATTTGCACCACCAAAACACTGAATTTGAACTAAATGAGGTACTAATGTTTTTTCACGATATGAATAGAGGCTTGTTACTACTACTATAGGGTCAGGCATTGAGAGTGTGTGGAAATAGGCTCTTGAGAAAATAGTACAATTTAATTTCTTTCATCAGTCTAACAAAATTTAGTTCGACATATTTTCATAAGGTGTCAGTTTTTATACTGGTAAATATGGTTTACACCCGACCTAGCAAAAAAATGTCCAGGTATTTAAAGATGATAGAACTCATGAAGAAATATTTTATACCCAAATACACACACACACACACGCACACACATATATATATATATATATATATATATATATATATATATATATATATATATATAACTATAAAAGTGAACATAGAAGTCAACACTTAAAGGCGACAGTCTGTTTCATGCTAGATGCAATCGTCAGGCCTGACGATTGCATCTAGCATGAAACAGACTGTCGCCTCTAAGTGTTGACTTCTATGTTCACTTTTATATTTACACATGCTCTATCTCTGATACTGAGCACTTTATCCTATAAATATAGCACATCTTAAGACTATATATATATATATATATATATATATATATATATATATATATAATATATATATAATATATATATAAATATAAAAGTGAACATTGAAGTCAACATTCCAAAGTGACAGGCTGTTTCATCTTAGACGCAATTGTTAGGCCAATGTGTTTAGCATGAAACAACCTGTCGTCTCTGAGTGTTGACTTCATGTTAGACACAATCGTCTGGCTGATGTGCCTAGCATGAAACAGCCTGTCACCTCTGTGTGTTGACTTCACTGTTCACCTTTATATTTATATTTACATATGCTCTATCTCTGATATTGAGCTCTTTATCCCATAAATATAGTACATCTTAAAACTATATTTGTGTGCAAAAGTAGATATACAGTAGTGAAAAACAAAATGTATGCACAGAATGTATTGTATTGATTATACAAACAGATCAATAATAGACATAGCAATCCTGAAAATGTTCAAACTGTTTCCCCCATTCTTTACACCCTCCTCTGAATCTGCAAAAGAATTATTATTATTATTATTATTTATTAAAAATAAAAATTATAAAAATAAATAAATATTCAAAATGATTCTAGTAGAAAATGAATCCTAGAACCACTATTGTAATACTGGTATATTACTTACTATATATATATATATATATATATATATATATATATATATATATATATATATATATATGTACGAAAGACACCAATCTTGTATGTATGTATGTGTGTTCCCAAGATACACTTGAAATGATATATAATACCCTAACCAATTTAAAAGCATATTGTACCTTGAACCTCTGTCAAGTGCAGTGCCAAATTTCATCAAAATTACAGAAGGGATTCTTGAGCTGGAGCCATTTTTCTGTTTTTACAACATTTTTAATAGGAAATTCAATATTTGCTTTCGATACACATTCTTATATCAGTCCACATATATAGACAAACATTTGCATATTATATTACAACTATTATGTGTGTGTAAAATAATAAATATTCATAATACATTATAACAACATTATTAAATAAATTTAAATAGGCATAATACAACATATTCATACAATTAACTACATTTGAACTTTTTTATGAACAACTACTTGACAGGTGAAGAGGCTATATATTTTTGTCACATGAGTTAATGGTAAATAAATAGATAGATGCATACTGGTCGGTTGCTGTTACATATTTTGAAATAAATGCAAGGAAGAAACAAGTATGTACAATAAAGAATGCACTTATTAAGACTACACCTGTTTTAATCTATTACTCCAAATTTTCAGGCAATGTGTTAACTATAAAGCTCAGTGGAACAATAAACCTTCTTTTACTGTCTTTAGTATTAATTATTAATTTTGTATTCAAAGTATAATTTATGGTATAAATTTCTCTTTTAATGCAAAGAAGTAAAACATATATGCCTTGATATCAAAATGATATAATAAAACATGTATGTATTGATATCATAAAATGATTTATTTTCATAATTTAAACCAGGATGTATTTGCATTAAGGCTTTTTTTGGCGGGGGGGATTTCCATTCATTTTCTCAAATTCTGTGAACCTTTCCATTTATTCATTTATTAGCTTAAAAGCTGTCCTATCAGGTGGCATTTAAGCTTGCTCCAGTGGAGAGCTTGATTGGACCTTCATCACAATAGGCAGGGAGAAGCAGATGCAATAGAACTTAATATTGATTGCTGCATTTAAGTATTCCATCAACATTTAAGCTTACCTTTTAAAAATTCAATCAAGGAGGTGAACTATTGAGAGGTTGTGTCCCTTTAATTGAAAAAGTGTGAAAGACTGACATTGGCATTTATTATATAGAAGAAGAAGACATGCTATTGGGAGTTGTGTCCTTTTAACTGAAAAAATGTGAGACACTGATAGACTAACATTGGCATTTATTATAGCAATTATTGCATTTGATCTAAGTAATATTGTATAATGTGAGCAATAATAATTATTAAAATAACTTGTATTGCAAATACAAATTAAAATAGGTGCAATTAATAATAAAATTGATAATATTGTTACCTCTCCATTTCCTATCATGAACTGCTTTTAAAAGAAACCCAACGGGTTTATGCATGGTATATATATATATATATATATATAAGACAAAGTAACTTACTTAAATGGAAAATTCTTGAGAGTGCTGATATTGAATCTTATCAGAATCTAAATTCAAAATCTATTATTTAACACATGTAATATGAAATTAATCTCAAATTAAAATAATACTAATTACATTATAAAAAAATTCAACAACATTTATTCACTTTCATTTATTAGACATTAAATTACATCACTTAGAATATTCCATAGTTTACCTTGACTTTCAGTTAGCCTGAAGTATTTTTATGAACATTCTTAAATTTTAAAATTCTGAAAAACTAACAACATATATTGAGAAGTGGGACTGGGATGATAACTATTTGCCCTTTCTCATATATAGGAAACTTAAGATAAAAAAAAAATGCACTGGTGATATTTTATACAAAATTCCACTTTGGAACAAAAATAAAAAAATATCCCAGACTCAGCTGGTCCAAACTGCACTTTTTCCTCAATATCAATAGCCTCAACAGATCAAGACTTTTGCATAAATGAAATTTGTAGGACAAAATTACCATCTAACTTGTCAGCTGTACACAACCACTTTCTCAGATCAACGATTAGAAATAGCTTTGAGTGAATGAAACCCGTAGGTCTTAGTGAGGACCATCCTTTTTTGAACCTAGTGGACTTGTGTTACGGGATCACAAACAAAGACCTCTACCAAATAGCAGAAACCACATCACTTGAGGAATAGCAAAATGGATAGCACATGTAACTAGAAGAGAAAATAACAACATAATCAAGATGTTGACATAGCACAGTACTTCAAAGGAAAGGTTAGGAAGGAAACTCTCATCAGTACTTGAGAAACCTATTTTCCTGAAAAACTGTTTTAAGAGAAAGATTTTATAATTTCAATTGACAGTAGCACTGGCTGCTCAGTCAATGAATGCCAAATGTTTCCTTATAAGGAAATGGTTAATATTATTGATATTAAAATATATTAAATAGTGTTCTATTTTTAAATAGCAAAAATAGAGTGTGAATTTTCTAAGAATACTGCATGTAAATTTTTTACGGGTACTTTTTTTTTTTAGGAGTGACGGCCTTAAAGGAATAACAGAATCAGGCAAAGAAGAATATTTTTGTTGAATTGGTAAAATATCTCCATCTTACATTATAAAAATGTCAACAGTAAACTATTACCAGTCTTGAAGAGGAAAAACTCTGAATTCAAAACTCCACCCTGTAAAAACCTACTTGCCACAGAAACCACAGCAACACCTAGTGTAATGAAGCTGTGCCATGTCATTTCAGGATATAGGTGATCATGGCTCTCCACCTCCCTCTATTCCTTACAGCTCTCAACAAGTTCCTTCCCTCTGCCACTCGCCACTCCCAGACCATGTTCTGTCATCTGATTACTTAAGAATGCTAGGTATATCATGCATTGTTTTCCCTTGTCTCTCTTTCCCTCTATTTGACCTGTGAGTATCAGATTCTCCAGGCCCTCCTTCCTCATTATGTATCCCAGGAACTTGAGCTGCCTCCTCCTGAGAGGTTACAGGGTTAAAATACATACATAAAAATAGTAGGTTGGATATGTATGTAGTGTTGTGATTATCACCATGTAAAGTTTATTAGCATACCAAGTCAAAATTTTAGTGAAGACCATTGTGCCTTTTTTTTTTCATAAATACCATAGGGAAGTATAAATCTATCACTTCTCCCTTGACCCTAACCATCTCAGTTCATGGTTACTAATATGGAAGACTGGGCTGTCTAGTCTTTGTTGGTAACCACTCTAGGAGAAGAAAAACTTTTGAATCCAATACAAGTCAGGTGTGGCACTAGCAACTCCATACAGTAAAAACCTACTTTCCATGGAAATCACAGCCACAATGCCTAGTGTGACAAAGGCTGGTGGGAGGCTACAGGACCTACATCCATCCAATTACTCAATTATTAATATATTAATTTGATTTATCTGTTTCTGCAGACATGAGACAAATATATAATTAGTCATTGATTACAAACATTAGAATCAACAATCTTGTAAGACATATGATGAATGTCAGTTTTGCACATTCATCAAAAGTGCAAATTCAACTCTTGTGCTACTGTCTACTGTCATTTTAAATCATTCCGACAACAATCCAAATGTGAAGTACTTCTTTGCGTGTGGTACCTTTTTCTTTCTTTTTTTCCTAAATGCAGAAAAGAAGCCAAGGAGGAAAAAAAAAAGAATTTGGCAGATGCTTTCATTTTCTGCAGCTTTTGATACTTACTGCTCAAGCGACCTGCTCCTGACATTAAGAATATGCATCTGTTTGTAAACAACAAAATAACTCTTTACTTGTAAACAAAATAAGTCTATATTGCTGAGTTTTGTAAAGTAGATAAGTAAGAAAGTAGTTTTGGTTCATGGTTTCCTCGTTGATGGTAGACTTTTGTGAAAAGTGAAACTAAAAGTTTGATTAAAGCATTGGTTCATGAATATTGCAAAAGAGTAATTGCGAGTTCAATCCCTGGCCTAGATGGTGTGTACTTAGACTCTGCATAAAAAAAGATGAGCAATAACTGAGCAATACAAAAATATGAATTAGATGAGATATCTCTAGATATGGAAAGCAAAACAAAAACATTCAAACCCTGTAAATTAAATAAAAGATTCAGTTAAAAATTTCCTGCATGATACCTGGATCAACAAGCACCTTACGGAGGTTTGAGAGCACAATAGCTGAAACATATTGATAATACCAACAAAGATAAGGACAACAGTCAGTTTGTAAATAATGTAAGTTGTGAGACTAAAAGCTTCAGAACCTTTCTTGCTTTACTTGAGCGGTGACTATGGCACATAATGTTGACATTTCTGTAATCAAATTGTTTCATTTGGTGGAGGGGACATTCCCAATCTCCATTAACTGAGAAATGGTTGCTTTTCTGTTGGAGTTTTCCTTCTCTTAGAAGATCACATATTCCCATACTAATCAGTTCCACCTATGGTTTGGGAATTTTGGGACTTATTTTGAAAGTTATTACTTCTACTAGAGTAGCTGCCAACCAAGGCTGAAGAGGCCAGTCTCTCCACTATTTACATTATTCGGACTATTGTCCTCATCTTTGTCGACATATTTATTACAACATTTTGTCCATTGTACGCTCCAACCTTCTTCAGGTGGTTGGAATGTCGAACTGAACCCTTTATTAGGCTCACTGGTGATCACCCTTTTCTCTCCATATGTGGTCAGCCATGCCTGGTTTTTCCACTTCCCCTCGTGTTACAGCTTTCTGGTATTCTTGAAGCCTTACGTTAAGGGGCCGGCCTGTCTCCCCTTTATATTTCTTTCCACAGCTGCACGGGATAGCATACACACAGTCTTCAGTCATATTCTATAGGGGGAGGGGGGTCTTACTTGGGAGAGATATCTGCAAAGTGTTGTCCAGCTTTAGAAGGTTGTCCTGATGTTATATGGATCGCATGGCACGTGGAATTAGAACAGTCTACCCCAGTGAGCATAATAAAGGGCTCAGTTCGACATCCCAACCACCTGAAGAAGGCTGGAGCATACAATGGCCGAAACGTTCTAATAAATATGGCAAAAAAGATGAGGATAATAGTCCAAATAATGTAAATAGTGTGGATAATACCTTATCTCAGAAATATAGACAGATACCAGTCTCTTCAATTTAGAAAAAATACGGATGCTTTCTGCCTTAATTTCTCGGATGAGGAGTTATCATTATTTACATTCGAACTACTGTCCTCATCTTTGTTGTGATGATAACAACAAAGATGTAGACAATAGTCTGAATGTAAATAGTGTAAATAAGGGAGAGATTCATATCTTTTGCAAGGATATTTGTGCAAAAGTGAATGTAATGGTCTCAACTGGAACTTGAACTCTGCTTGCTGATTTCTCGTTCTGAGCTGCTAATCATTATACTATCTGAACATCCATTAAAATCTTTACTCAGTGGATTACTAACATGAGCATCATCTGACATAAGGAGGTGTGGAGTGGTTATGAAGGTTATCAGAAAACAGAAATTGGCTGAAACCAAATTCAGATTCCAACTGAAATAGTTTGTACCCATTTCTTAGAAAAAGTAAGAATTTATATCTCCCAATAGGTCAGACTGGAGATTGATCCCTACCGCCTGGCCCTCCACTATGGTTAAATAGCTAGGCACCTTTCAGGCTTGAAAGTTAGTCCCACTAAAAGAAAGCTGAAAACACAACACATTTAGGGTCATTTGTATGCCATATATACTGTTGCCTTTGCATCAGTGAGTATGTCTTGAACAAGATGACCTGACAGAGCCCATCCCTCTCTACACTGGTTTTGAATTCAATTATCCTTCTAGACTGGCTCACAAGTTGGGAGCCCAGTCTACTTTGCTATTTCATCCATAGCTGGCTGAAAATGGATTCATGCCTTTGTCAAGGATGTCCAAATGAAAGGAGTGAAACAGAATCAAACAGGATTTTAGCTCAGCTTGGCAACTTCACTTTCTGTACCAATAACCAGTATACCATCTTTACATTAAAGTGTAGAAGAGAACCAGGCTGTCATGAATAAAAGGCCTTGTCTTGGTTGTGTCTGGTTTAGGTAAGAGTTATGTTCTCCTGAGTAACTAGTAGTTAAGAGAAAACAGTCTCCCAACATGAATCGTGCATCAATATGAAATTTGGATTCTAGTTTTACTAATTGTATGTGAGAATGGTGATGCTTGGTCAACAAAAAGTATTAGCTTATGACTGATGTTTTCCAGTGATTTTGTTTCACGACACATTGAAATTGTGACTTCATTTTGCTACATGCAAGATTTGCAGCTGTTCGTTTTGCTACATGCTGGATTTGCAGCTGTTCATTTTGCTACATGCTGGATTTGCAGCTGTTCATTTTGCTAATCATCAGATTTGCAACTGTTTGCTACTCATCAGATTTGCAACTGTTCATTTGGCTACACATTAAATTTACGACTGTTCCTTTGGCTACTCTTAAGAATTGCCACAAGTGAGATTTGTGATTATCTGTTTTTTCTTACACTCTGACGAAAAAACATAACAGTGTATCAGTTGTCACAGCTATCTCAACTATATTATGAACTTCCAAGGACTGGCTCCAGGATTAAAGACTAGTCTCAATCATTACAAGCTAATCTACACTTTAAGTTACTGATACAGGCTGGAGAGTGTATCTGCAGCAAATGGGCAGATCATTCCTCTCTGATCCTTGTAATTAAGAAACAAGTCAATAATCAAATCAACTCTCAAATGTGTTATTTGATGCAAGGAGAAATCACTATTGATGAAGCAGCTTAGAGCCCAAATTAACAAAGAGATTTGCTCAAGGATCAACACCTTTTATTTTCAATATCTGTCTATATTTCTGAGATGAGTTATTGTAATTATTTACATTATTTTTATTGTCTGGATTCTTGTCCTCATCTTCATTGCCATATTCACAACGTTTCAGCCATTGTATGCTCTGGTCTTCTTCAGGCAATTGGAATTTAAACTGAGCCCTTTATTAAGTCCACCAGGGTAGATTGTTCTAGTTCCACACGCCATGCCTCTTCCAGATGTCTCAGTATCAGTTATCTCCCTTTTAACTCAACTCTCCAAGTTTTTGTTCACCTCAGCTGTAGCCAGGTATTGAACTCACAACTCTTTGGATCAAATCAATTGGATTCAACCAATGCTTTTATCCACTGAAAAAAAAAGAACAGTGAAAAATCAAGTGTCATGTCTATCTCTGTAGCCAGAGTCATGACTCACTTTCTAGAGGTTAATAATATTCAAGGTTCTGAGATTGGTTACAAAGCGTTTTCTATCCAGCTTACTTTGGGGTTCAGAGTCTAGGATGGTACGAACCTGATGTTCTGTTGATTGGTATTAAATTGATGCAAAAGTTTCTAGTGCCATGTTTTGTTCAATATTAGGAAAATCTTAGAAGTGTTATTGAAGTTTGATCACCTCATTTTTGCTTGTAGATATTTGGTAAAAACCTTTGATATCATAAGAAGGTGATAACAAACGGTTTGGATCAGAATGTAAAGACCTCACTGGATTTCGTATATTGTCAAATGGTTTATAAAAAGCCATCAAAATAAGACAGTGTGTAACTGTAATCATTCACTGTATATAGTTTGTAGATGTTAAAATAATTGTAATAATGAAGAGTGTATTTATTTAAACTGTTGGGATAAAAAGAAACAGTAATTGGATGGAGTAAAAGTTGTTGAAAAAATAATTATCATGAAAATGCTTTGTGTAAAAATTAAAAATAAATATTGAAATCTCCTTCATACATGATTTCAATTGACTCCAACTCTTTATCCAGCAACAAGGCCCTTTGATTGTTAGATTGGTGGTTTTAAGGAGTATGGAACCACTTCTTAATTGCTGTTGTTCCCAGGTCCATCCTGAACTAGGGTAGTAGCACCTGTTAGGGTCCCACCTATGGGCAAATAGTGATCCCACCCACCACCATAAACAAAGATCAACTGTACATTTTTTTTAGTAAAATTACAAACAATAAATTTTAAGATCTACAAACTATATAACTAAAAACATACATTTACCCTGAATGTATAAAATTATGTACAAAATATTTAATTTTCAGCATTATATAACCCCTAGATTGATATGCTGTCAAACAAAAACAAACCAACCAAACAACATAAAAGAACTTGCATGACATTAATCCATATAATATCCTCAGTCAGTCAGCTACGTGCCATGCGTTATACACACTTAGGCGATCATGTATCGAGAGATACATGACTGACGAGGCAGATTTTTTTCCTGCAGTAGGTTGCCATTTTTTTCTGAGGTAGACCAGTTGCTATCAAATGCTATAGAACTCAGTCTGTCCTGCTATTTACCTATAGCTGGGGGGAGAAGAAGAGAATTCATACCTTTCCGAAGATTATTAGCATGTAAGTGAATATTATGGATTCAAATGGAATTTGAACTCGGCTTTCTGATTTCTCATTCCAAGCCACTATCCGTTACTCCACTACACCTCCTCGTGCCTATAATATCCTACCATTTCTTAAAGAAATCAAACTGTATCCCAAAATATAACTTCACTAGACCTACAATATAAAATACACTTATTATCACCTCCAGTAATAATGTCCATACAAACATGTATATGAAGAAAAGTATACGGAAAAACAAACAAAAATCCTAATATGCAATTATGCTGTTTTAACGTTAATATAATTTCAACGTCGGACGTTTCGGTCTAGTCGATCATCTTCAGGACATATTCATAAAAACATAATTAACATTAGACTATATTCAATTCAACATGAAAAGACGATGGACATAAGAGTAAGACTAATCAAAACAGATAACTGATTAGTCTTACTCTTATGTCCATCTTTTCATGTTGAATTGAATATAGTCTAATGTTAATTATGTTTTTATGAATATGCCCTGAAGATGGTCGACTAGACCGAAACGTCCGACGTTGAAATTATATTAACGTTAAAACAGCATAATTGCATATTAGGATTTTTGTTTGTTTTTCCGTATATTTTTCTTTATACTGTTGGATCTATATCCATATATTTGCTTACAAACATGTATATGCACAAAAGCTGAGTACTATCTACCATGCATTCAATTGTAAAAGCAGAATAATGTATATTGTATTTTTATTAATTCAATGTTTCTAAGAAAATTAAATTTCAGCATTAAATGACTTATGTGTTGATGTGCTGTTAAATGAACAAATCAATCAATCTTCCAAGGGTATCTCAGGATATAGAATTTATGAGTTGACCATTTCAACTAAGTATTGACTTCTCCTCTCATTGGGTGCCCTATATTTGAAGCCTTGAGCCATACTAAGCTAAACTTAGTAAATAGCAAATCTGCCTTAATATATCTCCAAAGTTGTTTCAGCTTTTTTTTTTTTTTTGCTTTTTAAATAAGACAAATAATCTGCCTTGGGTTCCACTCGTTCTTCTCTCATGACCCCCTTTCTGACATCTATTTTTAATAGTTCTTTCTTTGCAAACCAGGCTTTTATCTTAACCTACCACTCATAATTTTTTTTTCTAACAACATTTGCTTCTGGAAGCCATATTTGTTTTTCTTGTTTTTTGCTTTTCATTTTTTTTTTTGCTGTTTAGCTCAGCCACCTGCATTTTTTATGGTTTAAATGAAATGTATAATTCATTTTTTATTTAATAATTGTCAGATTAATTTATCTGATTATGTAATCTTAATGTTTCTTGTTGGGAAATCCTAGTAATTATCTGCTTGTACTGATTAATAAGTAGAACATTGTTAACACAGTAGCATTAGAGACATGTTCAAAAAGACATTAAAAATGAAGAGAAAAATATAGTTGCCAGGTTTCATATCATAAATAAGACTTTTTAAATATGTTTGATAGCACTTAGAATTTTTTACCAGTGAAGATAAATATTAAAAAACATTTTTTTTATTCAACTTAAGTTAAAATCAGAGTCCAAAACCCAACATAACAGCTAATTGAAAAATATAATTTCATTGGCTTACAGTTTTATCATCTTATGGCTATGTATCTTTAGAGTTAAGGCAATGTCAAGCTTGGCCAGCAAAAAAAAAAAAGAAAATGTATTCTCTGAACATCTATATAATGAATGCGAATGTCACACCTTTTCACCTTTACTCCTAGAGGTTGGAGCCCAACATAACATAACATTTTGGAATCAGGCCAACTCAGTGAGAAAATCAAAAACATTCTGGACTGAATCTAGACTGGCAATCCTGAAAATTTGGATTCTAAAGGTTTCATTATTGGTGATTTTTTAAGTGATTTTTTGCAATAAATTTTTTTGTACAATAATTTTTATAACTTGGAAATAAATCTAGGCATAATCAAAATTAATTGTGAAAACCAGTGAAAGTCACCCATGAAATAAAAATAATTTTTTCTGTAGAAAGTAAGGACCTATGTATATCAAATTGTCTTTAAATTATGTTCCAGCAGAAGAATTATTGTTAAATTTTTAAAAAGTAAGCTTAAGTATTAATACAATACTTAAATGCAGCAATCAATTTTGAATTTTTCTGTAGTTTATTGTTACCTATTGCATCTACTCCCCACTATCTATTGTGATGAAGGCCTAATCAAGAGCTCTCCACAAGAGATAGCTTAAATGCTGCCCAATAGGGTGGCTTTTAAGCCATTAAGTAATAGAAATATGTTGGATTAATAAAATTATTATAGTAATTTACCCATGCATGCATTGATTCTCACAGCTATAAATAGGAGCAGGTACTGCCTTTTGGAGAGAGAAGTTTTCCATCAGTCAGCTCTAAAAGTCAGACTGAACATTTCTGGCAGTAACACTCTCGTTTGTATATGTTTGTATTACTGTTTCTGTTAATATATTTGTTTAACTCAATTCCTCTCTTTGTATCTTTATTTCTGGCCCCTAACAAGGCCACAACAAAAATAAAATTCATAAATTCTTTAGAAATGACTGTATTATACAATGCTCCTTGCAAGGGCTACATAACTGATTTTGAATTCAGTTTTTTCCTTGACTGGTTGCCAACCAGGGCTAGAAGGGCCAGTCTTCCCTGCTATTTAACCTATAGATAAATGGATTCATACCTTTATCCAAGAGGCTTATGGCCAAATCACATTGAAATACTGTTTCCTATATGATCACTAAAGTTAAGCAACATCATGCCTGGTCAGTACTTAAATGGGTAACTGCTTGGGAATACCAGATGCTGTAAATCTGGATGTGCCGGTGCTGTAATGGATAATGAATTAGAATTTTTAATCGGAGAGCCAAGCTCCAATTCTAGTTGGATTCGTTATATTGATTTATACACAAATACTCTTAGGAAAAGATGGAATCTACTACTTCTCTCCTAGCTATGGGTTAATTAGTAAAACTTGCATAAATGAAACCATTATTATCTTCCCAAAAAATTAATTAAATTGCATATAAAATATTTAGATTTTAGCATAAAATATCTCATAGAGGCATTGATAATTTTATTTATAATCTTATATCAGCTGGATATTTTTGTTACATCAAACATTATCTTTAGTAGATACCCATATTTGAGTAGACACTTTGTTTATTTTAAGTAGTATTTATTTCATCTACTAGACTGCATACTTGAGAAAATTTAATGCTGCTTTGTGGAACCAACTCCCAAGAGGATGCTTCCATAATCGTTACAATCTTGAACATTATTGTAAAAGAAAAAAAAAGAAAATGTGCCCTCTGAACATAAGTAATAAAAATATGTCAGATCAATAAAATAAAATCCATAAATTCTTTAGAAATGAGTGTATTATATGATGCTCCTTGCAAGGACTACATAACTGGTTTTGAATTTGTTTTTTTTTCCTAGACTAGTAGCCAACAATGGGTAGAAGGATTAGTCTTCCCTACTATTTAACCTATAGTTGGTGTGAGAACAAATAGATTTATACCTTTTCCCAAGAGGTTTACAGCCATGTCACATTGAAATACTGTTTCCCCATATTATCACTGAAGTTAAGCAACATCAAGCCTGGTCAGTACCTAAGTGGGTAACCACTTGGGAATATCAGGTGCTGTAATGGATAATGACTTGGGATTGTTAATCAGAGAGCCAAGTTGCAATTCCAGTTGGGTTTGCTATATTCACTTACCTCTCACTCCCCGAGCTATGGGTTAATTAGTAAGATTTATATCACTAAACCATTATTATCTTCAAAAAAGAAAATTCTTATAAACTAAAAATATTTTCTGGCTTTAAATAACCTGCAAAAGGTTGATAAGCCATAGAAAACAAATCAATCTAAAAAAAACCTTTCTGAATGGTATTTGTGTGAGAGTGAATGCAATGAACATGGTTAGAATTTGAATTCAACAATTTATCTTTCCAAGCTACTAACCATTTCATCGGTCATAAATCTACATATTAAAAAACTGCATTCCTACATTTAATAAAAAAAAAAAATATTTGAGTGGCTGTACTATTATTTGCATATAATTATAATATAAACATTCAATAAATAGAAAATGAGTTGGCTTTGAGCTTAAGAGCCACCTTTAATTGCCTTTCCACATGCATATAAAAATATATATATATACATCAGCATAATATAAGAGAGGCTGTACTGAGTGACATGGTACCAAATGTCCTCTATTTGATAGATGGATTCAAGTTTTTTCCCAAAAAATATTTGTGGAAATTAAAGACGAAATACCTTGCCTAGAATTTGAACTCAATTCCCTGTTCCCATTTTCTAAGTTGCTAACCAACTTGGCACATTTTCAAGATGATACAAGACAAATAACAAACATTAATGGGAATTTATTTTGTTCAGTACAAGTTCTTAGAAAAATTTAATTTGCTAAGCTTTGTCTGACACAAGGCAACAAAATTGAAGTACATAGTGTACTTGAAGTCATGACTACAGCAATGGTCTGCGAGATATGCTCATTAACCATCACTTGAAATATTTACTAAACTAAGATGTGTTGCAAGCATTATAAATAAATTTTTCAATGCCATTTTTGTTTTGGTTGGAGCAGAACTAATTTCTGGCTTGCTATATTCTGTATTATTCACTAATTTAATATTCTGCTTAGTTTTTAGTCAATGGAAAACAACTCAAGTTAAACTGAATTGAACTCAAGGCACTCTCAGAGGAATTAAGTGGAAATCAAGTCAGGATTGGAAGAATTCTGCAATACAACATATTGTATGACAAAAAATCTACAACATAAATATGTCTTAATGTTACTGTACCTGATTAAAGCTGTTTTTAATTAAATAATTTAAAGCTCTTTGTAATTAAAGCTACTTAAGCATGTTTAACAGTAAATTCAGAAAAAAATAACTAAAACTGAGTCTAATTAAAAACTACAATTTATGTTAATGAAAAACACCTGGGGTAATAATCTTTTCAAAATGCTGGGAATTTTGAACAAAAGTCTAGGATTCTTCCATGTTCCTTATAAGATGTGACTCAGCACTCATTGCCTTGTTTCTTGAAGAAGAAATAGGCAGTGCCAAATAATTATCCTTTGTTGATATGAGAAGCAATGAAAGACCCAGAAGAATTGATAATCATGTGTCCCATGAGATAAAGGGAAGTTTGGCCTGAGTGGCATTTTTGCTACTGTTTACTTCTGATTGGCAATTATTTTTCCTGAGATCTTTGAACAATTTCTTTCTATAGATGTTTAAATGTGTTACATCAGCCCAAACAAAGGAATGAAATAAATAGAAAGGAATGACGATCACATATTCCACAAGCTGCTCCCAAAACAAATATAAAAGCATGGATATGAATTGTTACTTTTTTTAAACAGGACAAGAAAGACATATTTGGAATATATCATACAAGCAACTAGCAAATAATTTTAACAGTCAATGGAAATGTGCAAGTGCATTGGAATAAGGAAAGATGCTTTCCAAAAGCTAAACAAATTATAAAGAGACAGGAAAATTTTATGAGAAGCAAAGACTCTCACAAGAAATACTGAAGGCAAGAGAGAAACATTGAATAAACTTACCTAACAAGCTGGTTTATTTGTGTTGTAACCTAGAAAGGGTTAATGAATGAGGAATAACCAAAATGGAGGTTGAAAATGGAATGGTTATCTTTATAACATCAACAAAATACAATACTCGCCAGCGGCGTGAAGTAGGTAAACCACTGCAAGTGGTGGACTACTTAGACAGCATATTACCCAGACTTAAAATAGTGTTCAATATATTTATGAAGATTGGGATATACTCATTAGTATTCATAGGTACAGTATATAACAATATGGATGGCAAAACAAGAATTAGAAGGGATAATACGAAGACAAACATTGCTTATTGTTGCAAAGAATAGAAAGTAGAGGAGAGCTATGTTTACTCCTGTCATGAAGTGACATAAAAGAAAAAAGTGTATAATGAAAAAAATTGGAATGCACCATTATCATTATTAGAGTACACTCAGTTGCTTAATACAAAAGGGGAAAATCATAATAAGTCGGGTGTGGGGGTGGAGATTATTCTTAATATGCAATAAACCACTGTGGAGAGGCTCTTAATAAAAAGCCGGACCGGAAAGCTTTTTAAATGGTCAAAAGTGTGAAATTAATAAACGGATAGTCTTAATACACTCCAACGTAGAGAGATATCCCAAAAATTTCCTCAAAAAATAAACATCTCATCCACCCCCATCCTGCCACATCTATTAAAAACTAGTGAAGATAACCTGTTGATCTTGGGGTGGAGGGTACCCTATCCCACCACCATCCCCACTGGATAAACTGATGACCATACAGGTAACATCTTTCTGGGTAATTAGAGTATAATAATTAACTTCACGACTTTATCTTCTAAATTACACCGGAAGATGACAAACAAAAGTTTCAGGTTAGAATCATGTCTATTGTTCTTACATTATATGAAATACTTGTCCCAGAAAAATATATTACTCATCTCTCTGTTCTTTGGACCAGGTCACCCATACCTCAAAACAAACAAGGGCAAGTCAAATATACATTGTGTCTATCCAGGCTATATACAATACAATGTTCTACTGACCTTAGAGTCTTTTACACCTGATACTTGATCTTGAAATTCCTTCTATTGTGTTTGTTTTGTTTTTACTGATCATTCCCATATGCAAAAGCATTCAAATGTTGTTTGTTTATAAGAAAGGACAATCCAAGGTGTGAGCTATGAAACTGTCAAAATAAAGCAAAACAGAAATTTAACTATCTGAAAAGTGCTACAACAGACAATGGAAAATGTGACATAGAAGTTTGAAAGCACATTGGAATACGAAAAAATGCCTTTCAAAAACTGAGCTAAATATTAAGAAACAGGAAAATTTTGTTAGAAACAAAGAAAAGTATGTTGAACTGCTATATCTTATCAATTCTCCTGTATGGTAGTGAATGCTGAACAATTTCCTCACAGATGAGGAGACAATAGAAATCTGGTTATGGAACATGCAGACAATAAAGAAGTTTTAAGGAAAATGGATATTAAAAGAAGACTTATGCTTAAGATCAGAAAAGACAATTGAAATTTCTGGAATACACCATGAGGAAAGAGGGCTTGGAGAATTTGAGACTCACATGATATATTGAAGGCAAAAAGGAAACATTGAGTAGCATACCTAACAAGTCTGTGTAAAAGAATGGCAGAACAGGGTCTAGGTGGGATAATAAGGGGGTCAAACATTGCCAAGTACCAAAAGAGATACATAGTTGTGGAGAGCTATGATCGCACACATTCAAAAGAGACAGGGTTATAAAAGAAGAAGAATATACTGTATATTATATCCACCCATTTTTAGAGATGCATATAAACTAGATTAGACATAACAGTTCAGTTCCAAACTGAGGAATTTCTTTTATTGCTTGATAAATTTGTTGTTCTCTGTTGGAACTCCAATTCTTTAAAATAAATGAAAGTGCTCACTTTGACATCCACAGCTCATATGACAAAAAAACATTAATTTCATCCAGCTCCATGCTCCCACTTCTGGAATACCATCCAAAAATACCAGGGACTGACTCGCTATAAAGCTATTACTGATTCCATCCACAAAGGCACATCTAAATTGTCTAGCAATTATGACAGAACCAATGGCAGGCAAACTTAACCAAACCAACAACAGCAACACCAAGGTGCTTCCAACAACAGCAATGTCTTTGGTTAGTGATAAAACCAAAAGTAGAAGCAGAGACTAATTGTCTACTACAGGGTGATAATTTGTGGAATATTTCTCCCATGAATCTACCTCACTCACCTACATATGCATGCTGATTTTCTCCATGTGTCTATCTTGACAGCTACCTTGTGTTATACCCTGAACAACCTCTCAGTCTTTCACTACTGGGATAAGAAATCCCAGAATGAGTTAATGACTAACCTTGTAAATTACAGGAAATGAAAAACATTTTTAATTATCTCAACCATGTCTCCATTTGTTGTTCTATTACTTCCTCTTTTTTTCTTGTTAGTGGTAAGGCTACCATTACAAATTCTTGGTTATAGAGAAACTTATAAAGCTATTTACAAGATCTGGCAACCCTTTTATGCATCGGACTGCTGGATCCTTGGTCTTTCAGGGTCCACCTTTGTTATGTCAGCTCAACTGATGCTGTTCTCTTTTACTGGTTTGGTCATTGAGATTGTTTATATATATATATATATATATATATATATATATATAGCATATTTAGTTGGATTGGTGTGTGTGTGGTCACAAACACCAATCCAATTAAATATGTTACCACTATCACTGATACTAAGCACTTTCTAATAACTACTGTGCATATATAATAAATAATTTATATAAAAATTGTATATATATATATATATATATATATTTGGACAGCATGTTTTCATTAAGACATGTCTCATTGAATAATTTAGACAAATTTCGTCTACTTATATTTTATAGGTTCATCTCATAATTATGGACAAGTTTCTTAGTATCCTTACTAAAGGAAGAAAGAAAATTACCATGTTGATGCATATTCATTTTTCCGAGTACTTTCGGCATTAGCACAATGTCATCATCAGGGTTTTGCTTTTTCTAAGACAAAAAATTGTTGTATTCATCATTTTCCTAAGGCAAAATTGTTGTGTTCAGCTGAAAATTAAATTTTTTATATGTGAAGGGAAAAACACTAAGGTCATGTACTGTCCAATTTTAAATTTTTTCATGTAGACACACATGCAAACATCAAGGGAAGTAACTAAAATATTGTAATGTCTAAATATTTTTAAAAACATATTTAAAACTATTAGTTAAAACCTATATATATTAAACTATCTACTGTAATTTTTTTATATATATATTAGCGAGTTAAATTCCTCTTTCACTCTCACAATTGTCAGTCTTAATGAAAAGATAATTAATAAATCTTGCAAAAATGCTAATACTTTTGAAGTATTTAGTCTTAATATATAGCAAGAAATAAAAATTATTATTATTATTGCTGCTGTTGTGTTTTTGGCAAAGAAAACCATGTTTTCCTTTAATAACAACATCAGGTTTAGTTATGTTAAAGTTGGGTTGATGTTCACATCGTATCTTTTTGTCAAGAGTTAGTCTTTTTTTGTTGTGGGGGGGGGTAGTTTTTTCTGTTTTTATCTTTTAGTTAGTTCTTGTTTCTTATTAATTTACTTTTACTAATAAAAGTGGGATTATAATTACACTATTATTTTAGAATGAATCATCGAATTGCAAACTAATGACTTTATAAGATACTAATTTTAACCGAATCTGATAAATTAGGATGAGCTGAAAACTTAAAAAACTTTCAACTGTACATTCAGTCATCTTCAGGCATGAAAATTATTTTGTTTTTTGGTAAAATTCAGGTATGTACAGTTGAAAGTACTTGCGTATTAAAGAAAGACCTTATACAGCTTATAATTTTTAAAAACAAGGATCATAACATTCATCGAGTGATTTGTAGGTTAATGCAACTTGAAAATTATGTTTGCAAAGGGATTTCGCCATTTTATATCATTAACTTTACTAATCTACTTTTTGTATGAAATGAATTTACTAACCTTCTTAGTATGGAGCATGAGAAACAGAATATGATAGTGAGTGGGTGAAAGAGAGACAGTCACCAAAAAGCAGAACTTCTTTTGCTTGTATTAGAAAAGACTGCGGCTTTAGCCTTCCCTGTTTTATTATTCCCTTCAAGCTAGGTACATGAAAAAGAGAGGCAGAATAATAAAGTGGGGGGGGGGTCAAAGAGAGAAAGCCACTGGAAAGCAGAAATTCTTCTGCTTGCTTTCCAGTCGTATTAAGCCAGCAGACACTCTCCACTGAAATGATAATGTTTTTACTGTGTGTGGCTGAAATCAAAGATTTGCTTATTCAAAGGACTTATAGTCAGACAGATTTAGATGAAAAATCGGTATTATTTGGTTCTGAAGAGTATATCAGGGACATCTGCCAACTTTAGTATCATATCAAATGTTCTTTTTTTTTTTTTTACTAATGTTTAAAAAGTTTCTTAAGACCGGATTCAGTCATGTGACCATTACTGCAAAATTTTTTGACCAGTTCATACATAGAGTGAAAAGGAGCAACTGGAGAAGGCTATTTTTGTGATTAAAAGGTAAATTTTCATCTGTTTCACTGTCTTAAGATTTTATTTTAAATGTTCAAAATTATTTTTTTAAAGTCATGTAAAAATAATTTCTTTATAATATTATATATTATACCATTAAACATGTTAAATTTTGTTAAAGGACATTTTAAGAAAGTCTTTGCAATTTTAAAATTAAATTAAAAATATTTAAATTCAAATTTCATGTATGAATGTTGATGTTATTTCAAAGAAAGATTGAACTTTATCTTAAAGGAACTTTTGGGTAATTAAAATGATTTCACTTAACACAATATTAATTTAGTTCATGTCAAAATTACAAATTTTCATTTTTCCAGTCATCAATCAGTGCCATTTTCTGACACCTGTGATAAAAATCTTATTTAAACATTTTTTTAAAATTAATAAAAATGTTTACATTTCTTTAAAACAGAGATTCTTAATTTGATGAATTATGAACAAGATTAAATCAAAATTATTTCCTTTTTTTCTTAATAAGCAGTGAAAAATAACTTTATTTTGTAAGGGGGAGGTCCTTTTTCTCTCTACCTACGTGATTTGCCTGCATAATTGACTGCATGCCCCGGTTCCCAAGTCACCTTTCACCACTGAGATATGTGTGTGTGTGTGTGTGTATTGTGAAATGGATTAAGCCCAACAAGTATTTAATATATTTTCTGTTTATACATTATTTTTATAGATATAATTTAATTAAGTGAATGCTATTTTTAATTAAGCAATATTAATTACATTTACTGGCCAGAATGTTTGAGAAATTTCATAGAAAATATGTGTTCACTGATAGAAATCAAATCTATAATCCTAATGGGAACCGTCATTTGATCTGATGTGATGCTAACCATTCAGCCAAAAGCATAAAGAGTCTTTCATACAGAAACTCGAAGACTGAATCCAAAATGGTAAACTTGTTGACAGATGGAAGATTTTCGGTTATTTTTATAATTGCTTTGCATAAATAAATATATATATATGCTTATGAATATAGATATGAACTGTTGACGATCTAACAGATAACTACCTGGAGAAAGAAATCAATGGGTCATGTTCAAACACTGGCTATGAAAGTTTACATTCACTTCAAACAAATGGTTGTAGCAAAACAAATAATACTGTACTGGGTTATATGTTTACCAAGTGAAGGAAACAGCACATAGCCTTATATTTGAGAGATGGATTAAAGATTTTTTTCCCCCAAGAGTATTTGAAAGGATTAAAGATGAAATACCTTGCCTAGAATTTGAACTCAATTCACTGTTCCCATTTTCTAAGTTGCTAACCAACTTGGCACATTCTCAATATGATACAAGATAAATAACAAACATTAATGGGAATTTATTTTGTTCAGTACAAGTTCTTAGAAAAATTTAATGTGCTAAGCTTTGTCTGACACAAGGCAACAAAATTGAAGTACCTAGTGTACTTGAAATCATGACTACAGCAATGGTCTGTGAGATATGCTCATTAACCATCACTTGAAATATTTAATAAACTAAGACGTTTTGCAAGCATTGGTCTGATAAATAAATTTTTCAATGCCATTTTTGTTTTGGTTGGAGCAGAACTAATTTCTGGCTTGCTATATTCTGTATTATTCACTAATTTAATATTCTGCTTAGTTTTTAGTCAATGGAAAACAACTCAAGTTAAACTGAATTGAACTCAAGGCACTCTCAGAGGAATTAAGTGGAAATCAAGTCAGGATTGGAAGAATTCTGCAATACAACATATTGTATGACAAAAAATCTACAACATAAATATGTCTTAATGTTACCGTACCTGATTAAAGCTGTTTTTAATTAAATAATTTAAAGCTCTTTGTAATTAAAGCTACTTAAGCATGTTTAACTGTAAATTCAGAAAAAAATAACCAAAACTGAGTTTAATTAAAAACTACAATTTATGTTAATGAAAAACACCTGGGGTAATAATCTTTTCAAAATGCTGGGAATTTTGAACAAAAATCTAGGATTCTTCCATGTTCCTTATAAGATGTGACTCAGCACTCATTGCCTTGTTTCTTGAAGAAGAAATAGGCAGTGCCAAATAATTATCTTTTGTTGATATGAGAAGCAATGAAAGACCCAGAAGAATTGATAATCATGTGTCCCATGAGATAAAAGGAAGTTTGGCCCGAGTGGCATTTTCGCTACCATCAAAGAATCTAAAATATAAATATTTCTTAAAACTATGATGCTAATTTAAAGGTATTTACATATACAGTGTAACCCGGATATAAGAGAGATTTTCTCTGGTCCCAAATTAGAGCCTGTGTCAATGTATATATAATAGATCAAACCCGGATATAAGAGACTTCTTCTCCAGTCCTGACAACTCTCTTATATCCAGGTTACACTGTATTTAATTGTAACTATAACTAAACTTCACAAAAGAAATAAAGAAACTGACTAAATGTTCACAAATTAAAATAAAAATTCTTACAGTTCTGTTACCTGACACTAATTCAGCCTGAAGTTTCTTAGACCAAAATTTTGCTATTCATCATTCTGGAGGTTTAAGGCTGAAGGAACATTGAAAAGACATAGTGATGGGTAGGACAATGAAATTGGGTATGGCTCGTCATGTATTGAGGAGGAAAGATAGTCATCAGCTCCTATGGAATGAAGTAAAAATACTGGGCAAGGAAGAACACTACAGAGTTAGATATCTGAAAGAAGCAGCATATATGCTTAGCTATGAGGATCTCCTTAGTAGGCCTAGCATAGAAATAAATACAATATGGGAGCCACAAATAAAGAAATGCAAATGACAGCAAGTCTTCAAGAGCAGTGGCAGTCAAACATGACAGGCAGCAGCAGCACTAATCAGCAGACAGTTTACGTTTAAGGGTGGTAGCACGTGTTAGGGTCCTAGCTATGGGTAAATAGTGCCCCCCCCCAATATATTTTTATAGGAAAATTACCATAAACACATTTTTATATAAAAAATTACCAAAAATACTTATTTATAGTAGAATGACCAACAATAAAATTTTAAAGCAAAATGACCAATGATACATTTTATAGCAAAATGACCAACAATGCATTTTATAGCAAAATGACCAACAATGCATTTTATAGCAAAATGACCAACAATACTTTTTATTTGTAGCTGAGGGCATAGAATTAAGTTCAAATTATATTTAGTAGAAGCCATAAAAGTGTGTTCAAAATATTTAGATTTTGACATTAAATAATCCATAGAGATGTTGATATGCCACTAAACAAAACCAAACAGCCAACATGAAATAACTCTTTCATAATATTGACCCATATAATATGCAACAATTTCTTAAAGAAATCAAACTGTATTCCAAAATATAATTTCAAAAAAGTAGAATAAAAACACACAAATCACCACCTCTAGTAATTATGTCCACACAAACATGTATATCCACAAAAGCTGAGTATCATCTACCATGTATTCAATTGTGATAGCAGAATAATATATATATCCTATTTTTATTACTTCAAAGCTCCCAAGAAAGTTAAATTTTGGCATTAAATCACCCATAAGGAGTAGATATGTAGTTAGGTCTGCTTATGTCAGGTTCACACTCCTCCCAAGTCTTTTAATCAGGAGTTTATTTCCTGTTTAGGATCAGGTTTCCAGTTCCTTCTAAAGTCTACTACAGCTCTATACTCCTAGCACTTGTTCTTTCTTATGCTAACATAACTCTACACAGTTACCCTCTACCCTGAGTAGCTTTTGGGCCTTGTATTGGGTGAATATTAATGTAAAAAAATTAAATCAAATAGTCCAAAGGTAAATTGTATGAGGTTTCCATTGATATTACTCAGATTTTTCTTTCCTAAACTATTATTTTTAGAATTAAAAAGGATGATTAGGAGGAATCTTCCATAATTTTAAGATGAAATTATTATTCCAAGGGTGTACAGTAATTGGCCATGGCTAAATGTAATTGGCAGAAATGCTGAACAAACAAAATTAACAAAGTTTGCAATAAACAATAAAGACAAAAGGATGGTAAAATAATACAAAGCAAACAATATATGCCAGATAAAAGTAGGTAAAACAATAGTAATGAGGCAAAAAACTTCACAAAGTAAGAATGGTGTTAATACAGAAAAGGGATACAGTCAAGTGATCATAGTGTTCTGACTTCAAGAAGAGAAAGAACAGAAATATAGCAGATGTTTGCAAGAAATGATGAGGAAGAAATCCCAGCATGCATTTGTATTTTAGTCTATAAATTTCGGGAGGGGAATTTCTTTGCAGTCAGTAATCCTTGGACTGGAACCAAGAAAGGGTTATTCAGATTAGTATATCCAGGCACGGTGTAGTAATGGATAGCGGCTTGGATTGAGGAATCGGAGAGCTGAGTTCAAATTCCAGTAGAATCCATTGCATACCCTTATGTGCTATTACGTTCATATACAAATAGGCAGCACCACCTACTCTAAGAAGAAGGTCTTCTCTTAACAGCCCATTGTGGAAGAGGATGCAACTCCTGATGCTTACAGCACCACAACCAACCAACTCAGAGTCTTTTATCGGGATAACCCGATTCTCTGTTACAATCACATATGCCTTGAAAGGACATGGTTATTTTAATAAAATAAAAAAAACAGGTGAATATTTTTTATTATCTGAAGTTAATGTTTATAATTCATGCACAGATTCCAGCTTAAATCTTAACTGAGGTTGATGTGTGTCATTTATATTTTTAGTGGCTGGAAAGATTGGCCTGAAGAACTGAATTTATAAGTAATATTTTTTTAACATCAACATGAATGATAGTGGGTAGGTATTAGCCAATAGTCAGCATGTGTCTGGGACTGAGAGAGCTATATAACACCAATTTTTTTTCTCAGTTGACAGAAGCACTTTCAACATGCAAGATGAACACTCTCCACAGATTACATTTTCTAATGATCTGTGAAACTCTCTTATTTTTAAGGAAAATTAGTGGAGTGGTCTCCCATCGCCTACTCCCCAATCCAAGGATATAGACAGTCTACCTTGCTATTGAATCCTTAGCTGGGAGGAGAAGAGATGGATTCCTGTTTTTTCAAAGGTATTTGTGCAAAAGCGAATGCAACGGGCTTGGCTAGAGATTGAACCTGGCTCACCAATTCCATTGTTCATGCCAATAACTGTTATGCTACCTGCATATTCACATTCAATGGGAACTAGAAAGACAATTATATTTAAAATCAGAAAAGACAAATTGAGGAAGGACATCTTGGAAAACTTAATACTAACACTTCCCCCAATACAAGATAGAGGTTTAAAGTAAAAATAGTAAAGCTGAATGAAGTATGTGAGATGAATTGAAGAGGAAATTTAAGGAAATAAAGAATAAGGGATTGGTCATTGCACCCACATTGGTACTGAATGTAACACAAGATCAAAGTTTAAATTGGGTTTAGCTGCAATATAATAGAAAAATTGCTCAAAACCCTCTGCACTTCCTCTTTTAGGGACATCTCAGGTACTGGATAATGACCCCAGCCTCCACCTGAAGGGTAAGTATTGCCTGAGGCTTGAGCTAATACTAATTTCAACTTATCTGGCAAAAACCAGCATTAAGATTATGGTAATAAGGAGAATAGATAACTCTTAATTTCAATAAGTCAAGATTGAATTGTTCCAGGAAGCACACACGGGGGGCTGTTCCCCAATGTGACAAAAGAAAACTATCTTGGAACTTTCTAATTAAATTTTGAAAAAAAAAAGGAATCAACTGTAATTGTGATCATTGAGTCAATTTGAATGATCTTTCCCTTAGCTTTCATAATGTGTGTTTCACCAGGGCAACATACAGTTTTAAATTCAGAATTTTCCTTCTCCTAGACCGGTTGCTACCCAAAGCTATAGAATCCAGTCTGTCCTGCTATTTATCCATAGCCAGAGGGAGAAGAGATGGATTCATATCTTTTCCTAGAGGATTAGCACGTAAGTGAATGTAATGTACTCTACTGGAATTTGAACTCAGCTCTCTGATTTCTCAATCAGAGCTGCAATCCATTACTCCATGTGCCTCTTTAAATTTAGAACACAGAGGAAATGAGGGTGATCATACTCTATGGAAGTGGCATGGCATATCGTAACTGTAAAGTTCTGAACTGGTGAAGCTTAGACTAGAGCTCATCTTAACATTTACCACAGAAACAGCAATAGCGTAATGATGGGCTTTCAATATTGCTTCTCTGGGAAAGAGGTTGTAGTAGAAAATAAGTTCATACCCTATGTAAACAATTTTAAACTCTATCAAGGCTGGAATGTGAGAAGTGCATCTCCTCACATGACTTGGCTTAAAAAAATATAGCTTCAAGTCAAGTGAATGGAGTTAGATGAGCTGAATTAAAAAATTTTAAGTGTTAAATGGCCATTGATGAAAAGCACTTAAAAGACGTTAATGTTATCTTGCTATAAATTTCAGATAATCGTTACCTACTGTCAGCTCTCTATTTTTTGTTTTCTGAAAGGAATATTTACAGAGGCATACACTGCATCACGTCATAATAAATTTGGTTGACTTTTCATTCTATTCTGTATGAAATAATCAAAACACTTTGGTGAGTCATTAGCAGTTAGGTTAATGGTGATTCTATTAAACCCAGAGCAAGTTAAAACTTTGCACAATCTGACAAACAGAGAATAGCAAAGGGGTTAGCACAGACTTCTTGTAGTATTATGGTTGGATGGCTATAAATTCAGCTGTTATTTTATTAATGGCACTTTCTGTAATTTAGGCTGATATTGTAATCAAAATAGGTGAGATAGATAAAAGTAAAGAGTAAAAAAAAAAAGAAGTTTTTTGAGGCCAAATTATGAAAGGTAGCATTAAACAAAAAAAAAGTAAAACAATTCAAATATTGTACATATCATGACAAGATGTCACAGAATAAATTAACAAGGTGTGGGGAACATAAGATGTTAAAAGGGAAGGTTATAAGTACTCTGTTACGTTTTAAAGATTCATGATTCTATATATTTTTATATGATCCTCTCATAAAATAAATATATTTTCCAATCTATTGTCCTACTGTAAAAGTAGTTTTTTTTTTCCATCTGAAATACATGATTTCTTTTTGAGCTTTTCACTTCTTCATGTTTTCTAGAATGAGACTGACATACTGTTTCCACACATAAGAATTATTTTCTAAAGAGTTAACAGATTTTTATTTTTAATCCGATATATTTTCATTAACTCAAACGTTATTTTTAGTGAATATCTGTATTTGGATAGAATGTCTCATTTTATAAACCGGTATGCCCAAGTGTTCACCCATCTAGGTACTGAACTTGATCGATGTTGCGTAACTTTATGGATCATACATGAACATGTGTTTCAATGTGACATGGCCATTATAACCTCCAATAAAATAATTTATACCAACTTTCTAACTTGTCCTGTGTATGATAATAAAGTACATTTGGCAGCAAAGCCTTTGTTCAGATGATTGGAGGTTTTAAGGAGCCTGGAACAACCTCTTAATTACAGTTGTTCCTAGGTCCACCTTGAACCAGGGAGGTAGCACCTGTTAGGGTCCCAGCTATGGAGAATTACTGAAGCCTCCAAACAAAAACAGAACACTATGAAAGTATAAAAACACAAACTTATAGCAAGTAATTTATCTATAAATGAAGGTATACAACTGCATTCAAAATATTTAGATTTTGGCATTAAATAACTTATAGATCAGTGTTTCCTTTTCCAAGACCTTGCTACCCAAGGCTGTAGAATACAGTCTGTCCTGCTATTTACCCATAGCTAGTGGGAGAAGAGATGGATTTATATCTGTTGTTCCCTGGAACCCTAGGGTTCTGCGAAAGGATGCTAGGGATTCCGCAAGAAACACATTTATGTTTAATTTTAGATTTGCAATTTTGCTCTACATATACGGCATATTGTTGGGAAATCTTTGGTTATTATTTTAAAGTCTTCAACATCTTATATTATTTAGAATTATAATAATTATAGGGAATGTATTTAATTATATCTGTATGGTGTCAGTGTAAAATGACTTCACTGGTTAAAGGACAGGACCTTTACATGGTGGATTAGTGTATTATTGAGTAGTTCACTCAAGTATGGGGTGCATGCATGATATCCATTATATTTAACGCCACCCTCACTCACGTGGGACGTATGTGGCACAAGGCCGGTTTAGCATGGGTTATTCAAGCCTGTAGGCTCAGTCAAAAATATTCCCTTCAAACCTGTATAAATGGGTCAGGGCCTGTCTACCTCCCCAGATGAAATTTTGCCCTTCAGCAAAGCCTCGTCCGGGTTCCTCTCTGCCAAGGCAGATAGTTTAACAGCAATGAATGGTTTCACATGTATGATGTCCATATATTATGTTTGCTATTGAACTACAATAAAAATATGAAAGAGTTAGATATTACTAATGGTTTATAATACTTTTATGCAAGGGTTCCCTGAAACATGACAACTGTTTTAAGTGTTCCACAAGGGTAAGAAGTTTGAGAAACACTGTTATGGAGGTTGATATGGTGCTAAACAAAATCAATCATTTGTCTATCAGCCTACACATTCAAGAAAACTTAAAAGGGTTAAAGTATACTTGATCATGGTTCCTTATATGAAAGTGGATGCAAATTCAAATCCTACCAGAGGGCACTGTTTAAAAAAACAGGTTGTCCTACTCAAATTCACGTATTCAAAAAGATAACGTTTAAAGTAATAAAAATATAAGACTTCTAAAATTTTAGATGTTTTAAGAAAAAAATAAATGAAAAATAACATTTTCTGATTCTTTTAGAAAAATTAATGTTAGTAATGAGTTTAAATAAATAACAAAGACCAGCTCAACAGCATTGTCAACAATTGA
Source organism: Acanthosepion lycidas (assembly GCA_963932145.1). Taxonomy (NCBI): domain Eukaryota; kingdom Metazoa; phylum Mollusca; class Cephalopoda; order Sepiida; family Sepiidae; genus Acanthosepion; species Acanthosepion lycidas. The sequence continues at coordinate 27,934,793 of OZ010573.1, forward strand.
TTGTTTTGGTTTGGTTTGTTTTATGGCATATTCACCACAATGGGTTATTTAATGCTGACAAGATTTTTATTGCTGGCAATAATTTTTGCAAAAATATATTGCTGCTAATATATTATTTTTTTCACAAAAATGTATTGCTGGCAATATTTTTCCTTCAAAATTATACTGCTAGTAATATTTTTTCTTCAAAAATGTATTGCTGGTAATAATTTTTCTTCAAATATTTATTGCTGGTAATAATTTTTTACAAAAATGTATTACTGGTATTAAAACCTATTTTTACACTTTCATAGTGTTTTGACCCCAGTTTGGAGAAATCAACTATTTGCCCATTGCTGGGACCCTAACAGGTACTACCACCCTGGGTCAGGGTGTACCTGGGAACACCAGCAATTAAGAGGTAGTTCCATGCTCTTCCAAACCTCCTGATCAGAGGCCTTGCTGTCAGATGTAGTTTATCCTCTTACCCAGGATGCTGATGTAGTTTGTTATCATACTCAGGACGTAACAATTGAGGCCAAGAAGACAAATTTATTTGTTTCATTTTTTCTAAATAAAAAAAAAAGTCAGGGTGTGGTTGAAACAGCCCATTCCTCCTTACTGTACCTCATATGTACCTCACACCAAAGTATGTAAAAAAAAGCAAAAAAAAAAAAACAGAAAATCAGGATGGCGTCATAAAAATTAAATGGTTAAAAATTTATGACCACTGACTAATTTAGCTATAACAAAACTGACCTCTAAATTCATAGGGATAATGCCAAAATGATGTCAATCATTTTTTTAGAACTTGTAAACCTTGTTTGCAGTTTTTGTTAATACTGAAAATCACTTAATCCTAAGCTTGAGAGTCACTCAAGTAGAGTGTTTATAGACAGGATGATTGATTGATTTATTCATTTTTTATGGCTTATCAACCCTTTGCAGGTTATTTAAAGCCAGAAAATATTTTTAGATTGTAAGAACTTGGGTGTGAGGTTGCAGGGAAAGATAATAATGGTTTAGTAATACAAAACTTACTAATTAACCCATACCTGGAGTGAGAAGAAATGGATGCATACCTTTCCTAAGAGTATCTGCGCATAAGTGAATATAATGAACCCAACTGGAATTGGAACTTGGCTCTCTGATCCATTACCCATTACACCACACATCCAAGCTTACAGCACCTGGTATTCGCAAATGGTCCTCCATCTAGGTACTGACCAGGCTCAATGTTGCTTAACTTCGGTGATTGTATAGGAACTGGTGTTTCAATGTGATATGGCAATAAGCACAGTCAAAAGAGTAATGATGAATGAGATGTGGGATATAAATGAAAGAGGAGGTAGGAGGAAGTGAAGATGATAAAAAATCACACCCTGATATGTTTTGTGCTGTTCAAACCAATGGAAACTGGGTTTTATATATAGTGAGATTAACCCATTCTTCTTCTGAAAGACTGCATATTTATCCAAATATCGCTTTCACCCAAACAATTCAAGTAAAGGTCTGGTAAGCTAAACAACATTAAATATCCTTGATATTTACTATCATCCAAAATGCTAAGACAAGGCTTTGCCATTTAGATAACTTAAAAGCAGTGAAGAGATATTGGGTTGAGTCATGTAAAGAAATCCCAGGTAGCCAATTGCTACAAACAAACTACGTAATTATGGGGAACATACATAGCTATTGTTGGCTTCAGAAATAGACTTTTATAGCAACTGTATTTAACATTCAAACATTGGCAAATTCCCCAGAATAGAAAATACTGATTCAGTCTTTACTGTGATTGATTTAAACTGGGTTAGAAACTTTGATAACTTGAGAAATGTTTATTTATATATATATATATATATATATATATATATATATATATATATATATATATATATTATGAAATGGACTAAGTACGACAATTATTTTAATATATTTATTGTTTATATGTTATTTTTATAGATACAAAAATTTAAGTAAATGCTCTGTTTATAATAAACAATATTAACTACATTTAGTGAGCTGAATGTCTGAGAGGTTTTATAGAAAATGTGTTCTCTGACAGGAATCAAACCTGTATCCTACACAGAACTGTCATATAGCCGAATATGCTCTACCATTTAGCTACAGAGGAAGCGTCTGGTTAGCAAAGTTGAATTATATATAATATAATGACACTATTCTATAGCTATTGTTATAACATACTATTACTTATATAACATACTTTGTATAAGGATTCTCTATAAGTAATGCTTCGGCTACTCTGCCGTGATTCCTGTATTAGTTATTAGACTGACTGCAAATGGCTAGGTATTTACCCATACCTCCCCACTTAGACAGGCTGCAACGCAAGGTCAGGTTTAACATGGGAACCTGAGTGCATACACTCTGGCCACTGGTCCAAAATTTACCCATTCCCTGCATACGCAGGGAACAAGCACTTTTTCTCAGCCAAGTCTCTATCTGTAGATAGAGCTCCGATTGAGTCACCCTCATCCTGAAGACAGAGGTCTTGTCAGTCGTGAACCAGACAGCAAACTGCCTGACTAGAAACAGCTAGGTATTTACCCAGTCCCCCCCCCACACACACACACTGAGATGACATGTGACACATGGTCAAAATTTCTGTAGGGAAACTTGGGCCATTGGTCAAAATTTACCTGGTTTCCTTGGTAAAATATAATTGCAGTATTTTTCTTACTCTATTGGGTCTATTTTCCTCAACAACCTTGTTTTTGCCACATCTTCCCAGTCGATGCATTCCTGACTGAATATTTGTTCATGCCTATAAAAATAGGCAGAAAAAGTCAGACTCTCATCAGGATTGCATATAAATTCTGATATGGTATTTTGGACAGCATCTGACATAAGAGACATTGAAGAATTTCATGTTTTCTTCTGAATTATATCTAACAACATCTGTTGCTGCTTTTGAAGTTCTAGCAAAAGCTGATTTTGTTGTCATTGCTATTTCTCTTCTGTGGTTGAATTTCAAATATGGAAGCCAAAGTTTTCTCCATACTCACAAGAATATGTTTCGTTTTGTTTTTTTTAAAACCAACATGGCTGAAATTTTTATAATTCCAATTACAACTTGCATGAGTTTGTGAATCCTCATTACTGTCATAAGTTGTAAGAATTTCACATCCTCATCATAATGGCTATAAATTCTGAGTTTCAAATCCCTTGCTGCCAATATTCTATGGCTGTTGTTATAACACACTCTTATTTATATAATGTACTTCATATCAGCATTCTCTATACATACTTCTTCAGCTACTTGCTTTGACACCTGGATTGGTTAGTCTGAAGACTGACTCCAAACAGCTACGAGTCTAACCTCTGACCTGGAACTAATGGACTAATTCATATGGTCACCAGGAATATACTATTTACTCTACAACAATATATATATATGTTAAAAAAGAAAAAAAAAATATTGATAGAACCAACGGACTTGCCAAAACCTAAAACTATTATCCAGATACAGTCTTGAATAAAACAGACAATATTGAAAAAAGAAAGAGAAAAAACCTAAAAGCAAACTTACCTACTCAGTAAAGTCCTGAAAACCTCGTGTTGTTGTGTACCTATGGACAATAATGGGTATGCTCCCATTCTCATAAATACAGTAGTGAATGCTGTACATGGTCTAGAGTTGGAGATTCATTGTGGAATTCACTTGACTCATTTCTAGCATTTGACTTCTTCTTTTATATTGGCAAATCTTATATGTGTTGTTCTTGTCTTAAGTATTATCATTCCTTACCAACCTTCATTTGATTATTCTATTCAGTAACCTTCCTTAGGTTACAACACCTAGATTACCAAGACTGAGCAAAAAATGCTTACTAACATTAAATCCTATAAAAGGATGGCTCTAGTCATAACCCGAGTTACATGGTCATGCAATCTTCAGATGACTTGAACGGCTTACATATATATATATAAGTTGTATGGAGATGAGTTTGTCACCCTGGGTTTCATGTTTTTGCGATCATCAGACAAACTATATATATATATATATATATATATATATATATATATATATATATATATATATATATATTAGCCAGCCTATTGGATGCAAATTTTTTCCAAAATAATGCACCAAATATTACCTTGGATCCAATACATCAGTATCATGTATGAGAGGAACATGAAAACCACGTAAAAAGTGAGGTTCACTAGGAATCAATGCACACATAGAACTTAGCTCTGAGATTTCTGGAAGTGAGCAAACATGATATCTATAAAATATCCCTGAAAAATTCACCCAAGAAAAAGAAATTTATGGAATTGCACAATAATTTTCCCTATTGTTTTGTAGAAATTTCCAGATTTTACAGAAATATTTGCTTTGACTGGTATATTGCTGCTTGCTTTTTGTTGATACACAGGTATTGGAATTTGCTTTTCTGCATGTATTGTATAAGACTTCATTTATCAACAAGTACCATATTCCAAGGTTGTTTTTTTTTTGCTTACTACTACACATACCAGTGTTCACTGATATCAGTAGATTTCTTTGTAACTATGATGAATTTACTGAATATGCCGATGTTGCTGTCGGAAAAACAACTAAAACAATATTCAATAAATGCATGATAAAATGTAGCAAAATTCTTCTTTTCCAAAAAGTGTCCTCATAATTAAACCATACACAACTTTTACAATAAACTGCACATGTGTGTGTTATGAAAATACATTTATTTGTTTAAAATTATATGCAAAATAAATAATTATACACAAATTTAAATATTATGCAACAAAGTTAAAAAATAAATATGAATTATTATGTTACAGTGTCAGTCCTGACCTGGCATCTCAGCTTTAGTCAATTTCCCACTTAGCTTTCTGTGCCATTTTTATAAATATTTTATTTTAAAGCTGGAAAATATTTTTAGATTGTAAATTTTTTTGTTTTGTAGCAGTAGAGATAATAATGATTTAGTGATACAAGTCTTACTAATTAACCCATAGCTAGGGTAGAAGAGGTGGATTCTTACCTTTCTCAAGAATATTTACATGTAATATAACATACCCAGCTGAAATTAGGACTCAGTTCTCTGTTTAACAATTCAGACCCATTATTCCTTACACCACCTGCACATCCAAAAATACAGCATCTAGTATTCTCAAGTGTTCATTCATGCATGGACTGACCAGGCTCAACATTACTCAACTTTGGTGATCATACAGGAACTGGTATTTCAACATGATACAGCCACAAGCTGTCCTATTGTGCTAGTTGGCTGTGACCCTACAAAAAGGTTTTATCCGCTCTTTGACAGGTCTTGTTTTTAATCCTGCTTAGTGCCTAGCCACTTTCCACACCAAAAAATCTCTTCTCACTTACCTTGAAATGTATCTCTTCCACAATTGTTAATTTTGCTAAAAGAATATTAATGGACACAGAGCAGTTAAATATCAAGAGCTATTCTAATTAAAATCTTAAACTTACTGAACAAATGCAACAATTCAGATAATCCTGATATACTGACAAAATTACTGGAAAACAAAAGCTGTTTGATTGATGCTTACAGAAGAGTCTAATCAAACAGACTCCAAGGATTTCTATTTGTATTCTTTGTCTCTTGTAGTATCAATCTGAGTGCAATCAGTCATTTGTAAAACAATCACCAAACAACTTATTAGGTTGGTGCAAAAATAATGTCGTTTTCTCACATATGTTACTATGTGAGAAAACGACATTATTTTTGCACCAACCTAATATATATTCTCTTCATTAATAGTTGAACCATTTAAAATTACCATTTAGCGTTTACCATTTAAACAACGTATATATTCTTACCATTAATAGTTTTCTTTGCTGCTCTTGAAACTAAAATGCATGAAAAAAAATAATACAAATTTTGACAAACATTTACATTTTGAGTCACATGTTCTAAATGATGCATGTCCTGGGTATGATGATAAACTACATCCAGCATCAAGGCCTTTGATCAAGAGGTTTTGAAGAGTGTGGAACCACCTCTTAATTATTGTTGTACCCAATGACTTGGGGTGGTAGCATGTGTTAGATTCCTAGCTATGAGTAAATAGTTAACCCCCAAACTGGGGTCAAAACACTATGGAAGTATAAAAATAAATTTTTATAGTAAAAATACCAGCAATACATTTTTCGTAAATGAAATTACTAATGTTCCCAAGAAAATTAAATTTTGGCATTAAATGACCCATAAAGAGTTGATATGCTGTTAAACAAACTGATTAAATGACACATTACTAATTCTTTCAGTTAATTGAATATCTGGATATTGAGAAACATAAAGACTGTTTTAAATACAGTGCAACCTTGGTTCTTGAATGTCTCACATGTCAAA
>OZ010573.1:27946118-28036118 GCA_963932145.1 Acanthosepion lycidas
AAATTTTGTTTGAATGAATGAATTTCTCCTTCATGCTTTTGGAGGAGTTCCAATTCTTTTTTGTCAGCAGTTTCTGTTGTCCAATGGTTAATAAGAAAAGTTGTCATACCCACAAAACAGAATATGTTCATGTGATACCCCAGTACTACCTGCTCATGTACTAGACCAGTTCTCTCACTGTGGTGAACACACGACGGTACAGATACAAATGAGACCCTGGAGCAACTGGTCAAGATCCAGGTCTTTGTAAGATGTCTCATGCCAATAAAAGCAATGGAAAAAACAAGCACTTGGGAAGACAAGGTGTCTTGTGAAGTCAGTCCCATGGGCATCTTGTTTCTAAAGTTGCTGTGGTTTCTGAGGTAATGTTATTTTTCCCATCTCTTTCCCCTTTTTGCCTCTTACCCCCCCTCCCACGTAGTTACTTGGAGAGCAATCGGTTAAATGGTCCCCACCCCCAGTCTCAACACACTCTACATTACAACACCCACTAAGCTTATTCTAGGGAGACATTCAGCAGGATTAAAAACAAAACCATTGAAAGGGTGGGTGAATCTTGTAGGATCAAATGATCATTGAGCACAATCGGGTAGACTGGGTTTCATAGATATGTATGCACCCAGTGCAGTGATGACACAATATTGATGAACAGAGGGCCTCTAGACTGAAGTCAATGACCAGGGTGGAGAGTTTCTACAATGGATTCAACAGCCATGTGTATATGAACAATGCACGCCTTCAGTTGGCTGTGGTTTGACCTGAAGAGGAATGGGTTCTGCAAAGTCAATTTGCCAAAGACATGCTACGCATAAATTCAACACAGATATTTAGAAGAGACTGATTAGGTTCTCAGCTGTGCAGCAAACTTACACTACACACACAAACACACACACACACACACATATATATATATATATATATATATATATATATATATATATAATGAAGGAGGGTTCATATGTGCTTCTTATAATAAGTGGATTTAATAGGCCAGTTAATGAAATTTGTTGAATAAAATTACAACAAACTGATAAAAGATTGATGATATTTATTATATAAAGGCCTACTAATATATGATAAATATCATCAATTTTATTGACAATACTTTTATCATCAAGTGGCCTATTATATATATATATATATATATATATAATTTTAAAAACAAGGAATGTATTGATTTTAATTTTAAAAGTCTCTAAGGCCCTTTCAACCAACATCTCATCAGGAGGTAATCATTGGATAATTAATTAACGAAAAGAATAGTAACGACAATAAAGAGCAAAAAGGGGGAACACGCTAAAATAACAAACAAGTGTATATACTTGTAACGAGGGAAGGGGAAATAACGTGTAAATCAATAAGCGAGGGACAGTTAAAATAAAGTATCCCCCAACAGATTAAGAGACTTTACAAATTCCTTCTGCTGGCAGAGAGAAGGTTTCCTTAATCCTATACAGACCGATTCCAAAATCTTTAAATGATTGTTGGAATCGGCTGTATGAATAATTTACAGAAAAGATGTTGATTATTTTGAATGATTCAGAAAAGTTCAAAAAATTGGTCCAGTTGAAACTTGTGACAACACGTATAGAAATGAAATTAAAATTCAGAAACGTCTATTATACTTGTTTAGAAAAGGTTACTTTTCTAAGGAGATTTACGATAGGATTAGACCTTCTGGTTCCCTCAGACCAAGGCTCTATGGTCTTCCTAAAGTTCATAAGAAGGACGTTCCATTGAGACCAATACTATCAATGATTGGTTCATCCCAACATTCTTTGGCTCAATGGCTTCTGCAGGTCATACAACCGGTCCAAACATTTTTTACTAAATATTGTATACCTGATTCGTTCACGTTTGTTGAACGCTTACAGGCCATACAGTCTTGCCCTGATACTGATTTTATGTGTTCTTTTGATGTGTCCAGTCTGTTTACCAACGTACCATTAAAGGAAACTATTAATATCTGTACAGACTTTTTAAACGAAGGTAACATTACTCCACCTCCTTTTCCTAAGGATATATTTATAGAACTCATGATACTATATACCAGTTCAGTGGAGTTTAGTTTTAACAGTGTCATGTATAGTCAAGTGGATGGGGTCCAGATGGGCAGTCCTCTTGGCCCTGCATTGGCTGATATTTTTGTGGGCTACCACGAGATGTTACTTTTTGGCAAAGTGTCTAAACCGTTTGTTTATGTCAGGTACGTCGATGACACTTTTGCAACTTTTTCAATTGAAAGTGAGGCTGTTGAGTTCTTCAATGAGCTCAACTCCTTGCACAAAGGTTTGTCCTTTACTATGGAAGGGGAGAAGGACAATTGTCTGCCTTTTTTGGACGTTTTTATAGAGCGTAGTAGAGAGGGTTTTCTTTCAAGCATCTATCGCAAACCAACCTTTACGGGTCTCTATTTGAATTGGTGTTCATTTGCTCCTGCATCAAGGAAAATCAATCTTGTTAATACCTTGGTGTACAGAGCGCTTAAAATTTGTTCTCCTATTAGATTGGACCGTGAATTTGAGAACATTAGGGAGATTTTCCTCAGTAATGGCTATCCGGAGGCCCTCATTGACTTTATTATTATTAAGAAGACTAAGGAATTTCATTCCCCTAAAGTCCAGGGGACTTCTAAATGTCCGGTGTATTTAAAGATTCTCTGGATTGGGGATAGGGGTCAAGGCTTAATTAAGCAGGTTAGCAAGTCGGTTTCCGGTTGTTTCCCATCAGTTGCTTTACGTAGCATTTTTCGAACTAGGTCTGTGTTTCCGTCGTTTCGCAAGGATGTATTGCCCTACATCAAATTGAGTAATTTAGTATATGAGTTTAATTGCCAGTGCATTGCTGGTGATGTAGGGCGTACAACCTTGCATTTGGAAACTAGAATCAATCAGCATGTACCTTCCAAAATACGACTTGGTAAGATAGATAAAATATGCTATCTTCCCCCCATGAATATGGAATCGGCTATTGCTCAACACTTAGTTGAGAATATAGCCTATGCCAAGTCGTACAAAAAAAGAGTGGTTTAAAATTATTCATACAGCCGATTCCAACAATCATTGGAAGATTTTGGAATCGGTCTGTATAGGATTAAGGAAACCTTCTCTCTGCTGGCAGAAGGAATTTGTAAAGTCTCTTAATCTGTTGGGGGATACTTTATTTTAACTGTCCCTCGCTTATTTATTTACACGTTATTTCCCCTTCCCTCGTTACAAGTATATACACTTGTTTGTTATTTTAGTGTGTTCCCCCTTTTTGCTCTTTATTGTCATTACTATTCTTTTTGTTAATTAATTATCCAACAATTACCTCCTGATGAGATGTTGGTTGAAAGGGCCATAGAGACTTTTAAAATTAAAATCAATACATTCCTTGTTTTTAAAATTATATATAAATTTTGTACCTCTAAACATTTGTTTATATATATATATATAAACTTTTTTATATTCTATTAATGCTCTATCTCTTTCTTTCATATTGAGCACTCTACCATAAAAGCCTGCTTTCCTTAAATGCCTCCTTATCAGTAAACCACTGAAAAACCAGTAATTTTGGCTTCAAAAAAGCCTTTCAAATTAACTATATATATATATATATGTATGTATAGATAGATAGATAGATAGATATAAGGAGGTGTTTAAGGCAAGTAGGCTTTGTGGTAGAGTGCTTACTATTGAAGAAAGAGCGTTAATAGAATTAGTATAAAAAGGTTTTTTCACTTAACTCATGTTTACTCAAAGTTTACAGAGATGTAACCACTCATCAGAACAGAGTTAAACTGCTGATATTTCTTTATTTTTTTGTACTTTTATTGTGGTATGAATGTGTTATTTTCCTTTTTGCTTGATGGGTGTTGATTGATTGATAACTTCCTCTCCCTTCTTTTTTTCTTTTATTCTTTCATCACCTTCTCTGTTAATCTCTCGTTTATTGCTATTGGTCTAAGCATTTAATTTAGGTTATGGTTGGAGTTTTTTTATGTTTGTATGTATGTTTGTGCAGGTGTGTGTTTATCTGTATGTGTATGTATGTATGCATACGTACATACAAACATCCACGCACACTCACCCATGCTTGTGTGTTTGTCTGTGCATGGCTGTGTTTCTGTTTTGCTACACACACAAACACAAAAAAATTTGATATTAATTATATATGTGTGTGTGTGTGTGTGTATGTATGACAATTTTGAACCCTCATTTTGACATGTTACACCGATTAGTCAAAAAAACAGATTTAGATTTTACTTGAAGTAAATCTATATTAGCAAGACAGAACATGATTCTGTTTTTTTTACTAATTTCACCCAATACAAAGCCCAAGAGCCACTCAAGGTAAAGGGTTACTGTGTGGAGTTTTATTTGCAGAAGAAAGGACAAGCATTAGAAGTAGAGAGCTGAAGTAAAATTTAGAAGGAACCAGTAACACAATCCTAAACAGGAAACAAGGGATAAACCTCTACTCCTGTTCAAAAGACCAGGGAGGGGTGTGAGCCAGATGATAGGCAATCATATTGACACTTGATTCTTTACTTCAACAGTTTTTAAAATTAGATTTTACTAATTTCAACTGACATTTTTATTTCTACATTCGTTTGTTTGAACACCATTTGAGTAAGAACAGGTGATAAAAGTTCCCTGGTCACAGGTAACTCATGGCACTTTCAATGCATCTTTGGCTGTGGAAATTCATATACATTTTTGAACAAAGCAATAATCTCTAGGTCAGAAAGGTTTTGGTACAGAACAAGTGCACTGAATATGTTTTTTCAAGTCACTTTTATGTTTGTATATTCTCTCCTTTAAATTTTGATATTTTTTCCAATGTATTGAAATTAAACAACATGTCAAAGTAAAAGTTTTCCAAATTGTCATATATTTGCCATTTCATTGGATTCTAAATTTAAATCACACACACACACACAAGGTATTACCAAAGATTTCAATAGTGTATATGAAATCACTGTACTATAAATTTTTGTAGTCACTGTTTTGTAGGTAGTAGCCTATTTCTTTGTTTTTTTTTACAATAATGTTAACTCTGTACAAAGTCTATGAGGCTCTCAAGGGAGAGGGTTACAGAGTAAGAGACACAGTTTATGAAGGATATGTGTAGAAGATAAAGTTTAACCTGACTTGAACAGGTTAAGATTGTAGTCGTCAGGGGAAACTCCTCTTGTGGTTCCACAAAGCAGCAGTTCATAGGAAGAAGCTGCTCAAGTAGAACTTATATCTCCCAAATGGGATATGAAGGGAATGAGAATGGTTCACTACAATGTTCATGAAATGGCAGGCCCTAGCTGTGAAGGTTAGAACATGTGGGATTAAGGGTTTAGTTTTTTTTAGAACATGTTGGATTAAGGATGTAGTTTTTATGTTTAGAACATCCCACATGTTTAGAACATCCCACATGTTCTAAACAGACTACACCCTTAAGGGTGTAGTCTGTTTAGAACATGTGGGATTAAGGGTGTAGTTTATCTGTTTAGAACATGTGGGATTAAGGGCATATATTTTCTGTTTAGAACATGCGGGATTAAGGATGTAGTTTTTCTGTTTAGAACATGTGGGATTAAGGATGTAGTTTCCATGGAAATAGTGATAGAGTAGCGAAAGACTTGCAATGTTTCATCTGTGGGGAAGAGATTGTAGGGTGGAAAATAATTTGTCACCTACAAGGATGTGGAGACAGTTTTGAATGCTATTAAGACTTTGAGAATTAGTTGTTTGCAAGCAACGGATTACTTAGAGGCAATGCTGGAAACTGAACTTGGGAATGGGACTTTTGTATATAAAGATAAATTGTCGTCATCATCATCATCAGTCTTATGACTGGAGTTGATCAAAGGGTGTCAAACACCTAACTAACTCCTTCCATATATCTCAGTTGTGTGCCAATGGCTGAGTCTCCATCAAAGAGTCCACTCAGGGATGTTGTCCAATCATTTTTAAACTCTGTCTTCCAGTTTTTCTTTTGCCTAAAGTAATAAGTTCTATGATGGCTGTAGAAATCATCAGTGACATTTTATGATGGTTATTAGTTTACATCCTAATTAATATAAATCTCATTAAATATTCCCATTCAATGTAAGTAATTTTCTGTAATTCTGCAAATCAAACAATGGACCTCAAATTGTTTTGTCAGACATTCTAATAATCACTTAACTAAAACAGTCATGACAGTAGCAGAAACTTTAATGTTTGGGCTAAAACGCATCAAAAATCAAGAAAGTCAGTTAATTACATATATACTCGATTTCGAAATCTGAACTAACCTCATTTTTCATATGTATTTAAACACATCAAAATGAGATCTGGAATAACGAGTAATTAACACCTGGGCCATTGTTATACTTTTATTCCTGCCTTCCTGCCCATAATTACTATAAAAAAAAGGAAAATTAAACTCTGAGATAGCAGTAAATCCCAAGAAAATTTGGTTAAATTCCAAGTTGCTTATTCTCACGTGAGCATGTTCTGTTTTGTGGGGTGACAACTTTTCTTATTCATGCATTAGTAAACTGTCACCCGGTAGTTTTCTAATAATTTAATCGCTATTATTATGGAACCAATAGAAACGTCATTCTTGCCTGGTAACATTACTGTTCTAAATAATAACTGTTTTCTTCAGACGGGATTCATTTTTTTTAAATTATTTGAAAGAAAAGAAAATATAATTAAGAGAAATGTCTTGATTTTATGATAAATGTTACAAAAAAAAAAGAAGACTTTTTGTATTTAAATAGGTGGTAAGGTTACTAGTTTGCAAATAGCTACTAAATCCATCAGTAACCTTTGTGGCAAGTGTTCAACAAATATACAAATACTGACCTATAACCTGTTTGTTTTACAAGAGCTTCTGTTTGTTTATGCCAATTTGAAAAAAAAAAAAAAAAGAACCTCAACCATTAAAGTTGAAACTTCAGGATAATATATTTATGATATACATTTGATTGAATCAAAAATAATTTCTACTTTATTCTTAAATAAATAATGTACTATTATATTTTATGCAATTATATATTCGTCATTATTTGCAATGACTTGTTGCCACTTAACAGGTGGTTTTTCAATACCATTTGAGTAAAATTCTACAGGCTTTACTGTGAAACATTTTTCAATGAACTTTGGAATCTATTTTTCATTAAAGAAAGCTTTCCCCATTGATGTATTATGCAGCAATCAAAAAAGGTCATAATCAGTCGGTACTAGGTCACTTGAATATGGTGAGCTGGGTGGAAGAGACCAACCAAGTTCAAACATTTTTTTACTGTGTTATTATTTTGCAAATCATCAATGGACCTCAAAACAATTTGTTATACATTCTAATCACTTAGCTAAATGTATGACAAAAGTAGAGAGTGGAAATGCATTAGATATTGAAAAAAAGAGAGTCAGTTTATTATATATACTCAACTTCAAAATCTGAAATAACCTCAATATCCTTGTGTTGCTATAGAGATCGACATTTTTCTTTTCATCCACTGTGTACCCTGCCATGACCGTACAAAAACTAAGGCATTTTAGCATACTCTAAATTTATTGTAAACTTCCACATATGATTATTTTCTAGGATGATACATTTGTCATTACAATAGTCTCCCCAAACTGGAAATTACTTATGACTCAACCTACTTTTATTTATCAGTGACTGCTTAAGACATAAACACCAGCTCATGTCTTTCTAAAGGGAAGGTTAATCCTGTAAATGCCTTTTGTTTTGAACATTGTTACATATTAGTGTAGATCTAGTTAACTTTCACGTATGATTTGTTGCTAGGATCATACATTTGTCATTAGTATGATTAGTAGTTAGGAGGCTAGATGTGTCATTAGTATTAGTAGTAGTTAGGATACATTTATCATTAGTATAATTAATAGTTAGGAGGATAGACATGTAATTAGTATGATTAGTAGTTAGGATGATACATTTGTCCTTAGTATGATTAGTATTTAAGAGGATATATTCGTCATAAGTATGATTAGTAGCTAGGATGGTACATTCGTTATTACATTTGGTTCTTCAAACTGGAAATTACTTATGACTCAATCTTTTTAATCTTTTATTTATCAGTGACTGCTTATGACATAAACACCATCTCATATCTTTGTAAAGGAAAGGTTAATCCTGTAAATGCCTTTTGTTTTGAACATTGTTACAGATTAGTATACTCCCAGTTTATTGTTTACATTCATGTATGATTAGTTGCTAGTATGATACATTTGTCATTACAACTGCTTCTCCAAATTGAAAATTTCTTATGACTAAACCTAATAGTTTGTTTTGTTTTGAAAATTGTTGTAGGCTAGTGTACTCCTAATTTATCCTTAACTTCCATGTATCATAGTTGCTAGGATGATACATTCGTCATTACATTTGGTTCCCCCAAAACGGAAATTACTTATGACTTAACCTAATAGATTGCTTTCATTTATCAATGACTGCTTATGACATAAACACCAGCTCATATCAATGTAAAGGAAAGGTTAATCACACAAAAAATGGCCTTGGGAGGGAAAGCAGGATCGTTGTCTTCCTTTGGTAGATTCATTTGGGATGTGATATCATAGTTTCTGTTTTGGAAAGGTTTATTTTGAATCCTATTTCTTAGAACACTATGTAGAGGATGTTGATTTTCTGTTCAAGATCATTCTTATCCCAATTATAAATACCTTTTTCATCAGAATAGCAACCCTCTCCCTTATCACTAGTGCATTAACCTTGGGAAGGAAAGCAGGATTCTATTGACAGATTCATTTTGGATGTAGTATGGAATGTTTAAATGGTCATCTCTTCACATCTGTTTTTAAAAACACAGATCATCGTCTAGGAAAAGATTAAATAGACTGGGGTCCTCATTTCCTCATACTTCTGATGAGGTTTGAAATATTTTCATCCTAGGGTCCTCACTGGACATGTAGATCAATAGCAAGGCATGTAATCATCACAAAGGGTGAGAAAAGTCCATACTAGATTTAGTTTACATTTAAATTAATATATTAGTAATTATGTTTAATTTAAATGGTACTTAATAAATAGATAAGTAGTACAAAAGGTGCATATAGGTATTTACAATTGCCTACTATCTATATGGAGGTTGGTATCTTAACATCTGTGGAATAAATCCTGGTAGGACTTCTAGTTCCCTTTCAATTACCTCACTGTAGATGTTGAATAAATCCAGTGAAAAGAGATATCCTTTTCTGACATACCTTTTCTATTTTTGAAAATAACATTAGAAGGAACCAGAAACCCAATCCTAAACAGGAAATAAAGAATAAACTTCTACTCCTGTTCAACAGACAGACTGAGATGAGTGTGAACTGTGTGATAATTGAACCTATCTACTCTTATTGAGAAAAAAAATAATAAATAAAATTTCAGAGTTTCAGATGTCAGAAGTATAGAATTGAAGTAGACTTTAGAAAGAACTAGAAACCCAAGGGATAAACATCTACTCTGGTCCAAAAGACTGAGGAGGAGTGTGAACCGGGCGATAGGCAAACCGATCTACTCCTATTGGAAAAAAAAATAGTAAATAAAATTTCAAAGTTTAGGCTGAAATGTTAGAAATATAGAGTTGAAGTAGACTTTAGAAGGAGCTGGAAACCCAATCTTAAAATAAAACCTCTACTCCCATTCAAAAGACCAGGGAATAGTGTGTAATGGGTTTGATGTTAATGACAGAGATTAAAATGCATAAAACGTACAACGATAACAACAATAAAAACTTGAAACACGTGTTGACATAAAATAACAAGAATTTGTATTTTCTTTTTATGATGTTAATTAAATAATATGAGCATGGTTTGTGTAAAAATGTGCTCTTTGTTTAAAAGTCAGTGCTTACTTGGTTTAGTTCTGAAAATTTTGCTTGTGAAATTCTTATGTTTAGTTTCTCTGATAAACAAAAAAAAAAGTCTTAATATTTACAAGATGAACAATTACAGTCAAGAGAAGCAGTAGTCTATTTCAAGTGTGGAGGCTATAAATTGTCTCCCCTGGACAAGAGTAGGCGAGTTTTCCATATTCTGTTTACATTGACCACTATAGGACTCTGCAACATCAACTAAATTCTAATGACTGAAAATGACACAAAAAATTCTGTTTTGTAAAAAAAAAAAAAAAAAAAAAGAAAAAAAAAAGACACCACCTCTCTCCTTAATTACGTAGGAATTGAGGGTCAAGGCTTCTGTTTTACTGGGAGTTTCAGAGCTTTCACCATTAATCATTACCTAGTTGTAAACATTGGATCAAAACTGGATATCTAAAACATGACATACCTAGTGGGCTTAAGCAAGTGGATGAAAGAACATGTCTTGGGGAAAGTAGCAAAGGGACAAAAGATAGTGATAGGAAAAGTGGTGGGCCATGATCGCCTACGTCCTGAAGGGACATGACACATAAAAAAAGAAATCCATGCGCTCAGGATAAACTCAAGCATTTCCTCTTAGGTAATTTGTAAGCATTTATATATACTTCTCATGTTACTGATCTCCACTAAGATAAGATATAAATCTTGTTTTAGATGTAATTCTCAATACATATACTAAAAAGATACAAGTGATAACACTATGAAAAACTATTGAAATTGTCATTAAGTTCTTCACCTCACCAAAGTTAAGCAAAATTGAGCCTGGTCAGTACTTAGATGGGTGACTGCTTGGGAATGCCAGGTGCTTGGATGTGCAGGTTGTGTGATGGATAATGGCTCAGAACCATTAATCAGAGAGCTGAGATCTAATTCCAGTTGGGTTCATTATATTCACTTATACACAAATACACTGGGAAAGGTATGAATCAACCTCTTCTCCCCCAGCTATGGGTTAATTACTAATACTTGTATTGCTAAATCATTATTATCTAAAAAACATCTTACAATCTAAAAGTATTCTCTGGTTTAAAATAACCTGCAAGGGGTTGATAAGCCATCAATCATTCTGACTATAATCCCTATCAAGCTTTGTATTAAATGAACTTCAGTATTTACAGAAGCTTAAAATGACGTTTGTAAGTTTAAAAAAATGATTGACATGATTTTAGCATAAGCACTATGACCTACTTTGTTTTTTTGTTTGTTTTTTTCTATCTTTTGAAGTGATATCATGTAAGGTACTGTAAGGAGGTTATGGGATGTTTCAACCACCCCCTTGATTTTTTTTATTTAGGTAAAAATGAAACTATAAATTGATCTTCTTGGATTCTTCAATTTTTGATGATGCTATTGAGCTGATCTTTGTTATTTATTTAAACTCATTATTAACATTATATTTTATATTAACATTAGATTTATATTAACATACTATTTATATATTTATATAAACATTATTTATTTAAACTCATTATTAACATTAATTTTCAAAATGAATCAGAAAATGACATTTTCTATTTATTCTTTTCTTAAGATATTTTCCATTTTTTTTTTAATAATCCTGCAAATGTTTGATAATCTGTATAAAATGAATCAATCAAACAATAAAAATTCTCCAAAAAATAGAAAAACTCAAAACCTGCTTGAAGTCTCAATCATTTTTTAAATGTGTGGCAGAATGACTGGTTTTATCAACCAGTTATATGGATAATTTCTGCTTGATGCTTCATAAGGGTAACACAGTCTCCATTCAAAACCCAAGTAGCCATCGATGGGACATAGCTGGGTGAATAGTAGAGATGCTTCTCAACCGTCATTATAGGATTAGAGTTGCAGGATCAGGCAGAATAACCCTGTGGAACTGTAGGTTCCTAAGGAAACTTGAAGCACCTGTAATCAAGAGCCCTAAACCAAGTGCCTTGCCTGAGTCACCTGAACCGACGATTACAGATATGTGTAGGCCACATCAATCTGCCAAAGACTTGGGAAATGGCGGCATTACATTGTGAAGTGACCTGGTACCCCAGGGACCTACTTAGTCACCGCCATCAAGAAACAGGATCCTCAGGGTGCTATCCCAGTTATTCCCATACAATCGGCAAGGCAATAAGGAACTGTTCTGGCATCCATTTACTCAAGCTCATTAGGTAGGTTATGTATTGTTTTCCTCTATCCCTTCAATATATCTTGTGAGTATTAAATTTTCCAAGACCATTTTCCTCATTATATCCCCTAACTTCCTCCGCAATGGGGGGAGGAGGGAAATGTAGAAGTCAAATGGCTTACCTGCCAACATGGCTGCCTTCCTGTATCTCCTGGGAAAGGTAAGCCAGCTAATCTACTTCATTTATAGGAGAGCACTTAATGCAGAAGGTGGGTAGGTCCACTTTGCTGGAATGGACCTGACCAACACATTTGCATGAGTGGTCTCTATTCATCCATATATCTCTCCATTAAATGACTCGGGGGCATTTCAACTTGATGTGACTACACCAGTCTACTTGTGTGTCTGACCACTTGCAAGCTAACCAATATTCTACAAGTATCAATTATAAGTTCATAAATAATCCAATGTTAATTAATTACTTGTAATACATTAAAGTCCACCCTCCCCAAAACAATGAGCATTAATGGATTAAGTAATGTATGTTTATTTTTAAAAATATCCTCCCATATGGCAGTGAATGCTAGACAATCTCCTCACAAAAGAAGAAGAGACTTGAAGCAACAGAAATGTGTTTCTACAGAAAGGATACCGTGGACAAAACATGCGAGCAAGTTTTAAAGAAAATGGAAATAAAAAGGACACTTATTTAACATCAGAGACAGTTTAAATTGTTAGGGGATCTAATGAGGAAAATGGTCTTGGAAAATTTAATACTCACAAGATATATTGAAGGGATAGAGGAAAACAAAACATAACCTACCTAATGAGCTTGACTAAATGGATGCCAGAACAGGGTTTAGCAGAGATTATAAAAATTTTATTTCTTACCAAATCCAAGTTCTTGTGCCAGACACAAAACTTAGTAGTAAAAAGTCACCATAATAAGTGCAAAATTACAAAATAAGATCACGACTGTGTAATATTTTAAAAAGGAAAAACATTTATTTTACAATATTACAAAAAAAAAGGTGCAACACTGGGGTTGCACAAAAATTTTCTGTTGTGCATCTATTACAGCAAGATAACAAGTTTCTGAGGTTACAAAAAGGATATTACCATCTATACAAGGTAAAAAGGTGTTATAATTTAAAAAAAAAGACATGGATTCAAAAACAAAAAAGATTACACCCTTTAAAAATGGGAAAAAACTTTGAGGAAGCAAAAAATTTGCACAAGGCAGAAAACACAAAATACACCCACCTCCATCCTTAACAGAATGCTCAATAATATGACATCTCAGCATGAAAGGGTTTTCATGTTTTCACAAGTTGTTATCTCAAGGGCCTTTTGAAGTATTTTGATGGAAAGTTAACTTGAAAGATCTTTCAGTTTAAATTCTTCTCAGGAAGGCTCAGAAAGGAATGTTCTGTCCTGGGGTTTGAATCTGCCTTGAATCTGCAGGCTCTTCCTCTCCCCCTATCCCCCGTGTTGGTTTATGATTCCCTCAACTGGACCAGTCCTTTTGAAGCATGGACACTAATCCCCTCTTCCTCAACTGTTAACTGCTTTCTTATCAAAAGTTCCTTTTTTTCTACTGATCCGCTAAATAGCAGTCATTTTATTGAACAAAGCAGGGTCATACCATCTCCATCCATTTCACAAGGATTTAAAAATATTGCCACTTACTGGCCAATATATACAAACCTTTCTTCTCATTAATTTCAAAAAGTGAATCCATAACAATCAAATAATTTTGGAAGTATCAACTGCTTGAGCCAAAAGGAACATAAAAAATGTAACAATTATTAAACAAACCATCTGGCCTTCAGAAAAATACACTTCTAGCAAAAGATGTGTATTAAATAAAAACAACCTAGGCAATTATACATTTATAATTGTAACATTTTTAAAATAATAAAAGGAAAATTTTTATAAGATGACAAAAAGACATATTTTATTAAGAGTTAGAAAGGACAGGAAATATTGGTGAACTATGATCGTCAACATCATGATGGGACACAGTTCAAAGAAGAAGAAGGCATCGATGCAAAGTTTGGAAGGCTTTGGCCAAACAAATATGGCACTTTATAACACTTCACCTACTTAGTAGGGAGATGCAAAATTTCTCAGTCTCCTATTTTATGAAGACTGATTCCTTACTAAGTCGTTTTATGACAGTGCTCAAGATAATGAATATAATCTTTCTATAAATATTGGAAATGAAAGAGATTTTTGGAATGCATCATATTTTATGAGTTACTTTTAACAACATATCTCTTTCAGTAGGAGAATAAACAGGCAAGCATTCAAATAAAAAAAAATGGAATTTTAGAGGAAGTAACGGATATAAAATAAAGATTTTTATTTTTTTATCTTTTCTTTTATGCAATCCTATTTTGTTACAGGCATCAGTAAATTCTGGAGTGATAATTGCTTGTTCCCATTCTTTTCATTATTTATTAACATAAACCAAAAGCAAAGTGGTTTTCTTTTTAGGATTTAGCTAGGAAATATCCCTGAGACTTTAGATTTATTTTTTATCTCATTTTTCTCCATATGTACAGAGTAAAAGCAATGCATGGATGAGTTTTCAAAAGTGAATGCAGAAACAAAGAATCATGAAAAGATAAGTTTGGAAAGAAAAGCAAAAAAGAAACAAGGAGACAAAGATAATGACATATAAAAGATATGATTATAAGTAGTACATGTGTGTGTATATATATATATATATATATATATATATATATATACAAAGAAAGAGAGTGAGAGGGAGATATATAAATATGGAGAAATCATACAGAAGTATTTTTGAAGAGATATATTTGTCAATAGTTAAATAAGCACAGATTTTCACACACACACACACACACACACATATATATATATATATGTATGTATGTATGTGTATATATATATATATATATATATATATATAGTTGAACACACAAAAAAATTAATTTTTCTCTCAAATATATATAAAGTCATGGAAAACAACAACAAAAAGTTGATATTAAACTTAAATAATATATATATATATATACATATATCAGAATTATTCACTTTCACTGAATATTTGTATATTTTCTAAGGAAATGCAAACATTAGCAAGTACATAATAAAATTGTCATAGTTTCTTCCCTATTTATTTTTTTAAATATTTCTGAATTTTTAGAAGTTTTAATATATTCAATTATAGATTTTCTAAAAATTGGTGATCCCCAAATTATTCACCCCCTTATTGAAAGTATATTACTTTATGGCAATGGTAATGTTTCTTATTATTATTTTGATATTGATTACAAGCACTCTTTGAAAATGAAATAGTATTAACCTGATTCTGTAGCATTCTAGAAGATTCTGAAGAAGACAAGATATACCATGATAATTCCTTCATTCTGCAATCATGGCAAAAACTGCTGAATTGACAAGTATCTCCAAATGAAAATAGTTGATGTGAACAAGCATGGTAATGGATATACAATTTTTCCCAAGTGTTTTAATTTTCTTATATTGACAATTTGTAACATTATCAAGATGTACAAGGAGACTCAAGGAGTTGAGAATAACTTAAGCATTGGCAGAAAACAGTTAATTTCTCAGAGAATGGAAAGGAAATTTAGTGTAGGTGTCTTGAAGAATCATTTCTTAACTGTAAAGGACATTGTCAATGATGAACAGACAGCCCCCAGTTGAATGTATCAATGATGCATAGTGCAACCAGTCACTGAAAATATTTCTTTCCAAGTATTTTATTTTGTTTATTTATTTAATTAATTAATTATTTATGTCTAATTTTAATTTTTTAAAATTTTCATGGCAATTCCTAAGCATGAAGACTTGAAAAAGGAGTATTTCTTTTAAGAAAGGGAATATTTGAAAAATTCTAGGACTTAAGTTAATATTTTGGCAAGAATCAATAATTGTCATTTCAAGAACTTTTCGTCTAAGTTATTTTCTCTTTTAATAAGTACAGCATTTTTTGGATGGAAATTGTGGTTGAAATTATTTCTGTGTATAACTAATGCATTGGTTAAATTTATATGTAAGAGATATTTCTTGATATATATATATATATATATATATATATATATATATATATAAGTGGACATTAAAGTCAACACTCAGAGGTGACAGACTGTTTAGCATGAAACACTCTGTTACCTCTGAGTGTTGTCTTCAAAGTTCCCTTTTATATTTACACACACTCTATCTCTGATATTGAGCACCACTTTATCCCATAAATATAGCATACTTTAAAACTATATTTCTTCATATACATAAGATAAAGTAAGCTCTAGGACAAACGAACCAAAATTAAAATCCACATAAGATTAGAAATTTAGCAATGTATTAGAAAACAATGTGAAATATAAAAAAAATGAATTTTTAATCAGTCACTTTTGCTCTCAAAAGATATTTAAAAAAAAATTATTTTTTTAATCATGTCACTCCAAGCAAGGCAGTAAAGCCACTAAGACACGAGTAGTTACTGAGTGTGAAAGAATTTGAGAAAAAGAAAATACTATTAATGAGAGAAGACAATAGAAGAACAGGAATTAAAAAGACAGAAGATAACGATTGACATTGCATTTAAATTTTTGACTGGAAAGCAAGCCAGATGAGAGTTCCACAAGTAAGAAGTGCAATAGAAGAAATTGTTAGCACAGAATTTATGGTTACATCTAGCAATTTCAACTATAAAATGATGAGACTTGCCACCAATCTAGAACTGCATTGATTAAGTCTAGGTACCGAAGAGGAAACTCATTGGAGCAATTACTATGAAAAGATTTACAGGAAAGTACAGGGAAGCTATGTTACAGTGGTGGGAAAGTGACTGAACTTAAAAAAAAAGGGGAAGAAAACTGTAAGATTATCTCCCTTGAAAATAGATAAATACAAGACTCTGCAACAGGTCATAGTCAGTTAAATTTGTCAACACAAGCCTTTACCAAGAGACTCTCTTTGCCCAAACAGATAAGCAAAGCTGCTACAAATATAAAGACTCTTATACTTAACATCAGGATATCATGGGCTGAACATGTGAGCAATGATGAGATTTTGAAGAAAATGGAAACAAAAAGAAAAAGATGAAATTTCTGGGGCACATAATGAGGAAGGAGGGCTTGGAAAATCTGATACTCACAGGACCAATTGAGGGAAAGAAGGACAGAGGGAAGCAGCACGTAAGATACTTGATGAGTTTGAATAAATGGATGGTAGAAACTTATTAAGTGCTACAAGTGACAGGAAGATGTGGAGAGCCATGATCACCTATGTTCAAAAGAGACACAGAACACCAAAGAAGGAAGAAGATATGGTAAGAGAATGTCCAAAAGGAAAAATGAATGAGCACTACAGTAAATAAGAAGAGAGCAGGATAAAAGAAAAGGTAAGAACATGATAATCAATATGTTTCTACTTCATTTTCTGCTGTAAACTGCTGAGTAATGACATTTACTAAAATATATGAATTTCTTCACATCCAAAACATGTCCATGTCTTCAACAGGTCAAATTAAAAGACATTATTTTTATTATTCATTTGTAAAGATGTTCTCCTACCCAATCATGTTAGTTCAGGGATTTATAATTACAAATGTCAGTGTGTTGCTGACCTAATCAGAGGTTGGAGACTAGATTTGATCAGCATGTGCCAGCTAAGATCAGTCAAGGAAAGTATATGTCTCATCTTCCCCCATGGATTTTGTCACCACCATCAGCAGAACACATTTAGATTACTATCTGAGAATTCTTGAAACCATTTATATTAAGTCTAAGTAGCCACCTTTCTGTAAGCAGAAGGAATAGCTGTTGGGTCTAAATGTAATCTGTCATTTATACAGCTGATCTTCTGGTAGAATTTCTTTTTTTTTTCTCTCTCTTTGTGTACATATGAAGAGTGAAGGACTATAACCGGTTAACTCTTTTTGCTATTTCTTTTCTATCAAGGATTGGTCAGCAACTAGTTTAGGAGAAGGAAAATTCTGAATACAAAACCATAAGATTCATAAAAAATTGCAATCATGACTCTCCACTGATTTGTTATCTCCATGATATTTTGAGAAAGATAATGGAGTGGTTTCCTGTTACTTTCTCTTCATTTGGAATTCAGAATTTTCCTTCTTCTAGACTGGCTGTCAACCAAGGCTAAACAGTCTAGGCTAACCTCTTATTTAACCCATATCTGGGGAAAGAAAAAAACGGGCCCATGCCTTTTCAAAGGGCATTTATGCAAAGATAAATGCAACAGTATAATTTAGAATTTGAACTTGGGTTCCTGATTCCATTTTCTATGACAACCTCCTTTAAATTACCCACACAATTAACCCTTTGCTATCCTAATTTGTTCTTGTCCCACTGCCCCCCTTAATACAAACTGATTAAGTATATTATACTTGCAGTTTTCCATGTTTCTATTGCTTTCAGCATGCCCTGTGAGTGTTAAGTTCTCCAAGCCCTTTTTCATCATTATGAAATTTCAGCTCTATCTTTATAGTTCCTATTTTCCTTAATACTTCCTCATTGCTCACATATTCTGTTATTGCTCTTATATATAAACCTCTGGGTGTGTGTCTACTTGAAATCCAGAAAAATAATCCAAGATCTGATATCAAATTAATTATAGCTGTGATATTAAATAAATTTCTTATTTATGTGAGTAGCATGTGTCTTACATCTTGCCCAACTTCATGGTGATAACTAATTTTCATATTCAGTTTTAAAAATCAAACTTAAAAAAAATAAATATGCTTTGTCATCCATTTCCACTCTGGCCTTTTGTTATTTTTATAAATACATAATTGTTTGGTTTTCACATTTTATAATCAAATTCCTAAGTTATCCAAATGAAACCATCTTCTGCCTTTAAAATGGTAACTACATTAGCATTTAAATCAAAATTTGATAGAATTGTTGGAGCAAAGTGTATGAATTCTGAAGAAGTATTTTTTGTTTAAGTATTTCACCCCAAGTAAGGCAATAAAGCCATTAAGATTCAAGGTGTTACTGAGTATGAAAGAATAAGAAAAACATTATTAAAGAGCAAGAACAATAAAAGAAGAGGAATCAAAGAGGTGATTGATAATGATTGACATTTCATATAAATTTTTGAAGATCAAAGTTGGCTGGAAACCAAGAGGCTGGAAGAGAGTTTCATGGGTGAGAAGTGCAAGAACAGAAACTGTTAGTTATGGTTACATTGAGCCATTTCAACTGTAAATTGATAAGACCTAAGTCGCATATTTATAATGATTTTTTTCTGGATACTATTTAACCAATAGCGAGGGAAGAAACTGTTAGCATAGAACTTCCAGTTGCATCAAGCCAATTAAACTGTAAATTGATGAGACCAAATATGGAAATAATAATTTTTTCAGATACCAGTCCTACTATTTAACCCATAGCTATGGGAGAAGTGATGAATTCATACCTTTCTAAAGGATATTTGCACATAAGTGAATGTAATGAACTCAGCTTGAATTCAAATATATTTCTCTAATCTTTAATTCATAACTGTTATCACACCACTTACACTTAGTTGTAAGTATCAGATCGGATAAAAATCATAATAAAATAATAACAGTGAAAATACTTCATCTAAAAAGACACAACATGGAGTAAAACTAGTAACAAACAAATAGTAAAAATGCTACGTCCAAAAAACAAAAGTTATAAGATGGAGTAAAATTAGTAATATGATAATAATAGTGAAAATGTGGCATCTGACAAGCAACAATAATAAGATGGGGCAAAACTAGCAATAAAATAAAATAAAAACTGTCGTGAAAATTTCTCAATAGAAATTTAGAAACAAGCTGTAAAATAAATTAAAAAGTATCTAACAAAATTTTCCCTGCTCAATATTCTAGAAAAATTCAATTTTTTAGGTTTTAGACAAAGAGAAAATTATCCAGAGAAGGATCAACATTCATACATGGAGAGACAAACATGCCCTGAAAATAGACAAAATAATGAAGGAGTAGAGAAAGAAATAAACTTGGAAGAGATACACAAAAACTGTACATAAAAAGCAAATAAAAAGTCAATAAAAGATAGTCTTTCCTTAAATATGGATGAAGACAAGTGGGTGAGAGAGAGACACAGAAAACAAAGAAAGGGAATAAAACTGGGGAAAAAATCAAGACAAACAAAAAGGAGAAACAAAGCAGGGAGATTGGAGGGTAGGGCTTATTTATAGTTTGTCTCTAACTCGTGTCTTTCAAAAGAGTGTCTTCATAAATGAGATTAAGTGAACAGATAAATGGGCTGGGTTATGTTTAAGGCCTTCCTCACAATAGGTGGGTCTGACCTGTCACTAGAGAAATCACCCACTTGATCCCCTGGGGACTTGAAGAGAGAGAGACTGGAAAGAAAACAAAACAGAAGATGGTAATGGCTATGGGTGGAGATAGGGCAGTCAATTCAATGAGCTCAAAAACAGATTTTGAAAATAATCAGAGCAACAATGTAAAAAAAGGATACATTGTCATTGGTCCTGATCTGGCATCTCAGCTTCAGTCACTTTTCCACTGCCATTATATAGCTTCCCTGTGTCTTTTCTACAAATACTTGGTATGGTAATTGTTCTGATGGTCTTTCATCTAGGGTACCTAGACTTAATGAATTTAAGTGAAGTACTAGATTGGCAGTTAGGTCTCATCATTTTACAGCTGAAATGGATTGATGTAACTGTAAATGCTAGAGGTTTCTTCTATTGTACTTCTTGCTTCTTAGTTTCTAGTCAACTTTGACCCTCAAAAATTTAAATGTAATGTCAATTGTTATCTCCTGTCTTCTTGATTACTCCTCTATTGTTCTTACTCCTCATTAATTTTTTTAATGTTTTCTAATTCTTTCATACCCAGTAATCTCTTGTGTCTTAATGGTATTACTGTCATGCTTGGAGTGATTTCAATTAGATAAAAATATAAAAAATACCTTTTTATACAAGTTCTATTAAAGATAACTAACAAGGTACTTTAATTAAGCTTTTTATACAATTTTTCTTGTGTTTGTATAAGTGTTTTCTTTTCTGGACATAAGTGTGTAAAAACTGTCCAAATCATTTTCATTACAATGTCAATTGTTATTTTCCATCATCTTAATTCTTGTTCTTTTATTGTCCCCTCTCCTTAATAGTATATTTCTCACATATTTTGTAACACTCAAAAACTCTTGTGCATCTTAGTGGCTTTATTACCTTGCTTGAGGTAGTGATGAAAAAAAAAATAGAAAGAAAGAAAGAATCCGTACAATAATTTTAATCCCCCACCAAAATTCTGTTGGCAAAAACAACTAAAAAGTGCAATATGCTCTTTACCAATCCCTCCCCAACATTACTATGTTTAACACAGGATCACAGCAAAAGTAGATCATCCTTGAACCACACTTATACATCAGAGTAAGGCTGGTCTACACCACCCAGCTTTTTAGGATAGCTCAGGTACCAAGGACTGAATCTGACCACTCTGCTGCTTTGTTATAGAATTGTTACCAGCCTGTTCTGGTACATTTTGGGGAAAAAAGGTGATTGTTATTTACTAGCAATACATGACTAAAAGACATTGACAATTTCTGTTGAGTGTTGACATTTTGGTAAATGATATCCCAACACAATATGATAAAAATACATAAAAAAAAAAACAACCATTCCTCTATGCATTGAATATTGTTGCCATATCTGGTTTGGTGCTCCTACTATATATCTTGAGATTTTTGACAAAATTCAAAGGGTCTGCAATGTAATCGATCCTGACTTGACTTCAACTACTTTCTAACCAATGTGACATGGCTTCTCTCTGTCTTTTCTACAAATATTTTCATGTCAATTCTTCTGATAAGTTTTCCTCCTTGATGCCTCAACTGGATGCTTGTTGCTGATTTGAATCACTCCAATCAAAGAAAAAGATGAGAAAAGTTTTTAAATATAAAAATATAAAATATTTTTGTTTTCGTGTTTTTATAACTAAATTTTTCTCAGCATGTATGAGTGCTAAAGTTCCTTGTTTGTAGTTGTTTGTTAACATGAAAAGAAAATGTGATGTCTGTGTATGTATGTGTGAAAAAGAGAGGCAATGGAGAAGGTGAGGAGAAAAGTATAGGTGTCACATAGCTTGGTGAGGAAGTGTAAATGTCATGTAGCTTGGTGAGGAAGAGTGTAAGTGTCACATAGCTTGGTGAGGAAGATGGGTGAATGAATAAGGGAATCTCTTTGAAGCTGAGCCATGTTGTGAACTGTTCCCATCTGTTGCCGTTCTTTACTGTCTTTGTCCATCCAGAAACTTTATTTAAATACTCTTCAAAAGGATCATGAAGCATATTTATTTTTACTGTTGGTGGGAATGTGACACATTGGTTGGAAAATGTTAAATATTTATTTTCAAAGGATTAATTTATTAACCAAAAGGATGTGTGTTGAATATTAGCTAGTTTGCCAGAGGTTTAGCACACAAGTAGGCAAATGTAGCCCAAAGCCAAAACTGACTTGAGTCATTTATGGAGAAATATATAGCTGAATAAAGACCCCTCATGCAAATGCATTGGGAAGGTCCATTCTAGCAAAATGGACCAACCCAACTGGTGTATTAGGTGTTCTCCTATAAAATAAGGTAAAATCAGCTGGCTTGCCTTTTACAAGGAAATAGAAGGAGGCAGCCATGTTGGCAGGTAAGTCACTTGACTTCTACAGATGTGCAGATCCTCCAACTCAGAAACTAATTTTTTGTCATATGATAATTGATTCTCTTGATGTTTATTTCGACTTCGCTCCACAACAGACAGGCAACTAGGTTTCACCATTTTACTGTTAAACAAGCTGTAAGTTCTATTCTAATAGTTCCTTCTCTTGTACTTCTTACCTTTGGAACTCTCTTGTAGTTTCTTGCTTCCCTAACACAAAATTCAAAAATTGAAATTCAATGCCAATCACCATTTTCTGCTTTCCTGAACCCTGTTCTTTTATTGTCCTTTCTTTTCACTAAAGTCTTATTTGTTTTCACTCCCAATAACACCTTGTGTTCTAGTGGTATTATCACCTTGTTGGGGTGAAATGATTTTAAAAAAAGTAATGTTCTATTCTATACTGCTGTATAAGCTGGTTTGGATATAGGACTAATAAGTACGGTAGGCAATGTAAATTTTGTAAAGATGCTTAATTATGTCCACAACAATGAAATGCTAAGTGCAATAGGAAGATTCAATGATACAAATTGGGGGTAATGCAAAAAAATGATTTTCGTTAATTTTCATCTCAGCTGGGTGAGGGTGGAAAAGGCATAACAAAAAAATATTTTAAATGCTTTTAACAATTTTAATGTCTAATGTACATTGCACTTCATTCAATGCCAAAAGCATGGGTGACCCTCTTTCAATTCATGACTGACTGGGTATAAAATTTACCACAGTAGGATGATGTTACTTTCTGCAGTCCAGATAATAGAGTCGTTGTGACCTCCACAATCATTTCATTAGCTGAATATATTTGCTTCACAAAGGCTACATATAGTTTTTGAATTCAAAGTTGTTCTCCTAAACTAGCTGCCAACTAAGGCTAAAATGCCCAATTTGCTATACTATATAACCCATAGCTGGAGGCAGAGAGATGGATTCATACCTTTCCTAGGTGTATTTGTACATAAGTGAATGTAATGAACCCAGCTGGAATTCAAACTTGGCTTTACAAATTCCTCATTCTGTGCAGCTATCCATTATAGTACCAACACATCTATGCAAAGCAAAAATAATGATATAACCACAATATTGACATTTTACCCTACTAAAGGTTATGAAAAAAATCTCCATCAATATTAGAAAGAGAGATAACAGTTAGTGGACTTGTGGAGAAAGTAAAATAAAACCAAAAAATAAAACAATAATGAATAAAAAAATTAATTAATCTTCCCATGATGCAAATTATAAAGAAACTGGAAAAGATTTTTGGTCACATATGTGATTTTATACCTCCACTTCCAGAAAGGACAGAATTTTCCTTTTTCTCCTCCTTGGTTTCAAAATGTGAGCCTCACAGTAATAACATTTCCACTGGGGAATGTTAGTTTCCCCAGTCCACTGATGACTGAACTTTTCAAACTTACCAACGACATCATTGGATGTGTTTTATGAAGTAGAGGTTTAGTCTTCTCAACTCAGTGTCCAGCTGACTTGAGCTCGACCATGTTTACCCATTCACTTCCTTGCTTCGCACAAATCATTTCAAGACAAAAAGAAAAACAGACATACTCAAAAGATCTTTTAAATTTCTTTCAATACAGTCAACATAAAAGGAATAAACGTCTGTAGTAAAAACAAGTTTTTTGTATGCTTTTTCTATCTTCTTTATTTACATATTGAACATGCACCTTCTCAAAAAAGAAAAAAAAATTACACACAAAACCCACAAACTTGCTAACCTCTACAAACCTGAGAAACCTGTTTTCCTGAAAAACGTTTTTAAGAGAAAAATGTTATAAATTTCAAGCAGTCACGGTAATGCATATTGAATGTTTCCTGTATGGAAACGGCTATTCATACTGTTAAAACAAGATCTTGATCAATAAACTGAGTAACAGGACTTCAGACAATAGAAAATTTCCCCCCGAGGGAGAAATTTCAATAAACTTAAATAATGCCTAACAATTAAATACACTTTTGCAGGAAGGGAGACAAGCCTGCTACTGCCACTGAGCTGAGCAGTAGGAGTCTAATATCTTCAGAAATTTGTTAGCCAAGAATGGTGAGTTCAATCCAAGGAAGGACCAAAAGAGTCAACATAATTAACATATAACATCACCATAACCATTCAAAAATATATTTTCTTGCCTGGACAAACTATATGAAAATAATACAAAATGATGCCTGAAGGCATGTTTGTAGAAATGTCATTTTCATGCATATAGGTATACAAAGAACTCTCAAAGGTGTTGAATGACTTACATTTGAGAAGAGATTTTATCAAATGATTTATTAGAGTTATCAGATATGCTTATGTATAATCAAGTAACCTGAGGGTATTTGTACATTGTGTTGTGTTCAATGTGATACCTGAACAGCCCACCAAGGAATGAGACAAGATATATATTATAGAATGCTTTTGGCAGTGCCATCTAGCAGTTGTTAGCAGAAGTTCTTTGACAGACAAGTGGGGTAATCCTACAATCCTCTTTCTAAAGGTGTTTATTTAAAATAATATGTGCATCAGCAAGATGACAAAACCATTTTCATGTCAGTATTCAGTTATATATAGAGCAGCATTTTTCTTTCATCCTCATTGATGGGATGACAGATCGTATATGATTTCTTTTTTATTAACTTTGAGTCAAAAGACTGAACAAAATTATTAGTCAACTTTCTTACAACTGGGCAAAAATGACTTTACATTGTGCATCCGTTCTGCTATTCTTTGGTTTGCAGTAATTGCACCTCCCATCACCACCGTTTATTAAATTTCAGTTCAATGATTTCAATGACTAAAAAGAAAATAAACAGAAAGGTAGACATACTATTTACATTATTCAGACTATTGTCCTCATCTTTGTTGCATATTTATTACAACATCTCAACTGTTGTATGCTCTGGCCTTCTTCAGGTGGTTGGAATGTCAAACTGAAACCACATAAAGAAGGCCGGAGTGTACAACAGCCAAAACTTTGTAATAAATATGGCGACAAAGATGAGAACAACAGTCTGAGTAATGTAAATAGTGTACATAATACCTCATCTCAGAAATATAGACAGATACTGAAAGGTAGACATAATTCCAGTTTGCATTAGAGTCAAAAAGGTAAACAGGGGTCTAGTTTACAAGTGTCTAAAAAAGAAAGACACAGGTTAAGGTTACAATATAGTCTAAAAAGATAGACATACCTACAATTGAGTCAAAAAGGTTTGGTTTGGTTTGGTTTGTTTTATTTTACAGCATATCAACCTCAATGGGTCATTTAATGCCGACAGCTTTTTTTTCCTGGTAATATTTTTGTTTTGTCAAAAATCTATTTCTGTTAATATTTTTTCCTTAAAAATGTACAGCTAGTAATATTATTTTTTCAAAAACATAGCTGGTAATATTTGTTTTCTTCAAAAATTTATTTCTGGTATTAAAACCTATTTTTACACTTTTACAATGCTTTTTACCCTAGTTTTGGGGTTAACTATTTGCCCATAGCTGGGACCCTAACAGGTGCTACCACCCTGGGTCATGGTGGACCTGGGAACACCAGCAATTAAGAGGTCGTTTCATGCTCCTCAAAGCCTACTGATCAGAGGCCTTGCTGTTGGATGCAATTTATCGTCTTACCCTGGATGCAGATGTAGTTTATCGTCATATCCAGGACAGGAGTCAAAAAGGAGACAATAGTTAGTAAGTATCAACCAGAAGGTGGCTCCCTTTTTGTGGTGGTTTAAGCTCTCTGCAGAAGATTCAGTTAGCATATTCTTAGCCCAGGTAAACTTTGCTGAGAAAATTATTCTTTTTCTTCTGGATTACAAACCTGTGAAAGGTGATAGAATGAATTATCCAAAATATTCTGGAAACAACAGGAAGAAAACAAAATTCTTATGAATTTTATTTTTATTTTCCCAAGACATTTTGATTTTTTTGAGAAAATCTGTTGGCAGGCTAACATTTTTGTTTACCTTATTCTACTTATAATCCAATTTCTGAGATCAGTTCTAATGTAAGACAATTCTACTTAATGCTATTATATGGTTCCACTGTTCTTCTCAAAAAGCCATGGCAATTGATAGAGAATAAAAAAGTCGTAATCTGCTGATAGCCCTAATTGACTACATTCTGAAAGAACGTGGCATTTTAGGAAAAATGTAATAATTCATATTCCCTGAGTTATGGGTAGAATACTAGAGCAGATAGAGTAGCTAATCTAGGCAAAAAACCAACTCCAAATTCAGAACTACTAAAATAGGAATGGTTAACCATTCCATTGCTATTTCGAAGAAAGTCATCACCATGATTGCTGAAACCTTGAAGGAACATGTCATTAAAAAATTGTCATTATTATTTTGTTACAGGATTTTTTTAAAAAATTTTATTCAAATGAATTTGATTAATGAATTTGGTGACAATAATTGTGAGTTCAATCCTTGGGCCAGGTAGTATAGATATACTCGAACTGAGTGGAAACAATAACTGAATAATTAACCAAGACAAGCAGAATGAGAAAAATCTACCCGTGGAGATTGAATTGAAGGTTAAGTTTGAAATTCCATGAAGGTTACTTGAATTGATAGAAACCTGGAGAAGGCCAGAGAAGACAACACCCAAAACACTGAGATTATAACAACAAAGATGAGATATTATTTTGACTGGGAATAATAAAGATAATGATTTTTTTTTGGTGTTTTTTTCTCCCCCCAAATTCCACCTATTCATTTACCATCGTTGTTCAGGTGAATGGATTCAAAACAGAATCAGGTTGTGTGCGTCTTCTGTTTATAATCTACAGAATGTGGATGATATTCCATTGTCATGCAATGTTTTGTAGATTCATTCAGTTCCAGTCAGTGTTCTTTCAATGAGCGTTATACCATATCTGATGATTCCTTTTCAGTACTACGTCTACTCCCATTACACTCACTGCAAATGGATTGTTCACTGAAAGGAACAACGGCAACAAGACTGGATCCATTAGATTATAAAAAGAACTCACTAAACAAGATTTAACATGATATACATTCACCTGATGATGGTCAGAGAATGGATCAGCAGATAAGTTTTGAAAAGAAAAACAAAAATTTCTCAGTAGATTTGTTTCTTTTTTTTTTATATACTATTGTTCACTCTATACAAATCCCACAAAATACTCAAAACAGAAGGTTACTAAATGAAATTGATGTAACGGCATAAAATAAGTAAGAAGTGTATATTAGGAGAATAAATAGGATAAATAACAATTGAACCTAGACTTAAAGAAGTTAAAATTATTATGTTCAGGGAAGCAACCACTTGGGAGGTTGTTCCACAAATTAACAGTTCTGGGGAAGAATCCATCTGAGTGGAACTTTCTCCTTACCAAGGGGATACAAATACATGATGGATCACCCAATACAAGGCCCAAAAGCTACTCAAGTTAGAGAGTTATTGATTGAAGTGGTTTTTATGGACATGAGAATTGGAGATTATGAGGATATATAGGATATATAATGGTTGACCCTAGACTTGAAACGGCTAAAATTGTATTAAACAGGGAAGCATACTCATGGGAGTCTTTTCCACAAAATAACAATTCTGGATAAGATGAATAAAATTTGTTCTTACCAATGAAATATCAAGGGAATTTGGCTTAGTCAGTTCCATGTTTGTGGTACGGTAGGTCCTAGCTGTGAAGGTCTGAACTGGGGGAACTAAGGAATGTAGCTTGTTTGAATATTTACCATAAAAATATCAATAGAGTAACAAGAGGTTAGCAACTTTCGTCAGTGGGAAAAGAGTTGCAGGATGGAAAACAATCTGTCACCCAAAAAGTTACATAAATGGTTTTGAACTCTGTCAAGGCTGAACAGCTCAAGCCAGGGTGAGCACAAGGTACTGGCAACTTGAGCAGTTCCCCAGGCCCCATCATGTTTTTGGAATCTTCCAAAAGTAAAGCTTATAAAAACATGTTTGAGGTCATCTATGACTTAAGACAGATTAAAATTTTTGGCTATTTTGTCAATAGAAAATGATCTCATAAAAAAGATAGGTGTAGAAAGTGCAATGAAAAGATTTGCCGAGCTAAAGGCTGGAAAAAAAATGTTTTAAGTAGGATAATGAATGTTTTCTTCAGCTTGTATTAAGTTGTATATTGGAATAAACTCCTTATTCTACATTTTCAATTTTTATCCTTAGGAAATTTTAAAAAACTATACTTGTAAGGATGCCAAAGTTCAGCTTGCCTGGGGTATCAGCAACCTGAGTGACATCACTAGCTCCAGCCCAAATATGAACATAATTCACCATCTTTGATCTGATCTGACTCTTGTAAAGATAGAGCATGGCAGGAGGAGTCAGATACTTTCTGGAGCAGTACAAGGAACCAAACATTTTTCTAGCATCTTCAGTGATACTATGACTATATGAATTACTCTTGAGGTCTAGAGTGAGCTTTAGTCCCAACAGCTGTTCAAGACATGGAGCCTCATTTAGAGTACAACTGTTCAACAAGACTGGAGTAAATTTAGGGTCTTCTCTTTGGTGACTGATGAAATGTAACTAGCTTTGTTTTGGAGGTACTGAATGATACAAGCCAATCCTCTCCCCACCCATGTTGAGCTATGAGTGGTCAGCTAGGTTAGTGAAGAGAACAGCAGTTTGAAAATTAAAATACAAACTGATACCAATTAAAAACAAAAGAAATAAAAAGAAGCAAAATAAGACCACAAAGTGAGACACCTTCTGGAAGGTCAGAGAGCATCATGACTAAAACATTGTAATAATAACAAGAAAGATGAAGATAACAGTCCAAATCCCCAAAATTCAGACAAGAGGTGATCAGGTGATAACAACAAAGATGAAGATACTAGTCCAAATGTAAATAATGATACAGAAATTTATACAGAAATTACAAAGTGAATATTTTTTCTAGCGTATTAAGCAAGAAAAAATGCTTATATTATTTCTATAAATTGCACACTTTTTTCTTTATTTTTACATTCAGAATGCTTTAAAAATTCCATTAACAAGACAATTGTTTATAATAAAATTATATTCAATTGGTAGACTCATTGAAAACAATGTTTTTGTTTGAGTTTGGGTTTGACCAATTCGTAAAAAAAAAACTAAATAAAAAAAAAAACTAATTAAGACATGCGTGTCCGTCAACCTTAAACAATAATCTTTTTCAATTTTATTTTTCAGACTTTATGATGGTCGATACTTGATCTATCTCTTACTGTTACATCCCCGGGCAATGCCAGGCTCTACTGCTAGTATATATATATATATATATGTATATAGATATATATATATCAATTTCTTATGGCAGTTAATGTGGAGGAAACTTGAGCTAACAGAGATATGATTGAAAATAAGATGATTTTAGGAAGATAAGAACAGAAAGGACACAGAAAGAGTTGAAATTTCTGGGACACATAAGAAAGAAAAGTTTGGAGAATTCAAGCCTATCAAAGGCAACAGAGACAGACGGGAGTAACCTATCTAACAAGTTTGTGTAAATGGATCACTGAACAGGAACAAGAGCTGGGATAGACAGTAAAAAAAAAAACATTGCTAAAAGTTACAAGGGATATGGATTTGTGGAGAGACATGATCGCTCACTTCCCAAAAGGACACAGCACATAAAAGAAAAAAGAAGTTTGTCCTTTGACAAATAAGAAGCAAATAAGTTGATAGAATTTGTAATAAAAAGGAAATTTACATCATATTAACACATTGACAATCAGTCAATTATTATTAATTAAAATTAATTATAATTAAATACTAAAAGTAACTGAGTTCTCTTCCCCATGTTCATGCTGGACCTCTGTGAGAGAAAACTATTTTGCTTTTTCATTTTTTTGATTAACTCCCCAAAATGTTTTTTATTAATTTACTGCAGCTTCTGATCATGACAATTGCGAAGCATCTTATATCCTGCCCAAGGATGACCCAGAACTGTGAAAAACAGGGGTACATTAAACAACTTAACCAAAAAAGAAACTATCTATTCTATCCCTATTTCCATGGCAAATGTTCACATGAGCAACATATCCTTAGTTGCACTAGTTCAGACCTTCACATTTAGGACCTGTCCTGCTACATGCACACAATGTCAAATCAACCTCATTTACTTCATATTCCATTGATAAGAAACAAGTTTCACTCTGCCAGCTTTTTCCCTGAAAAATGTGAAACTTTGTGGAACAGACTTTCAAGAGGATCACCCCGTCAATTACTAGAATATTAACCTTATAAAATTTAATCATTTAGTAATCCTCTAGATTGAGCGGCTCTCGAGTCTTGTATTGAATGGACATTTAGTTAAAAAAAGAAGAAGAAATAAACAGAAGGAAAACTAAACAAAAGAAATGATAGTGAATCAAGCACAAGCATTTGAGGAGATGGGAATTTTTATTTCCTTATGTCAATTCTGGCAGTTAGCCTCACAAAAAAATCAAATGTTGAAATCTGTGACCTCTGATACCACAGCACTAAACCCCTGAGCTATTACTAAATTTCCACAAACCTGATTGCTGACATGAATCATACATCCAGTCTTCAACAGCATAGTAAACTTGTGACACACCAGTGTTGTCATTATATTATCATAAGTCTTCTTCGGCTTGTCAGAAACCACAGCTGTGACAAGAGCCTTGTAACACAGGCCACACATGATTCACATGTATTGTCATCAATGACCTTTTTAACAATAACAGCTAATTCAATTCTTAAATAAACAAAAAATTTACTAATGAACACATTTCCAGGCTGAGTAAGGATGCCACAAAACAAAAATTAATCACAGAATCTGAATTTTGAGGTCATAACAACATCGGCTGCTGATTCAGCTGTGAGACTATGAGCAGGAATATAGGCCTGAAAGAAGATATTTTCCATGATATACTCACAAAGTTCACTTCTTCCAAGACATCTTACAGTTGAAATGTGTAGGTATAACCATAAGTTCTATGCTAACAGTTTCTTCTCTCGCACTTCTTGCTTGTGGAACTCTCTTCCGGTTTCTTACTTCCCTGTCAACTTTGATCTTCAAAAATTTAAATGCAATGTCAATCATTATCTTCTGTCTTCTTAATTATTGTTCTTTTATTGTCTTCTCTCTTTAATGGTATATTTTTCTTATATTCTCATGAACCGATTATGTGAGCAACAATGAAGTTTTAGAGAAAAGGTGAACAAAAAAGAAAATTTATACTTAACATTAGGAAGAGACCATTGACATTTCAAGGATACATAATGAGGAAAAGGGTTTGGAAAATATGATACTCACAAGACAGATTGAAGACAAGAGGGACAGAGGAAAACAATGCATAACATATTTAGTGAACTTGAGTAAATGGATGGCAGAACAGGGTTTGGGAGAAATAATAAAAAGACAACATTTAGTAAAATCTACAAAGGACAGGATAGTGTGGAGAGCTATGATCGCTTATGCCTTGAGCAGACAAGGCACATAAAAGAAGATGTAGATTGTTCTCATTCTATTATCTAGATCTAGAGATATCTCATCTTCTTTTTATTTAGTCTTGTATATACCATATTCCTTCAGGAAGTGGACAATCATGGTTCTCCACAACTTTACATAAACTTATCGGATAGGTAACCCATGGTGTATCTTTTAGCCTTTGATATGTTCTGTGTGTGTTAGCTTCTCCAAGCCTTCTTTTCTCATTATCTGTCCAAAAAATTTCTGCTGTCTCTTTTTGATTCTAAATATGTATCCATTTTTTGTTTTCATTTTCCTTTTTCGTTTTCCTTAAGAGTTTCTCGTTACTCACAATTTCCATCCATGGTATTCTCAGCATCGTTCTTGAAAAGCACATCTCGGTTGCCTCATGTCATTTCTTCATCTGTGAGGAGATTGTTCCATATTCACTGGCATATAGGAGGATTGGTATTTAGTAGTAATAGATATATCAGTCCTAAGTTGTGTGATGAGGTCCTTTAGTCTCGTATTTTTCCTCATGACATGTGTCTTATTTGTATAGAAATGCTCCATCCATGGCATTTTCAAGATCGTTCTTTAGAACCACAACAGGAATTGGTTACCCTGTTTCAACTCTATAAATCTGCACTACCTCGACCAAGGATTGAACTCACAATTACTGTCACTAATTTCATGAACAAAAGCTTTAATACACAAGGCTATTGTCTTTTAATTCTGTATCAATTTGTAAGGTTAGAACAACAAAGTAACTCTAAAGAATTAAATTTTCAGCAAAGATTCTAACTTCCAGGAGAGTAACTCTTTGCAGCTTCTTGGACTAATGTTTTTCACTGATATGAAGTGGAAAGAGCATATTAGATCAATTGTTAAGTCTACATCTAGGAAAGTTGTTTCACTGTGTTATGCTAGACATTTTTTCTTGCCAGAATCTATTTTACACATTTACAAGTTCACCATTCATCCTTGCTTTGAATATTACTGATACATTTAATCTGGTGCTCCTGCTACATATTTAGAGATTCTTGATAAAAAAAAAGTTATTGGTCTTGACCTGGCATCTTGACTTCAGTCCCTTTCCCACTGCCATAACACTTCCCAGTGTCTTTTCTATAAATACTTTCACAGTGATTGTTCTGACAAACTTCCCTCTATGTCATAGAGACAATGAGGTATTATGGTGGATGTAGCAAGAAAGGTACGTATGAATGTGTTGTTTTGGTGTAAGGAATATTGTTCGTATGATTGGGTCAGTGTTTGCGGCTAGCTAAGTTATAGTTAAGACATAAGAAGACCGTCCTTTTCCCAATCCCCCCTATGGCCTTGTGCCACATTTCTGTATTGTACAGAATAAATATCACTTTCCTCTATGGAACCTAGACTTTATGTAGTTAAGCACAGCACTAGATTGGTGGAAAGGTCTCATCATTTTACAGTTAAAATGGCTATATATAACTGCAAGTTAAGGCTGCATATAGTAAGAATAATGTCCTACCCCATGTACCATATTCACCTGACTTTCCATCAACCAATTATCTTTTTCAATCACTGTAAAACTTTTCCACTGTAATTCATGGCTCTCCACAATTTCCTGTCCTTTGTAGCTCTTAATAAATTTTGGCTTTTTGTTATCTCTCCTAAACCCTATTCTACTGTCTATTTACTCAAGTTGGTTAGGTAGGTTATACATTGTTTTCCTCCATCCCCTTCCTTTCAATGTAACCTGTGAGAATCAAATTCTAGCTTTCTTTCTTCATTATGTGTCCTCAAAATTTCAGCTCTTTTTGACGAAAAGTTTAAGTATCCTTTCTCTTTCCATCTTCTCTAAAATTTCATCATTGCTCACATGTTCAGTCCATGGTATTCTCAGCATCTTTCTGTAGAACCACATTTCTGTTACTTCAAGTCTCTTCTTTGCCTGTGAGGAGACTGTCCAGCATTCACTGCAATATAGGAGGATTTCAGTATATTCTTCTTTGTTTCTAATGAAATTGTCTTAATACTTTGCTTAGCTATTAGAAGACATCTTTCACTATCCCAATGCTCAGTGTGGTACTTTGTTAAAACATTTCCCAAATTTTTAAAATTGTTGTACTTGCTTGAGTTTTGGATTTCCAATTTGTAATTTGCATGTTAGAATGTCCATTTTGCTAACAACCATGTATTCTGTCTTTTTGTGATTGATATTTAGTCCTTTCTTCTTGCTTTCCTTTAATACCTTCAGTAGTAGTTCTATATGCAAACATATATTTCACTTTGTGTATTGCAATAATGCAAAAATACCATAATATTGACTTTATCCTTTTAGAAATGGAGGTCCTATACATAATATCAGTATAGCGTATAATCAATCTCTGGCTTTTTAAAGAGTCATCGGTACTTTCTTATTTACAAATGTCAAGTTTGAAATGGTGCTTACGTCATTGACATGTGCATACAAAAATCAACTTTAATATCTTTTAACCAGCAATGTTTTGTCTGGCAAAATATATTTTTTACAAGATAGATTTAATTAATGAATTTAAGTACAAAAGTTTATATTGTGGTAACCCTTCTTACTATTATGAATGGACTAATACATTCATGATAAGTAGTCCTGGGTAATTGTCTAGAAAAGAGGACGCTACTATTTGAGTGACATGTATAGTTGAGTATTGTATGCTACTATCACAACTGACTCTGTCGTGTTAAGTGTTGTGTCTTGTCAGACCCCACATTACAACATTTTCCATAAATAAAAGTATAGAAAATGTGCAGATATCAATGACATAAGTACAGTTTCAAATTTGACATTTTTAAATAACAAACTAAGTTTAGATAACTCTGTAAAAAATTGTGGAATGGTCTGTAACTGCATTATATTATAAACAGGACCCTCTTCTAAATCAATTAAACAAATTGATATTTTCCAATTCTGAAAAATGTAGTGGCTTCAGAAAGGATTAATGAAGGTTAATCTAGAGAAATTAATACCTGAAAAATTTTTCACTATTTTTTTTATTGGTGGCCAGCTCAGTTTAAGTAATGCTATTCCTTGTTAATGAATCTAGAGCTTAAAGAATATATCAAGAGAAGACATATATATCATTCAGTTATGTGCCATGTGTGATACATGCTTAGGTGATCATTTATCTTTCAGTACATGATTGACAAGGCAAATTTTTTCCTGTAGTATGTTGCTATTTGTTTCTGTGGTAGACCTGTTGCCATCCAAGGCTATAGAACCTGGTCTGTCCTGTTATTTACCCATAGCTGGGGGGAGAGGAAGAGGTTTAATACCTTTCCCAAGGGTATTAGCACATTAAATGAATGTATTGGATTCAACTGGATCTTGAACTCAGCTCTGCAGTTTCTCAATCCGAACCACTATCTACTACTCCACCGTACCCTCCTTGATGTAAGTCATGAAGTAGAGATGTTAAAATCAAGCAAGTATAGAAATTTAAATATCTGAGAAGATAGATAAGATAGTAAAAACAAAAAAAAAACATTGCTAAGAGCCACAAAGGAGAGGATACTGTGGAGACCCATGATCACCCACAGCACACAGAAGAAAAAATAGTTGTCCTTCTCTTAGACTAGTTGCTATCTGAGGCTATAGAACCCAGTCTGTCTTGCTATTTACCTATAGCTGGAGGGAGAAGAGGATTCATACCTTTCCCAAGGATTTTAGCATGTAAGTGAATGTAATGGATTCAACTAGAATTCGAGCCACTATCCATTACTCCACCGAGTCTCCTGACATATATATAGGCACTGAATACATGCGAAAACACAAAAATATAGGGAGGGCCTGAACCAAGCAAAGAGATAAAAATTAATGCTGATGAAATGAATAAAATGTAGTGTGAAAGACAAGCCAAGGCCACAAAATCAGCAATGCTGAATGACTCATAACCAATTCGAAACTTGTTTCTCTAAGTTGACCTGTTCAGCTTTATAATTAGATGACTTTAATCAATAAAGGTTATTTGTAATACTTAAGAGGATGTATTGATTTCCAGCTGACAAAAGTATTAGAAGTCCAAGTAAGGGTCAACAGAGAAAATAAATCATCCTTGATTCAGGAAAACAGCAAATGATTCCTGCCAAAGAGTTGGAATTAAAAACACATCTTTCTAATAACATCATTTTAATTACATTATTTACATTCAAAATAATGTCCTCATTTTTGCTGTTATTAACAAAATATATTGGCCATTGTTCCTTCCAGCCTTCTTCAGATATCTGCTGATCCAGGTTACCCACAGAGAATATAAAACTGCACCCCTTTCAACATCTGTCTCTATTCCTGAAAAAGGTAACTATTTACATTGTTCGGAGTGTTGTCCTCATCTTTGTTGTCATATTCATGACATTCTGGCTGCTGTATGCTTCAGCCTTCTTCTGGTGATTGAAATTTTGAACTGAATTGACACATGACTCAGTGTTGAAGTAATTCAGGGACTTGATCCGAAGAGTTGTGAGTTCAATACCTGGCCACACAAGAGGTGAACAAAAACTTGGAGAGATGGGTTACTAAAAGAAAATAACTAAAACTGAGATATTGAGAATATGCATGGCATGTGGAACTGGAACAATCTACTCCAGCGGATAAAATAAAGGTTTCAGTTTGAAATTCCAATCACCTGAAGGAGGCCAAAGTGTAAAGCATTCTAAACGTGATGAGGACAACAGTCCAGACAATGTAAATAGTGTAAATTGCACCCCCATTATTTTAAATTATGGGGGTAGATTGCTCTTGTTCTGCTGTCCATATCAAGGGATATCTTGTTTCATTCTTCTTTTTTTAATACTGCTTAGTTATTGTGCAACAAGCAATTTGAAACTGAAAGGACACTTATACATAGAATCAGAAAGAGTTGAAATTTCTGGGTTACATAATGAGAAAAGAGTGCTTGGAGAATTTGACACTCACAGGACATACTGAAGGCAAGAGGGACAGAGGAAAACATCAAGTAACCTATTTAATAAGCTTGAGCAAATGAATGTCAGAACAACAACTGGGAGGAATAGTATAAGGAAAAACATTGCTAAGAATCACATGTTGTATAAAGCCATAACCTCCCACATCCTGAAAGTATACAACAAATAAAAACAGATCCTGTCATCCTTGTAGCTTGTATAACTTTCCATGAACTTATGCCATCTTTCAGCTAAATCTACAATTATAAAATAAAAATTGCACTTAGTTTGTACTACCCAGTGGAAGGATTGAACTCACAATTACTATGCTCCTAAATTCATAAACCAAAGTTCAGGAAGGATTGTACCATCGAACAATAACTAAATGGGTTAAAGTGATGGTTCATGAATTTAGTAGTTTAGTAATTATGAGTTCAGTCCCTGGGCTGGGTAGTAAATACTTAGACTTAGTAGAAACAGAGTGAGCAATAACTGAACAATACTAAATAAAAACAAGATAAAATATCCCTAGACATAGACAGCAGACTGAAAACAATCTGCCACCATAGATTAAATAAAGGATTCAGTTTGAATTTCCCCACAGCTGATTCAGATCAACAGACACCTGAAGAAGTCTAGAACACATCAGTTGAAAAGTTGTGATAATAACCAAGATGAGGACATTATTCCAAATCAAAATAATGATAATTCTTTATGCCAAAAATTTAGAGAAACATGATTTTAATTAATACAGAGTCAATTAAGAGGCATAAATCCTGGCTTATAATAGGTGGGATGCTTGTTCAAGGTTGAGGTCATTAATTAGGTATGAATGATTCATTATCAATAGTGAGCTGTCTGAAGTGAAAAGGCAAATCCTTGTGAGAGGACACTCACTCATAGATCTCTCTTTTTTTTCTTTTTTTTTTTTTTATCTACAAGGACAATTGGTTTTAAAACAGAAGGAGAAAAGGTGAAGAGGAACACATCTAAAAATAAAAGAAAGAAGAGGGTAGATAAAAGAAAGATAAAAGTTTTGAATAGGTTATTGGAAGCAAAATCTGTCCAGGAAAAAGAAGAGATAGAAGGTGGCTAAAAAAGAAAAGAAGAAAAAATAATTTTTTTTAAAATGAAGAAAAATGAAAATGAGAAAAAAATAAAGCGGGGAGAAATAAGAAAAGATAAAAAAAAATAAAGTAGCAGAGAGAAGAAGAAGGAGAAAGAGTAAAGGTAAAGAAAGGGAGAGAATGGATAGAGAGGTGGAGATTGAAAGATGAAGAAGAGAGAAGGAAGAAAGCAAAGAGAAAAATGAAAGAAAGAAGTGAAGAGAAAGTAGAAAAAAGAATGAAAGGGGAGAAAAGAAGAAAAACAGGAAAAAGAGAAGATAAAGAAGAAAAAGAGAAAGGAGAAGGGAAAAAAAGAAAGAAAAGAAGAATGAAAGGAAGGGAGGAAAAGAAGAAA
The DNA here is from genome assembly GCA_963932145.1 of Acanthosepion lycidas. Classification (NCBI taxonomy): domain Eukaryota; kingdom Metazoa; phylum Mollusca; class Cephalopoda; order Sepiida; family Sepiidae; genus Acanthosepion; species Acanthosepion lycidas. The sequence continues at coordinate 27,984,573 of OZ010573.1, forward strand.
GAGAAGCGGAAAATAAGAAAGAAAAGAGGAAAGACGAATGAACGAGGGAAAAGAAGAAAGAAAAGAGTAAAAGAAGAATGAAAGAGAAGAAAGGAAAAGAAGAAAGAAAAGAGTAAAATGAAAGGGAGGAAAAGAGGAAGTAAGAAAAGAGGAAAGAAGAATGAAGGGAGGAGAAAAAGAAAGAAAAGAGTAAAAGAAGAATGAAAAGAGGAAAGAAAAAAGGAAAAGGAGAAAGAAAAGAGGAAAAGAAGAATGAAAAGGAAAAAAAGGAAGAAAGAAAAGAGAAAAAGAAAATGTAACAGGCTGAAAACAATGATGAAAAAAATATACTGAAAAGTAAACATACATCGAGTTTTCAGCTTACTCTGTTGGAATGACTGAGAAATAAAAGAGTAAAAGTCAGAGGAAGTAAAACTGAAAAAGGGGAAGGAAAGAAAATAAGAAAAAAATGGAGAAAAAAGCAACAAAAACCTAAGATAAACAAAATTATAAACATCAACTCTAAAATGATAGCTAAATCATTTTGGGTATTGTTCCACAAAGGGAGCAAATTCAATCCTTAGAGGAGCTCTGCTATGGTAGCCTTGTGTCAGACTAGGCTAAATATAGTAAATAATTAAAAACTATTAGGTTGGTGCAAAAATAATGACATAATAATGTCGTTTTTTGACCTTAAAAAATATGTCAAAAAACGACATCATTACGTCATTATTTTTGCACCAGCCTAATAGTAGTTAAATCATCTGAATCAACGGGTGGCAACTTGAAGATGGCCTAATTCTGGAAGGAGAAATAAAGTCATTCAGCAGAGGAAATTTACTGCATATTTTCAAGTAGAACGCAAGTTTTTATGATCTGTTTTTTTTTATGCAAAAATAGGGGGTCACTCTATACACAGGTAATTCTTTTGAAGATTTTAAAAATCATGTTAGTCCTGTGTATGGCAATAACAATGACTATATCTGGCAGCAAGGCCTCTTATCAGGAGATTGGAGGATTTGAGAAGCATGAAACAACCTCTTAATTGCTGGTGTTCCCAGGTTCAACCTGATTTGCAGGCTCCTGGATATGGGTAAATAGTGAACTACCAAACAAATCACTAAGAAAATATAAAAATACATTTTTATAGTAAAAATATCAGCAATACATATTTATTTATGGGAAATATTACCAACAATACATATTTATAGTAAAATTACCAACAATACACACATACTAACAAATTGTAGCAACTACACCCAAATCCGTTTAAATTACTGTCAAACAACCAACATGAAAGATCTCTTTCATGAGATTAATCCATATAATATCTGACAATTTCTTAAATTAAACTATATTCCAAAATATAACTTCAATAAAACTACAATATAAAACACACACACACACACACCACATCTAGTAATGATGTCCACACAGACACGTATATGCACAAAAGCTGAGTATCATCTACCATGTATTCAATTGTGAAAGCAGAATAACATTTTTATTACTTCTAAGCTCCCAAGAAAATTAAATTTCACTATTAAATGACCCATAAGGAGTTGATAGGCCGTTAAACAGACAAATTGAATCTTAAAATCATTCATTCGTTGAGCTGTACACAGGTAAATTTTTTTCTGGAAGGGTTAAAATTTTGGCAAAATAATTCGGGGGTTGCACAGAGTTCTCATATAAGGGGTTTTCCAATAACTGGGACCAATTTTAAATGTGAATTAAGTTTCAGTGTTTAATGAATTTTTTTCTTTTTCTTTCATATTTAACAACTTAAATATTTGGCAATTTCAACCATGGAAAGATTAACAAGCAAAACAACCTGTTAAAGTTATCGAAGACTATTACAAAAATGGACGTTCAAACAGAAATTTTGTCAGGTTGCATCATCTCTCAAAACAGCAAAGTCAATTGGCCAGCATGATTGTGCGACTTGACGACTTTAGATTTCTATCTTTGGGGTCATCTCAAAAGTAAGGTGTATGCCAACAAGCCAACAACAATTCAACAGCTGAAGGATGAGATAAGACATATTGAAGAGATCGAGGAGCAACTATGCAGAAACGTCATCAAACATTTTGACCATCGAGTGGAGGTGTGCTGCTGAAGCCTTAGCGGACATTTGTGTGATATTTTTCACACATAATTGCCATGACTTAAATAACATTATCCAATAGAGAAATAAATAGATTTTCACCAATAACACTGATTTATTTACTGCTGACTTTAATCTGTCTTAATGAAACATCCTTATATATAATTCATCTTAATAAAACACCCTTTATGTGAGTATATACAGTAATAAGAATGTCTTTTTAAAAAAAAAATTTTCTTAGATTTTGTTCTTCCTCATAACAGTAACTCTCTACTATGAGTGGCTCTTGAGCCTTGTACTGAGTGAACTTAAGCATTAAAAAAGGCATTTAATTTTCTGTTTGATTTTATGGGATGAGAAGTTATCATTATTTGCATTATTTATATGCTGACTATTGTCCTCATCTTTGTTGTTGTTGTTAGTCAAGGTTTCAGTTACAGGACAATAGACAAGTGGATTAAAGCAGTGATTGGAGAAATTGGTAATGTAGTAATAGTGAGTTCAATTTCTGGCCCGGGCAATGCATACTTAGGCTCATTGGAAATAGGGCAAGCAATAACTGAGCCACTTTTAAAAGAAGAACTAGACATGGTATCCCTAGACATGGTCAATGGAATGAGAACAATATACCCCCATGAATTAAATAAAGTGTTCAGTTCAAAGTTTCCTGTAGATTATCTGGATCAACATACATCTGATGAAGGCCAGAGTGCATAACTGCTGAAACATTAAGATAATAACAACAAAGATGGGGACAATATTCTGCATGTAAACAAACACATTAAAATTTAGTAAATATTTTAAAAACTGTTCGTCATGAGGTACCCGACATTTATAAATTTATGCAAGTTGGTTGCCTTTTTGCCATTTAGTAGGTTCACAGTCATTGCAAATGAAGTGAATTATTAGGTTGGTTAAAAAATAATGACGTAATAATGTCGTTTTTTGACGTTAAAAATACATCAAAAACGACATTATTACGTCATTATTTTTGCAGCAACCTAATAAATCTTCACTGAGTGCTCAGGGCATGTGGCCTTGTGTCAGACTAAGCTTAGTGAATAACAAAATATGTAAATGCATAAACTACATATATAAATAGATGCATGTAGCTAATGATGGTTTGCTGTTCATGTCCAAATATACCCATTTGCTTAAATGACTAGATAATCCCTATTGCAGACGCCTCCTCAGGCACATTGTGTGTTCCTTCAATAAATACAGAAACAACCTGTAGTTTATACTGCAACTACACTGAGTGAACCATAGTCACAGTTTCTGAGAAAGAGCACATAATCTGGAATGATTTGTAGTAGAACAAAGCCAGTACACTCAACTCTCAGTCACAATGACTTGTGACTTCATGCTAGCACAACATATCAGCAACTTCTAAAGAATTTCACCTACCCAATTTGACTCACAAGTCTTGGATCAACGTTTGCCATCATTTTCAGGCACTTTCTGACAGTGCCACATGATAGGATCGTCTTCCCGAGGTTATATTAGCCCTGTGATATTCTTGATATTATTATTAATAATAATCTTGAAGTTTGCTCCCTGACAAATTGATCATGGTTAGGTTGGAACCTGGGTCACATGGCCAGAACACTAACATTCAAACCACTCAGACTACATATAGAAATATACACACATACAGTAGGTTTATGCTTTCTGAATTTGCTGACAACAGAAAAAAAAAAACTAGCGTTATTATTAATCACATTTTACCCATCAATAATAATAATAATAATAATTAACCAAAAGATTATGTTGAAAAATAAATAGTTGTTGTGCAAAATATATAAAACATATATTTGGTAATGGTAGTATTAACCATTTTCTTATATGGATATAGAAGTCAAATGACTTACCTTCTAATGGCTGCCTACTCGTCTCCTTGTGAAGGTAGGGTACCTCATTTCTATCTCATTTATAAGAGAGTACCTAATACAGGAGGTAGGTTAGTCTACTTTACTAGAATGGACCTGCCCAACACATTTGCATGAGTGGACTCAATTTACCAATACATCTCCCCATCAAAGCACTCAGCAGTAAATTCAACTGGATGTGGCTACACCAGTCTACATGTGTGTCAGATCACTTGCAAGCTAACCAATATTCTACAATGGAAATATTTGGCATTCACTGACCAAAGAGCCATTGTTACTTCCCATTGTAATTTATAAAATCTTTCTATTAAAATAATTTTACAGGAAAATAGATTTCTCAGGTTTGCTGTTACTGCTCAGGATTCAGAAAGAAGCCCACATTAATATTGGAAACAGTATTTATGGGGGCTTCCTTCCGAATTTTTTGCTCAAGGTAGTGTGGAATATCAACATCTTGATGATGTCATTATTTTCTCATCAAGTTACATGTGCTATCCATTTTAGTTGTTGCTGGTGTTGAAAGTCCTCAAATGATGTGGTTTCCATTGTCCTCATCTTTGTTGCCATATTTATGTATGCTCCATCTTTCTTCAGGTGGTTGGAATGTCAAACGGAACCCCATATTTTGCTTGCTGGGGTAGTCTGTTCTAGTTCAACATGCCATGTCAGCAAGCAAAATAAAGGGTTCAGTTTGACCTTTGAACCACCTGAAGAAGGCCGGAGTCTACATCATCTGAAATGTTGTGATAAATATGGCAACAAAGATGAGGACAATAGTCCGAATAATGTAAATAGTATACATAATACCTCATTTCAGAAATATAGACAGATGTGGTTTCTGTTATCTGGTACAGTCCTTCATTAGGGTATCTGCAGCACCAAACCACAAGGTTTGAAGAAGAATGGTTCTCTCTAAGACTTACAGGGTTCATTTGCTCAAAGCCATTTTTAATCATTGATCTGAGAAATTGTCTGTTGACAGTTTAGACATTTCTGAACTGACTGACACCCTTGATGGCATCCATATGAAAGTCTTGATCGTACAAGGCTATTTAAAGCAGCAGGAATTCAGGTTTTATTCAAATTGACTGATCAAGTTTGTGTGTTTAACTTTTTACAACATTTTCCCAATTTTCATATATAAATTGTCAGAAATCATTCAAAGCTTTAGTGCTGGTGGAAAGTTCTTAAACAAAAACATTAGGAGCTTTCAGTGTAAATTTGTTCTGGAAGTGCAACAAATTATAGAATAATGTAAGAAAAAAATTAAACCAATTTTAATAAAACCTGAATATATATGTATATATATATATATATATATTGTCATCCACAGACAGACTGTTTCACTGTATCACAGCTCATCAATGTGGCTAGACGTCAGGTTGCCTCTAGCTAGGATCAAAACCCCACTGAATTGGCATTAGTTGGGAATTCTACCACTAAGTCATTGGCACACGACAGGGATGAAGGTGAATTTAAGTGTATTTATTTCTAGATAAACACACAGAGACTGAGAGAACTTGATTTGATTTATATATATATATATATATATATATAATTTATTTGAAAATTATAACATAAATATGTTATAAAATCACTACAAAAATAGCCATTTTGTTTCAACCAAGGAGTTTTGTCGGTCTCTCACTCAACACCCCACACATAATAATCAAGTGAGTTGCAATCTGGAGAGTTAGGTGGCCAGATGTAAGAGGTAATGTGATCACAGAAATTGTTTGACAGCCATGACTGGGTTTTCTTGCTTGTATGGCATGGTACAGAGTCCTGTTGACAGACATAGAGTCATCCAGCACCCACCCTCTTAACCCAGGGCAGGACTACCTCCTCAAGGTAAATGACGTAGGCTTCTGTGTTGAGTCTGAGGAACTGTGGGAAAATGAATGGAGGCATAATGTCACCATCACTAGTGATCACTCCAAAGACCTTCGTAATCACCATTAGATTCCACCAACTCTTTCCAAATCCTCTACACTCTCCTCAGATTGACTCCCAAACACTGAAATGTTCATATTAGAGATTCCGGCATGAATCCCAAACAGTATGTCACTTCCAAATTTCACGGTATGAATTGATTCATGGCGATTTTTTTCTCACAGATCAAATCCAACTGACCCTACTACACTGTGCAGTCAACAAAATCAAAAACAAACAACACACATGCATGAAATTAAAAATATAAAATGGCAACAATTTACCCATTGCACCCTCTCACTGTGTGTGTGTGTGTCTATATATATATATAGATAATATTAGTGGTTAATATAAACACACACACATATATATATATATATATATATATATATATATATATATATATATATATATAAAATATATATACATACATACATACATACATACATATATATATATATATATATAAAAATTTCCAAGAGGATAGAATCCAGGTAGAACTCAATGTCCAGGAGAGAGTAAGAATATAATAAAAAGGCTTAAACACTAATATTCCATGGTTATAATTTATTACATTGGAATCGTAATCACGATCCAATTCATCAGACCTACAAATTCAAAAAGAAATCAGAAAAAATAACTCCAGGAATAAAAAATAAAATTTAGTGAGAGTGTATGTATGAGAGTTGGTGATGAATGTTATATATATATATATATATATATATATATATAGGAAGCTCCAAAAATTCACCAAAAAATTAGCATAAAATGCCATAGACTTAATAAAAGCAAAGTTTTATCATCTTTGGTATTATTTTGAGGAAAAACTAAAGGATTTTCTTATTATTAAATTATTTTTTAATCCTTTTTAGAACCTTCAAAATTTTGGTTTAAATTTTTTTTTCTTGCATCAGAAGGTGACCATAAATTAGTATCAGAAATTTTGGCATCATTCTGGGGGTTAGAAACACACTAATTTGGAAATTCTTGTAAAAATAAAATAATTATCAGATTTTAATAAAAACTTTCAGGTTTTACTCACAAATGAATAAAATCATTTTACACACATTACTTCTTTAGAAAATCTTGGTAAATATATTTATTTTACATCTGTTACTCCCAACTTATTTAATTTAATAAAATTTCAAGAAATTAATTTTAAGTATAACCTATTATTTATATTATTTATACCGTACTTTGAGAATTTAAATCCTCAGTTACCAAAAAATCTGCTCTGAATTGTAAAATAAAAAATGCAAAAAAACCTAAGATATTATTTAATTAGAAAAGCTTTTAATTGCTTTTATGAAGAAGATATATTACGGAGACTACTGTTTTAAGAAAAAAAATGTTTTCAATAAATAATGAATTTTTACAAGAATTGTTTTCATTTTTTAAAATTTTAATTAGAGTAAACTTTTAAATCTTTTAAAATTCTGTATTAATTTGCATTGGTTAGGGGATACGAAATAATAACTATATTTACTAATGATAAATGGAAAGGCTTAATACAATTCAACAACCTGCAACATTTTAAAAAGAATTTTGAATTATTTTGTGTGTGCATAAATGTCCTGATTTTTGCAAATACAGACATCCATAGACAACATTATCAGAAAATGGGCAGTAACTGTAGTAAATTTACAGCCAAAGTACCTAAAGTTTAATAAAACATTAGATTACTTAGAATATTTTCCTAAATTTTTAAGATTATTGGGTAGTTAAAAAAATTATATAACACATAGATGTTCATATTATATTCATCAAGTAATTTTACTTTTCTAGATCTTTTTGTACAAATCAAGTGCCTCCCAGAGCTTTATTTGTGCTCAATTTTCATTAACACACTCCCTGATAACATCAGCTATCAACTCAGTATCTATTCTGTTGACAAAACCATTTACTCCTGTCTTGATAGTAAGTGTGATCAGTTTAGTAAGGACGAATTAGAGGCTGATATAAAAAGCAGTCTATAATTTATTGTTAACTGGGGAAAAGAATGGCTTGTTAATTTTAATGAAACTTCTCCTAATCATCTGAGAAACTCCTTCCTGCTTCCCATCAGCATGGCTGATACTAACTTCCAGGAGAGTTACTTGTATCTTCTTGGTATAACATTCTCAGCTGTCAAACTACCAGAGGACCTAATAAATTCAGAATTTTATCACACATTGCAGACAAGCAATATTGCTTTCGTTTCTTTAGGTTAGCTGCTGATGTACTAAAAATTATTGCTGAAAGAGTCTATCAAGCTTCAGATAAGAACGGTGGAGATTGGGCTGTTGCTCTTGACAGGGTTTGGAATACTCATTTCCTTCACAAGTTGAAAGGCTGTGGTATTTCCAGACAAATTTTTGAACTGATTCAGTTTTTCTTATTGAATCGTGAAATGAAAGTTGTCTGATCAGTTCAATAAGGTCAAATTGGCAGTTGATCTCAAAAATGACCTATGTTTTGTTGTTAACTGAGGCAAGGAATGGCTTCTTAATTTTAATGCCTCCTAAATTAAATTTTTTTGTATCAATCACCTGAAAGACTCCGTCCAGTCTTCCATCAGCATGGCCGATGCTAACAACCACGAGAGTGTCACATTACTCCTGCTTAGGCTTACATTCTTGGCTCACATGAGGTGGAATGATTATATTGAATCCATTGCTAGATCTGCTACTAAGACAGTTGGTTCACTGTGTCATGCAAGACGTCTTTTGCTCTTGAATCTATTTTACATACTTATAAGTCTATCATTTGTCCATGCTTAGAATATTGCTGCCACATATGGTCCAGTGCTCCTGTTGTTTATCAAGAGTTTCTTGATAAAATCCAAAGAATCTGCAATTTTATTGGACCTGACCTGGCATCTCAGCTTCAGTTACTTTCTCACTGCCATAATGTACCTACCCTCTGATTTTTCAATAAATGCTTTCGTGGTAATTGTCTGTATGACCTCTTCATTAAGGTACGTAGGTTTTATGAATTTAATTACTGTTCTAGATTGGGAGCAAAATCTCGTCAATTCATAGTTGAATGGGCTAGATTTAATCATAAATTCTATGATAATAGTTTCTTTTCTCACACTTCTCACTTGTGGAACTCTCTTTTGGTTCCATGTTTCAAGCCAACTTTGATCTTCAAAAATTCAAATACAATGTCAATTGTTACCTACCGTCCTCTTGATTACTCTTCTATTGTTCTTGCTCCTTAATAATGATTATTTTTACTTTCACACTCATTAACCACTTGTGTCTTAGTGGCTTTACTTCCTTGCATGGGGTGATTGATTAAAAATAAATAAGTCTTGAGTATTGTGCTTGAAATTCTGGATAGATTGTTTAAAGTTCATGTTGTGTTATTATTTTGTTGAAGTACCTGAACAAAACAATAACATTAACAAGTACTTTGGCCAATTTATTCACAATACACAACACCTTATTTAAAAATATGAAAAATACAATAAAATATTAAACAGGCAGACCTTGTCATTTTTTTTTTAATCAAACACATATGTTTGATTAAAAAGAACCGACAAATATGTGTGTGTGTGTGTGTGTGTGCGTATATATATAATGTATATTTGGGTAGCAACCATTCTTTAAAACATGTTTCATTGAATATAATAGACAAGTAAAATTTCAAGAATATTTTCTTTAGATTTTCTAATATTCTCATATTTTCCCATTTGGTGGGGAGTAAAAGACTATTTTAAAGTTGTCCATGGTATCTGTTTTTCCAAGTGCTTTCTCTCATTTTTTTGTCATTTTCAAGGGGTTTATTGTTAAGTGTTGTTAATTTCTTTTCTTAGTTATCTATACACGAACACACACACATCTATATATATATAATTAATTTATGATAAGAAACAGTCTTGTACTTGGCAGTTAAATTAATATACTATATTAGTCATCACTAGTTTAGATTTGATGGGGTTATTTTGATTAGTTACATCATTTGCAGTTTTCCATTTTCCATAATATATAATGTTTTACAGGATTTATGGCAGAAATAGGGTGTTTATATATACACACACACATATATATATATATATATATATATATATATATGTGTGTGTGCATGTGTGTGTGTGTGTATATATATATATATATATATATATATATATGCATGTGTGTGTGTAAGCATATATATATATATCTGTATATATGTATATATATATGTGTTTGTGTAAGCAGGAAGAATACAAAGAATCATTAAACACCCTATTTCTGCCATAAATCCTGAAAAATATTATATATATACTAGCAGCATGGCCCGGCGTTGCCCGTGCTTGATTTAAAAATCGTACGACTCCTACAGGAATCGCTATCACTTGACTTAAAATATTTTTGCCCTTCCTTGCCTTTAAAGGAGTGCCCTTTGCCGTGCTGATGTTGCTACATGCCTTACTTCTTGCCTATCTTACACTGCGAATTTTTTCTAAGCTCTATACTAAACATTAAATCTGTTACGAAAAAAGAACTAAACAAAATGAACACAAAACGATCAACTTTAAAAAAAGACTCATAACTGAAAAAACCAAATGAAAAAAGAATGTTAGCAACAAATACTTTTTCACACCCAACCCAGTTCTGCAGAATCAGAATCAACATTGAATTTAAGCAAGCGAATGAGCCAATTGGAGTAAAGTGCCATGAAGATTTAAATTTTTCCCACTTGTGATGAATGCAGCTATCGACTTTTTTTGCATGCTAGCATGCTAGCTAACATTCATGTCAGTCGGCTGTTGGCTCTCATGCTGGCCAATAGAGTCTTCCTGCCTATTCGTGGCAGCCAGCTATAGGCTCTCACTCTGGCCGGTAGAAAATAGCTGCAAACTACATGAAAACTCCCGTAGAAGCATGAAAAACATTGATTATTTCCACTATAGATGGGAGTTGGGAAATGCAAAGTCAGTCTTGGCCTTCCTGCTAACTTGGAGGATGTGCATGTAAATTTTGGTGCAAATCCATCAAAAATTGCAGCTGTGCATTCGTTACACACACACACACACACACACACACACACACATCCTGCCTTTTATAGATAGAGATGGAAAATGGAAAACTGCAAATGTTGTTGTAACTAATCAAAATAACCCCATCAAATCTAAACTAGTGATGACTAATATAGTGTATTAACTGCCAAGTACAGGACTGTTTCTTATCATAAATCAATTATCTATGTCAGACATATCACCACCTCCTTGAGTAGATGCCTCACATGTCACTTATCAGATCAAAGTACTATAAAAAAATATGTAGCTACCCACAATTTATATGCACCCCTAAGAAAAGTTTTGATCTAATGCAGTAAAGTTCTACATAAATTACATTACCTGAGAAAGCTCTTACTTTGAGAGACACCCAATATATAAAACATCTCATTCCCACTATCAACCCCACCTTATTCAACAGTGGAAATAGTGTGTTGAGAATCTTTCAAAAAATAAAGATACTCACTTGAATTCCAGCTGTGTTCATCATGTAAAGCTCAGCATAAATGCTCCTAGTAGTATTCAAAATAACACAAAAAATTCATCTTAAACAGTCAAACATAGAAAGAAATTACCAACACATAAAACAACCCTCCTCATTACTGAAAATGGGTAAAAAAGTGTCCGAAAGCACATGGGACAATGGACATTATGGACAATTTTTTGCACTCCCTTACTTCCGCCAAATGGAAAAATGTAAGAATGCTGGAAAAACTAAATAAAAAATTAAATTTTCATTGTTTGTCATATTTAATGAAACATGTTTAAAAGAAGGGTTGCTATCCATATATATATATATAAAAGGCTGAAGAAGTATTGGAACATGAAAGTTTTTGTGGAGCGATTTCATCATGTTTTTATTATAATCTCTCATATTAAAAATAATAATTATATATATCACTTCTAATCTTATTTTTAGTAGTTACCCATAGACACTCTGTTTATTTTTTAAACAGTATTTTTATCTCCCAGCCTGAATATTCAAGAAATCTTTCTTTTTTCTTTGATAAGAGTTATTCAGGTTGATAGATGAAATATATATATATATATATATATATATATATATATATATATATATATATATACACATGCACACACACACACAACTCACATCCATACACCCCCTCACACATGCACACACACAAGCACATGCAAGTGCGTACTGAAAACATCTTGCTCTGTGTAATAATCCCTGCCAAACGGAATTTTGATGTTTAGTCAGATTCTGCAATGTGAGCCAGACTGAAAACTTTTCAGCACCACCCTGGAGATAAAAAAAATCCCAGGCAAAACTTAACACAACACTTATCAATGTTTCTTTTTTACTTCAGAGAAAATAATCAAATCTAATACGTCTCCAAAGAATTATTGCTTAACAGCTGAAATCTTTGCTTTATGAAACATATGTAGAGATGCAGCAATGAAAACGGCAGTCTGTCAATAAGCTTATTGAAGTCAAGATATGCGTTCATCCTTCCCAGGCTTCTGCTAGGTGTTGCATCTTACAAGTTCATGGTACCATTTCCATTTGAGAATATATCATTCCCAGATACAGATATAGAAAGAAACTCTGACTCTCAGTCCTCAATTTGGGAAAACCCAAGACTTGTTGTTTCCTGGTCATGGTATATGTTCTTGCCTGGAACAGAGGAGATGAATCTGGTCCATTTGAATTTGGAGCCCTAAACATGGCTTCTCCAGAAACACAGAAGAATCTTCATATTATATGTAATACCCTATCTTTTCATTCTCATTTCACTCTGCTTGCTGCAGATATATTATCTTCAAACAAAATTTTGGGGGAACTAAATCTGGGTGTTTTTAGTTAATTGGAAATGGAATCAGTTTAAAGTGACATTTTATATATATATATATATATATATATATATATATTTCAAAGAAGTAATGGATATTTTATTTATTAATCTGACAAATTTTTATCACTTTATTTTTAGTGGATACTGATATTTGTGTAGACGTTCCGTTTATTTATCAAAGAGTATATTTATTTTATTTTTGTCTACAGGCCTGAATATTCAAGAAACTTGTTGAAGAAAAATATGCACTCTTTGGCAGGAAGACTCTAGTAGAATTCTTTTGATTCAGTGGTGACAGTTCAAAATATCTGAAGAGGAATGGTCCTCTCTAAGACCTACATTCACTCAAAGTTATTTTTAACTATTGATCAGAGAAAGTGGTTGGACACAGTTGACAATTTAGATATTTCTGAATGGAAGGAACCTAGGAAAACAAAAAGAAATTGAAAAAAGAATTAAAAAAATTAAAAGCTAAAATTAATATTATCAAAAAAAAAAAAATAATGAAGGAAAAAGAGAAAAGGAATTGCTAATCCTTAAATATAAAAATAATTATTGATATTTTTGTGCATGTCTTAGGGTCAAAGATGGATCAAGGATTCCTCAAAATGGTCAATGGTCTAAAGAAGTTTGGGGACCCCTAATTTTAAGGTAATATAAGACATGACTTAGAGCAGCTTTGCAGGGGGTCATAATAATGTTTTATTTTACCACTGTCTGTATATGTGCATATTTACATAATGATTCAGAGAGAAGAAATACGTGCACTCAGTCACACAAGTATAGATTTATTTATCGCCAAGCACCAACAGCATTACATGAAGTACCATCAGTAACCATACCAAGCTAATTTATCATCACACTTCTCTGCCCATCCCTAAATCCAACAGCTGAGTGGGCAGGCTGGGTGGGAACAGGTGATTGTCCTCAGAAGAGAGCAATGGTATAGTTCCATGCATTTGTTTGTGACAAGAATCATACAATACAGATGTTACAATGCCAGTCACAGCACATATTAAAGTGCACTCACTTGTCATCATAACAGAAAAGGAAAAACAAATATATATATATATATATATATATATATATATATATATATATATATATATTATAAATTAATTGATTTAAAATATGGTTTTTCCACTACACAGTTCTAACCATGTTTCAAAAATTGAAAGTCCGAATTTAATTTTGTAATTAAATTAAAGACTTTAGTTCCATTTCATCCTCAAGCGAATTTTGGAGTAACTTTTAAAATTAATGCTCTGTAAATTTACATTGAGCACTATTTTGTAAAAATAAAAATATCTATAAGAACACTGGATTATATATCTTACTGTTCTTTCTTTTTATATATATATATATATTGTTGCATTTTGTGTCCTCATTGGCTTCACCATGTTAGACCCCAACACCATTAACTGTATCAATGAAAGTTTCTTTTTTCTTATTCCATTTATCAAATGAGTCGGGCAGGTGTAGTAGCATTGATTCTATAAAGAAGCCGGAGAAAGAACTTTAGGAGAAGCATGTCCACTTGTTGACTTAGCGTTCCGCCATATGTGGACTAGGCTCTTTAAGTTATCTGGATGTGGAAAGCTTGTTGATGCTTCAAAATTCTTGCGGTTCTCTATCATCTTTACACCATCTTGGTCTTATAACTGAATCTTAGGCAAATGCAATCCATCACTGTCAGAATCCCATGGCCACAAGGTATTCTGACCAATTGTACACCATCCTGTATGTGTATATATGCCATAATTGAACTTGAATTATTGCAATGTACTTAACACTTAATTTAAATTTTCGACTTTTCTGAAGTCTTGAGCGGGAGGAATTATATATGACAATAGTTTACTCAAACTTACATCTTCGTATTGGTCGTTATGTTCCACCAGTTAAATAAAGACTTCAAAACAGGATGAATTCATGTCTTTCCCATGGCTATTTGTGCTGATAACCATTACACTACCATGCATCTCTAAATGGAGAGAAGATAGGGAGAAGTGGATTCATGCCTTTCTCAGATGCAACTCAGCTAGAAATTGAATCAAAATGTGCAGGTAGTGCAACAGCTATCAGTGTAGACAATGAAATCAGCAAATTAAATTAAATTCCCTGACTAAGCTGATGGTGAAATTTAAACTCAAACTTTTTTTTTCTCATAAGCCAATCAGGCAATGACCAGCCTCAGTTGCAATCAAAAGAAACACAAATAAGATCAAAAAATTAATAGTCAAAGATTGACAAGAAATTCTATTAACATCATAACAATACTACTTATATTTGTAAACAAAGATGGTAATATATCAGGCATTCAGAGAAGAGAAAGTCTAAAGGTTATATGTCTTGAGGAAAAAGGAAAAAAGAAAGGACACTTATATTCAGAATCAAGGAAACAGCTGAAATTTCTAGGACATTTAATAAGGAGGGTTTGAGCGGATTTTGAACTCACAGGACATATCAAAGATAAAAGGTACATGGGGTGTAGCAAACTACATGATGAGCTTGTGTAAAGGGATGGCAGCTGGAAGGGATGGTAAAAAGACAAACTTTACTAAGAGCTAGAAAGGATTGGAAGTTGTGGAGAGCTATGCTCACCCATGTCCTGAAGGAACACACAACATAGAACAAGATGCTTATTAACAATTATGGAATGACAATCTGGGGGTTTGCAGTGAAGAATAACATAAATAAGATATCAAGTCAAAAATTAAAGATAATTTTAAAATAATTATGTGCGTGGCATAATTGGATAATAAAATTGATGGGCTGAGTTCAAATTCTAGCTAAGTTCATTGTGGGCACTAATACCTTTGGAAAAGGTATGAGTCTGTTTCTTCTTCCTTCACAGATATGGAAAAAATAGCAATGGAGACTTCTTTTTAGCCTTGGTTGACAGCCAGTGTAGGAGAAGTACAATTTCGAATTTAAACCAATTGGACCTGAAGCTGGCAACTCTATCCTATAAAACCTACTTACTACTGAAACTGGAGTAGCATCACCTAGTGTGGTATTGTTTCAGCCCTTTTCTCTACAAGTAGCCTACTCAGAAGATATGAATGTCTGTCAGAATTTCTAGGGTAAGGCATTATCATTATTTACGTTGTTTACATTTAGACTAATGTCTTCATCTTTGTTGTTATTATCATAACATTTTGGCTGTTGTGCCTTCCAGGCTTCTTCAGGGTTCAGTCAATCATGGAACTTTTAACTGAAGTGAACCTTTTATTTAATCTACCTGGGTCGAATGTTCTCAGTCTATGTCTAGAGATATCTCATCTTAATTAATTGTCCCTTTAGTCCTGCCCTGGGAGATTGGGTGATTTGTTTTTTGGGTTTTTTTTTTTTTTACATCTTATCAACCCTTTGAAGGTTATTTAAAGCTAGAAAAAAATTTTTTTTTTTTATAAGAATCTTTTGGAGATAGCAATGATTTAGAGTAGCATTTCTCAACCAGTGTTCCCCAGAAGCCCAAGGTTCCCCAAAAAGTCCCCAAGGGTCCAGTGAGAACAGTTGAGATAAGCTAATTCACTTTTGACTTTTTATGTAATTTCATATACGTAATATTACTAAACTCAAACAATATATTCTTGGTTATTGTAATATTTTATTAGGTTGGTGCAAAAATAATGTCGTTTTCTCACATATGTTACTATGTGAGAAAACGACATTATTTTTGCACCAACCTAATAATACAGGCATCATCCTATCTTACGTATTATGCTATTAAATAAAAATATAACATTCATTGGGAAAATATTTAGTGATGTCTATACAGTTCCAGTGTGAAACCACCTTCACTAGTCAGTGCCCACTCAGTGAACCAGTTATTCAAAAATAAATACTATGATATTTACCACGTGAACTATGATGAAAATAAAATGAGAAAGATAGGGTATATAATTTTGTTTTTGTGCAGGGGTTCCTTGAGACATGCAATTTATTTTAAGGGTTATTCAAGGGTAAAAAGGTTGAGAAACACTGATTTAAAGATACAAGTCTTACTAATTAACCCATAGTTAGGGAGAGGAGAAGAAGTGGACTCATACCTTTTCAAAGAGTATTTACACACAAGTGAATGTAATGAACCTGATTGGAATTAGAACTTGGTTCTCCACTTTCCACTTCCAAGTATACAGCATCTAGCATTTCTAAGTGGTCATCCATCTCGTTGTTGACCAAGCCCAATATTGCTTAACCAATGATCATACAAGAAGCAGTGTTTCAACATGATATGGCCATAAGCCTCTTGCTCAGTGAGTGTTAGTTTTTTTTAAGGAGTCTGAGTTGGTACTACTCAGGCTGAACTCACAATTACTCTGCCAACAGTACTAAACAAAAAAAGAACGTCATTAGATATTCCTAGATATGGACAGTGGAATGAGAACACTCTACCCCCATAGATTAAACAATGGTTTCAGTTAGAATTATTATGGGTGTTACAAGGATCAACAGATATGGCAAAAGGGTTGAAGGGCATAATGGCTGAAACCTTATGATAAAAACAACAAAGATGAGGATGTTCGTTTAACTTTAAATAATGCATATATATAAAGATATAAATTGAAAGAGACAATAAAATTAAGAAAAGAAGAAATAACCCCAACATTCTATATGTGTGCACATAGACAGGTGAATACACACACACACACACACACACACACACACACAAAGAAGACAAATTAAATTTAACATCAATTAAAAGCGTATACATTATTAATATAAAAATAATAAAAATGAGAAAATCAGCAGGCAATTGCTGATACCTCCTGACAAGTGAACCAAACAATTACACAGAAGTTTGATTATGAAACTCTGGAGTTGGAGTGTTGAATATAACATCAATCAGCTAAATGACAAATTTTATATTTATATTAATCCTATCAGTTGTGAAGGGGTGATTTGGATCTAGGGCATGGAACTTATTTAAACATTTTTTAAAAATTAAAATAAAAATGTCTACATCTGGTTAAAACAGAAATGTTAATCTGATAAATTGGGAACAAGATTAAACCACAATTACTTACTATTTTTTTCTTAAAAAGCAGTGAAAAAATGACTTTTTTGTGAGGGTGAACCTCATTTTCTTATGCAGCTGTTGAAGTAGCAAGTAGCTTGTAGAGTTGTTGACAGACAAACAGTAAATAACAAAATATTACAGTAGGCAGTATATAACAAAACAACAACTGCATGTCTTTGGATTCAAGTCACCCTTCACCACTAATATATATACATATATACATACTCCCCATTTTAAAATACTTATAATTTATTTATTAACTATAATTTTTACAAGAAATGAATAAGAGAGAAAAGCACTTAGTGTGAGGTTTTATTTAAAATTCAATATGGGCACAAAATTTCGCTACTAGTTTATCATGCTACCCAGGAATCATGTCAACTGATTTCATCAGTAACTCTTGTGGTATGGAAGACATAACTTTTTGTATTTGACCTTCATGTTCTTCCAAAGTTTTCATTTGGTAGACTTGCTCTTTTAACCAACTTCAAAGAAAAAAGTCACAGGGTGTTAAGTCAGGACTCCTGGCAGACCACTCATACATAAAAAAGGGAGTTATTTTTCAATCATACATACATACATACATATATATATATGATAGATAGATATGTGTGTATGTGTGTATATATATGTAAATGTGAGTTTGCAGTTAATATATGCATGTGCGTGTGTGTGTGACAAAGTATATAATTAATTGTATATAACAGATGTTACATTGGTAAAGTTGTTTACATTCTAAGTTTGGTCAAATGAATGTCCATCACAGGCACTGATATCTGCTTGTATCACCTGTGACCACAAAGTGTGTGTGTGTGTATATATATATATATATGCACACGCACACACACACACTGACTTCTTTTTATGATCTTATTCTGAATACACATGTGAACATTATTCCACTGTAGATTTTAAATCACGTAACCAGCGACTTGAATGCATAACATAAATGAGGAACAGAAAAAGTTTAAAACATTTGGTTTTTGGCATCTATTAGGTTGGTGCAAAAATAATGACGTTTTTTGACGTATTTTTAACGTCAGAAAACGTCATTATTTTTGCACCAACCTAATATTTAGTATCAGGAAGAGCATTTGTGTGTAAAGTATATTAGGCTGAAGACAAGGGAAGAGTAAATATTTTCCTGAGTGCAAAGCTAAGAAAAATCTTTGGTTATGAAATATTTATTCCTCGGATTTTATTTATACAACTTGAAGTTTTACTTTTTTTTAATTCTGAGATGATACTAAAAATTAGTCTTTTTTATTCTTTGAGTTACTTAATATAAAATTGTATGGTAAATATTACAATGAACTCATTCTGTCATATAAAGCTTACATTTAATATTAAATAACACTATATACACTAGGCATTTACACTAGAATCAAAATGTTGACTTAGATCCAGTTTACACTCAAGTAAAAAAGATACACATAGAAGTGGTTTGCATCAAAATAAAGAGAAGACATAGGTCTGTTTTACATGAGAATAAAAGAAAAATATGCAGACATGTCCAGTTTACACAAGAATCCAAAATGTAGACATAGGTCTAGTATGCACTTGAGTCAATAAGGGAGTCATCAGTCCAGTTTATTCTTAATTCAAAATATATGCCTAGTTATTTCTCCCCAAGCAAGACAGTAAAGCCACTAAGATGCAAGGGGTTACTGAGTGTGAAAGAATAAGAAATAAAAGAGAAACATTATTCAGGAGTGAGAACAATAAAAGAGTAATGAAGAAGTCAGTAGATAATGATTGATATTGCATTTAAATTTTTGAAGTTCAATATTGGCTGGAAAGCATAGAACTGAAAAAGAGTTCCACAAGCAAGAGGTGTGAGAAAAGAAACTGTTAGCATAGAACTTATGGTTACATCTAGCCAATTCTACTGTGAATTGATGAGGTCTTGTTGCCAAATTCATAAGACTTAAATTCATAAAGTCCTGCTGCTATCGCAGAGAGTTCATCCGAACAGTTAGTATTAAAGTATTTATAGAAAAGGTAGAGGGAAGCTATATTATGGTGGTGGGAAAGTGATTGAAACCAAGATACCAGAAAATGTATGTTATTAGTCTGGTTTATACTATAGACTGCAAGTATTCACACAGAAAATTGCCCCTTCTTACTAGAAGAAGATCATGCCCCTTTCCAGAAGATGTCAGCATATTCTGAGCTCCAATGACAAGATATATTTTTAAGCTATAATTTCGCTAGAGGTGTAGAATGACATTTACTGGCATTTAAATAGAATCGGCAAACAAGGTTCAAGTTTTGGCCAAGGTTTCTGCTTTAACCTAAGAAGGGTTACTGAATGAGGAATAACCAAAATGGAGGTTGGAAATGGTTATATTCTGTGCTAAGGGAATAAACACATAACACCAGGTGGATACTAGAAGAAAGGTTTAGTGTACGCAACAAGTACAACATGAAATACGGTACAGTTATACACGCAGGTAAATCTAGTAGTGAGTGCCACTAATTGGAAGGTCAGACATGCTTGCGTCGTCTCGTTCTCACTTCCTCTCAAGTCTCTTGTAGACAGTGGACTTTATAGGTACTTGCTACCTATAGTGTAATCATTCATGGGGGATGACTAGTTATTCCATTACATCAGAAATGAAATGGTAATCTTTATAACATCAACAAAATACAATACTCACCAGCAGCATGAAATAGGTAAACCACTGTTAGTGGTGGACTACTTAGACAGCATATTACTCTCCCCCACTTACAATAATGTCCAACGTATTTATGAGGATTGGGACAGACCCATTAGTATTCATAGATATGGTATATAACACTTTCTTTCTTTCTTCTTTCTTTATTTCTTACTTTCATACTCCTTCATTGTCTTAATTCTTTCTTTCTTTCTTTTCTGTTGTAACCTAGGAAAAGGTTACAAAATGAGGAATAACCAAAATGGAGATTAGAAATGAAAATGGTAATCTTTATAACATCAATGAAATACAATACTCGCCAGCTGCATGAAGTAGGTAAACCACTGCTAGTGGTGGACTACTTAGACAGCATATTACCCCAATAGTTTCCAATGTATTTATGAGGATTGGGATATACACATTAGTGTTCATAGGTATAACATATAACAGTTTCATTTCATAATAATATCTTTGGAAGAGTATGAACTCATTTCTCATCTCTAGTCTAGCCCTGGCTGGTAATTTTGATTCCAAACCAAATTTGGATTCCTTAATGCAAATTAGGGATAAAATTTGAGCACCTCTGTCAATTCTTACAACTAAAATGACTGGGGATTATAACATAGTTCTTCCAAAAATCTGGATGATCTGAACCTAGCATCTCATCTCTCCTCTGACCTAGTCTAGGTGGCTCAATGGTGCTTGTAAAATTCAATATGACCAAGACAGACAAAATTAGTAACATTCCATCACCATCACCACCACTACCTTGAACTTTCACTTATCATGCTGGATGGGTGTTCTCTCAAAGAGGTGCCTTGTCTTGAACATCTATTGGGTATCAAGCTCTCTCCTGACTTCATGGAACTCATGATCTATTGTTGAAGATGTTGGAAAAATGGTTGCTTCAGTAAGTATCTGACTCTCTCTCTATCTTTACTAAAGCCAGATCAGACCAAAAATGGAGTATTGCTGCCATATCCTGGCTGGAGCTGCACAGTCTTCACTTGCCTGTCTTGAGACAATCCAAAAGCATCTTGTAAGTGATTCTTTTGGAAATTATTCTGTAATAAAATAATTTCTTTTTTTTTTTTTGAAGAAATATCTTTAAGTCTGTCATTTATATACAACATATTGTTGTATAGGCCCCTTGTACTAGAGAGCTCTTGGTGATGCTGTCAATTTGATAATAAAGTTGCGTTCTTCTCTCGCTTGTCTTCCCCCAACCGGTGATCGCTAATCGGTTTGGGTTCAGAGATGAAAGAACTTCAATACAGGGAATTTTAACTTAGGTAGTTTATTAACGTTGATGTATGCATCTTGTTACTAGCCAGTGGGGCTGCTCTCTCTCTCAAATAGGAAGCAATTTCCAGACATGAAATCAACATTTCTACATTGCTTGATGTGTAAGAACCAGATCCCTGAAAAACCTTTCTATATCTCTATCATTCCCATGCTCGTTCAGCCAATTAAAATCAACTTCCTTATTTTGTTTGTCTTGCATCTGATCCCTCAGGTCAACTTGAGGAAGTCAGAGCAGAGATACACTTCCCCCTAAAAGTAATAGTCTGCTAAACAATTATTTAACAATATATGTGCACATGCAAATGTACATATAATTTGAATAAACTTGAAATGAATATCTGTCATGAGAGCTAATTTCCCTTCCTGTTTGAAACAATAGATGTTTAATGGGGAAATAGTATTAGCAAAGAAGAAGAAATGTGCAGCCCTTTGAAGCCATTTTCACCATCTGTACTTAAAAAAATGTATTTTTTAAATGAACAAACAATTTAGATTTGTAATTTGATCATCTTACTGTTAGCAAATCAATGGGAGATCTAACCAGTGGAATGCATTAGCATAAATGTGTTAAACCTTAACTCCCAGCGAATGACATATCACTTCTCTTGTAACAGATTTATTATTTTGGATGAGTCAGCCTGAGTAGATCATATTCTTCTTGGTCATTTGATGAGTGATATGGTGTCAAATGAATGTTTGTTTATACATTGGGAACAATGTTCTTAAAACAATATCAGTAGACAAGACTTTGTTCTTACCGATGAGCTTTGGTTTGATCTACAATAATCAGTGGGTTTAAAAAAATTCTCATTTAAGAGAAATAAGGCATGAAACTAAGACTTTTATATTCTTTATATTCGTTGATTTATTTTTGTTTGTATTTCTGAGTAGTTATTATTCACATGTCGATGATTGTCTCCATCTTTGTTATTGTTATTACAATGTTTTGACCACTGTGTACCTTGGCCTTCATCAGTCGCTTGTTAATCAGGGTAAACTTCAGTTCAAAAGTTTTTGAAGGTTACATACCTGGTGAAGGTGGGATGACACAATGGCTGATACATTGTGATGTTAACAACAAACGTAAGGGCAATAGTCCACATAAAAATAATGTAAATATTTGTCTACGTTTCTGAGATGAGGTATTGCAACTATTTACACTATTTACATTGTTCAGACTGTTGTCCACATCTTTATTGTAATATTCACAACATTTTAGCCATGCTTCAGCCTTCTTCAGGTAATATACGTTAGAATTTCGAACTGAACCATTTATTTAGTCCATGAGGGTAGATTGTTCTACTTCCATGTGCCATGTCTTTTCTGGATATCTCAGTTTTCAGTTATTTCCCTTTAGTAATTCAACTCTTCAAGATTTTTTGTTTTTCAAAGGTAACCCTTGGCACAAATCTGACAAAACAAGGGATAATATCTGCAAAAAAATATTAACTGAGGAGGAGAACATTGGAAAGGGATTAAAACAATAGCAAATAATTCACAATTAAAATAAGTGATAAACAGTTCCAGCAGTGTGTAAAAGGGAAAAATTCTCACTCGCCACTCTTCAAAGAAACATGAAAAGCAAATGAAATGTTCTTTCTGCCTGCACAGATCAAGTTTATATATATATATATAATGACATAGTGAGACATTTATCAATTGGCTAACACTACATAATCAGTTACTTAAAGACGAAGAACATTTAAGGAAAGCCAAAAAATAGAAGAACTCCAGAAAAGGCAAAAACTATTCCAGAGACACTGAGATCCCAATGAAAGGACTGGAAAGTATAATCTAATTTTAAGACACCTGTATGCAGCAGCAGCAGCAAAATGTCGGCCGCATTATGAGTCAGGGTCAAAGTTCAGTGAACAGTTTTCCCACCTCTGGAAAAATCAATTTTGAAATGAGGAAGATGTTACTTTAGATTGTTATTAACCCCTTCCCTGGCATAGACATGTATATATACGTTTTCACTGAAAGTGTTTTTATTTCAGACATGGACGAATAAACACATCCAAAACATAAACCAGCTACAGATGTATTTATACATTGATCTTGGTTCATTTTATGCCCCTCTGAGTTTGAAACGAGTCCAACTCATATGTCTGGTAGAGGTGTTAGCCACTGCTCGGATACTTCAAGGTGATTCAGTTTCTTAGTAACTAATATTAAAAACAAATAAAAGAATCCATCTGAAAATTAAATGTTTTTTTCCAAAATAATTGTCAGGGAAGGGGTTAAACAAAAATGATTTTTTATTCATATTTTCTTTTTATTATTTAACATCAAGCAAGACAATAATGCCACTAAAGACACAGGGGATTACTGGGAGTAAAAGAAGACAAGAGGACTTTAGAATGAACCTGAAAGTCAATCCTAAACAGGAAACAAGGGACAAAACTCTACTTCTTTTCAAAAAGCCTTGGTGTATGTGTGTGTGTTCCTGAACTGAATGATAGGCAAACCTATCTACTCCTATTGATTGGTTTGGTTTGTTTTACGGCATATCAACCTCAATGGGTCATTTAATGCCGACAACTATTTTTTTTCCTGGAAATATTTTTCTTTTGTCAAAAATCTATTTCTGGTAATATTTTTTTTCTCAAAATTGTATAGCAGGTAATATTATTTTCAAAAATCTATTTCCAGTAATATCCTTTTTTCCAAAAACGTATTGCTGGTAATATTTTTTTTTTTCAAAAACGTATTGCTGGTAATATTTTTTTTTTCTTCATAAATTTATTTCTGGTAATAATTCTTTACAAAGTATTCCTATTTTTCTATTTTTACACTTTCAAAATGCTTTTTACCTCAGTTTCGGGGTTAACTATTTGTCCATAGCTGGGACCCTAACAGGTGCTACCACCCTGGGTCAGGGTGGACCTGGGAAAATCAGCAATTAAGAGGTGGTTCCACACTCCTCAAAGCCTCCTGATAAGAGGCCTAGCTGTTGGACGTAGTTTAATGTCTTACCCTGGACGTGGATGTAGTTTATCATCATACCCAGGAAAGTACTCCTATTGAGGAATAAATAATAAATAGTAGATAAAAATTTCAAAGTTCAAGCAGAGACACTAAAAGTATATAGTTGATGTAGACTTTAGAAGGAATCGGAAACTCAGTGAAAGCATCCTACTGGTTCACACTGGTTCTTAAAATTATAAAAGAATAAAAGATTAACAAATAGGTTGTTGGATTATCCAAAAATAATCTTACATATTAATAGCCCCAATATAATAGCTAAAAATATAATTAATACCATTGTTGTAAGTTCTGCAGAGGCTGAAAGAAGTTTTACTATGATGAACATAATTTATTCTGACAAAAGAAATCTTGAAATTAAAAATATGGCAAATCTTCAATCATAAATTTGGATCTTTGGGATTGCAGTGATTCAGTTTGAATGTGGCTAAGAAACCATAGCACAGCTGATGACACTAGAGTAAAAAAGCATTATACTTCTGAACAAAAATATGATAAGAACAGAATTTCAATCTGGAAATATCTTAATAAATGTTTTCTATTAAATTATCAAAATGGTTTAATTCTTTTTAATACTATAAAGTGATATGTTTCCATTCTCAGATTGAAAAGAAAATAAGAATAGGTTCCTAAAGATTATCTGCTTTTATAGAATCAGTTCCTGGAAATCTGAGTTGCCATTATTGCAGAAACCCAATCCTAAACAGGAAACAAAAGATGATTTTCTACTCTTATTCAATATATTATATATTATTTCATAATTTTTCATGATTTTCATTTTATCTAAAATGGTGCTTTTTATCCCAAAACCCTCGGTCAATACACTCTTTTCATCATTGCTACTATTTTATTACACGTTTTCCCCTACCTTATTACTTTTGCTTTTATCTGTAACATAGAATTGGGTCAGCCCGATAAAAGACTCCATGTTGATTCTATGTGGTGCTGTAAGCACCAGGAGTTGCATCCCCTTCAACAATGGCCTGTTCAGAGAAGACCTATTTACATTAGGTGGTGCTGA
Source organism: Acanthosepion lycidas (assembly GCA_963932145.1). Classification (NCBI taxonomy): domain Eukaryota; kingdom Metazoa; phylum Mollusca; class Cephalopoda; order Sepiida; family Sepiidae; genus Acanthosepion; species Acanthosepion lycidas. The sequence goes on from OZ010573.1 coordinate 28,010,272, forward strand.
CTATTTGTATATGAACAATACTGGACAGGCGTTAGCCAATAGTCAGTGTGGGTCTATGAGTGGGAAAGCTATATAACACCAGTTTTTCCTCAGCTGAGAGAGGCACTCTCAATGTGCAAATGTGCAAAACCAGACAAGACAAACATATTAACATAAAGCATTTTAACTTTGATTACTAACAATTTTACCTCATCTTATTATTAAAAATGAAACATTGCCCTTATTAATGTGAGTGTTGTGATGAAAATATTACCACCTATTCTATTATATAAGTCCATAAAATCAAAAGTGAATGATTTGATATATGTCTGACAAAATGGTGTCTGACATGAAAGTGTATAGGTTCTGAATTAAAAACAACTGCAGCTACTTTCCCACAAACTGAAATGTACCAAAATATTTTTGAAATTCAAAAGTTTAATCAAGAGCCCAACACAGCATCTGTTTTCTCTCAGAAAAGCAGATGATATATGCTTAGGCAGCTTAAATTTCTTATAAAATTAAGGATACCTAATTAAAAAAATATGAAAATAAATTTTATAAATTCTATACATATTATTAAGTGAAGACAAAGTAATCTGATGTTATAATTGTTTCATGTGTAATTTGTCAGCTTCAGCACTTTGCAATGTTGCTATAACATTGTGACTACCATTGGGAATGAGTCGTCAGCCTGGGACAAGGGAAATGATTGATTGATATATATGAAAACTATTAATCGCTCAGCAGAAATATAATTCAGCCAACATTTATTTGTCAAAACAATGCTCAATATCATTCAAACAAAGCAACATACAATATTATGTTTCTTGGGATCTTACTAAAGATTTGCAAATAGTAATGGCAATATTAGCCGTTTCCTTATGAGGAAACATTTGGCATTCATTCACTGATCAGTTTGTACTACTGTCATTTGAAATTTCTGAATTCTTTCAGGAAAATAGGTTTCTGGAGTCCAGTAGCCATTATTGCTCTATCCAGTATTGATAGCAGTTTCCTTCTGAACCTTTTGTTTGAAGTCACGTGAAACATCAACATCTTGATTATATCATTATTTTCTCTTTGAGTTACATGTGTGTTGTAACCTACGGGAGTTTACTGACCAGAAAAATCAAAGGTTGGTAATTGTTGTGGAGTGATTTTGCAGTGGAGGCTTGTATTTGTACTAAGTCAGTCCTAAAATAGGTTCGATGTACAAAACGTTAGGAACTTGATATAATAAGTATTATGCAGAGTAATCTAGTTGTGGTCGCTGATACTTTCGTATTCGACTGTCATCTGACATCGACTCACTGACTGACCGATTGACTCCCTCGTTATTCTTACTACTCCTACTTATTATAGGTGGGAGAGTCTATTAACTATAGAATAGGTGTGTTCCACCATAACAGTAAAGAAAAATGATACTTAGGACAAGAACAACACATATAAGATTTGCCAGCAGTGCATAGAAGAGTAATCAACTGCGAGAAGTGAGTCAAGTGAATTCCACAACTCTCCAACTGCAGAGCAACATACAGTATTTACTACTGTATTTATGTGAAAGGGGACATACCCATTATCATTCATAGGTATGCTACAACAATGTGCTATCCATTTTAATTGTTGCCACTGCTGGTAGTCCTTAAGTGAAGTGATTTCTGTTATTTGGTATAGTTCTTTGTGTGTGATTCTGTAGCGCCAATACACAATGTCCAAAGAAATATGATCTTTGCCAAAACTTTCAGGCTTCACTCACTCAAATCCTTTTTTCACCATCGATAATAAGGAGCAGTCATATACAGCTGACACTTTAAATATTTCTGAATGGATTTCATGCCATGCATAGCATCATATAAAAATCTTGATAAAAAATTTAAACAAGTTAAAATCCAGTTTCTCATATATTTACCATCCTATGTTTTCTCATCTGTGCTTATGGCTGGCTACTCATTTCTGACAAGGTAATCCCTATTGAATATACCTGCTCAGGAACATTCAGGTTTCTTCAATACTCAGAGGCAACCTGGGGTTTATACTGCAACTATGCTGACCAGACCTTAGTTACAGTTTATGAGATTAAGTGTGTAAAACTGTTGTGATCAGTCGTGACTTTGTGTGAGCATAACAAAAAGTTTTGTCTACCTAATTTCACTCATAAGGATTGGGTCAACCCTGTACTATGAAGGTATGAATAATATTGTGTAATCACGAGTCAAATGAGGCAAATACACTCAGACTCTTGACCACAATGTCCTGTGACTGTGCTAGCAAATCCTCTATGTTTTTCAGAGTGTTTCATCTACCTAATTTCATTCATGAGGCTTGGGTCAACCACATGGTACTGCACATTAAGGTCATCTCCCAAGAAGTCACCACCTTGACAAATCAACCACAGTAAGTTTTGAAGCTGGTTTTCATAGTCAGAACATTTAATGTTCTAACTACTCAGCTACACACTTATATATATATATATATATATATATATAGCAGAACTTTGGTTATCCAACAAAAACAAATCATTCAAGTCTCTGTCAATATTTAATTTTATGACTTTGTCCCGATCAGAAATCTGTTACAAGTGATTGGCTTTATTGGTTTATTATCCTCCCCCATGTTTGTGAAGAGAAAATGGTCGGTCAACTTGATGATAGGTGGACACTTTAAACTGTGCTGAAATAATTTTGACATGTAAATAATTTATTTTATATTAATTGTTCAGCCAAGGCCCAAGAACCATTCAAGGTAGAGAGTTACTGAATATGGTTGTTGTATGAATTTAAGAGGAGCAAAGTGCAGATTGTGAGGATATGTAGATAGAAGGTTAAGATTGTAGTGATCGGGAAAGCATCCTCTCGGCAGTCTGTTCCACAAATTAACAATTCTGAGGAAGAATGTGTCTGAGTGGAACTTCCTCCTTACCAATGGATTACAAAGGGAAAGGGAATGATTTGTCCAAGTGTACGTAGCATAGCAGGTCTTAGCTGTAAAAGTCTGAACTGATGAAACTAATCAATCTAGCTTTTCAGAACATTTGTCATGGAAATAGTGGTAAGTAGTGAGAGATTTGGGACTTTTTGACTGTAGGGAAAAGGGTTGTATAGTTGAAAATAATTTATCATACACAAAGTTACTTTTAAGTTTGTCAAGCTGGAAAATGAGGATTGGATACCTCCAGCCCAAATATGTCAGCAGTATACCCTATTTGATCTAATCTGGCTTATATAAAGATAGAACATAACAGGAGGTGTCAGATACTTTCTGGAGCGTACAGAGGAAACAACCATATTCCAGCATCTTTAGTGATGATTCGTGTTGGAGAGTTGGGGTGTGTTTTAGTCCAAAAAGACGTTCAAAGCAAGGAACCTCCATGAGAGAACAATGGTTCATGAAATGATTCTAAATTATGGGAAAATCTGTAGTCATGTGTACTAAGAAGTTATCAGGGTTGATTTTTCTGGAAGGTGAAGTCTTCATGTTATCGGTCTGAGGGAGGCGGTCCCAGGAAAGAAGATCAAAAGTTTAGAAATAGCCAGTTTAGCATTTATGCAGTTATCAGTTGGAGATGAACGTTGATTCACAATTGACGTGACATGAATGAGATGTTCACGTGGCCAATATAGGTTGCTACCTGTTGAAAATTGTGAAAAATATGCACACAATATGCTACCTGTTGAAAATTGTGAAAAATATGCACACAATATGCTACCTGTTGAAAATTGTGAAAAATATGCACACAATATGCTACCTGTTGAAAATTGTGAAAAATATGCACACAATATGCTACCTGTTGAAAATTGTGAAAAATATGCACACAATATGCTACCTGTTGAAAATTGTGAAAAATATGCACACAATATGCTACCTGTTGAAAATTGTGAAAAATATGCACACAATATGCTACCTGTTGAAAATTGTGAAAAATATGCACACAATATGCTACCTGTTGAAAATTGTGAAAAATATGCACACAATATGTATGTGTGCATTAGCTAAAGTTAGGAAATTTGACTATGAAAATGACTTTGCCTAGGATCAATATATATATATATATATATATATATATATATATAGATAGATAGATAGATAGATAGATAGATAGATAGATAGAATTTGTAGGTCAGATGAATTGGAGCGTATTTACGATTCCAATGGAATAAATTATGACCATGGAATATTAGTATTTAAGCCTTTTTATTATATATATATATATATATATATATATGAAAACGATATATAAATTTTTATATATCAAGAATAATTTTAAGAAAATCTATGACAAAAAGGAGAAATGTTTTCACATGACGCATTTTGGGAGATTGGAGGTTTTAATTGCTGTAGTTCCAAGATCCATTCTGACCCTGGGTGGTGGTACCAGTTAGGGTCCCAGCTATAGGCAAAAAGTAAATCAGCTAGTAAAAATAAACTACATTTTTATATTAAAATTACCAAAATACATTTTATGATTGACAAAGTATATATCTAAAAAACATATGTTTATTCTGAAAGTATAAAATCATGTACAAAATATTTGTATTTTGACAGTAAATAACCCATAGAGGTTGACATGCTGCTAAACAAAATCAACCAAATTTTTGTAAAACAGGACCCCCAGTTACCAAAAATCTGTTCTGAATCATAGAACAAAAATAAAATGTAATAAAACTAAGACATTATTTAATTAAGTCAATTTAAATTAGTTTTGAAATACATCAAGGTATTTTGCTTATAGGAAATATTAAATTTAATCTATTAGATTGAAATTAGAATTAAAATAAAAGCCTCCAGAAAGATTTTTCTTTTTTAAAATTCATTTTAAACCTTAGGTATCGCGTTTCATTTAGTCTGACATTGTTTTGATATATAGAAATTTATATATCACATTCCCCCATATATATATATATATATATATATGTATAGTGTACATGTGCGTATGTGTGTCTGTGTATAATGTCTTTTCAAATTATTATTTTGATAAAAAAAAGTAGTAAATAAATTAAGTTTTAGGTAGTTATTTCTTTTTAAACAAACAAAAACTATATAGCCTCATTTCTATTTCCAAAATATAGGGGAAGGGGCTTAGCCCACAAATCCTCACTCCAAAACGGCCCCCAAATCAATTTTCAGTCGACTTTTATTTCATAGTGAATTTTTATATCTTGTCATAATTACTGAATTTTCCATTACCGAAATATTTGGGCACCTGTGTGTGTGTGTGTGTGTATATATATATATATATATATATATATATATATATATATATATATATTAATTTACTGACAGCCCCGAGATTAACTGTCTCTAAATGTCTTTATCCTCTAGGGTAAATATTTTAAGAGAATCTGGCAGGCAGAAACCACGTACCAATATTTACAAGTGTCTAATATGAAAATAACAGCACAAAACATTAATTTGCTTAAGTCTGATCGGTTCGATAATATGAAAATGGCAGCTGATCTCAAAAGTGACCTAAAATCTGTTGTTAACTGGGGCAAGAAATGGCTTGTTAATTTTAATGCCTGCAGAACAAAACTGCTTTCTGTGAATCATCTGGAAGACACCTTTCTGTCTTCCATCAGCATAGCTGATATTGACCTCCAGGAGAGTGACTCGTTGTGCCTTCTCGGGGTAACGTTCTCACCTGAATGATTATATTGAATCAATTGCTAGATCTGTTAGTAGAAAGTAGATTCACTGAAACGTGCAAAACAATTTTTCTCTTCAGAATCTATCTTATAGATTTATAAGTCTACCATTCGTTCATACTTGAAATATTGCTGCCTCTTATGGTTTAGTGTGCCTACAGTTTAAGAGATTCTTGATTAAATCCAAAGAATCTGCTTCAGTCACTTTCCCACTGCTGTTCTTAGCCCTCACCTAGCAACTCGGCTTTAGTCCCTTTTCCCACCACCATAAGATAGCTTCCATCTACCTTTTTATAAATACTTTCAGGATAATTGTTTTGATGAACTTTGCACTATGATATCTAGACTTTATGTATTTAAGCACAGTTCTAGATTGGTAACAAGTTCTCATTATTTTATTGGTTATATTAGGTTGGTGCAAAAATAATGTCGTTTTTCTTTTGAAGTTGAACGTCAAAAAACGACATTATTTTTGCACCAACCTAATATTTAACAGTAATTGCTAACATTTTCTTCCCTCGCACTTCTCGCTTGTGGAACTCTCTTCCGACTTCTTGCATTCCAGTCATCTTTGATCTTCAAAAATTTAAATGCAATGTCAGTCGTTACTCACTGTTTCCTTGATTCCTTTTATTTTATTGTTCTCACTCCTTAATAATGTTTCTGTTTTCTTATTCTTACACACCCGGTAACCCCTTGTGTCGTAGTGGCTTTACTGCCTTGCTTGGAGCGAAAGGATTTTAAAAAAAATTGACATATCTGGATGAAATGAAGTAAAAAAAAAAAAACAACAAGCCAAAGTCCGGCTGCGTCTCTCTGTGTGTATCTTCCCATCACAGCCTACTTCCAGTGTCTGGCGTTAACACAACAAAGCATAAAACTCGTGGTATTAATTCCGTTCGTTTCATTTACCTGTGCAATATTAATATGAGATTCGCCAACCCACACAAATACCTGGAAAGAGACACTGGAGAGAGAAAGGTTTAGAATCACTGATCTTTATTTATAGCTTCTATAATCTTATTCTTTCACATTTAGTGGCGCTAATGCCTTGGTTGTGATGAAAAAAAAATAAAAATAAAATAAAAATAAAAACGTGTTTGTTTTTGATTTTGACTAATATCCACTGGGTTGCTTAGTGATCTCATAACTTCAGATATGTTTCGATATGATTTTTTTTATCTCTCTATCCTGTGATATGTCAATTTACTTATCATCCAGATATTTTATGGCCTCTTAAGTTTTAAGAAAATAAGGCAAACCACTTTCCCCAGTTCCACTAATTCTCAAAAACAGGTCACAAAAGAAAGACTTCTTAATTATAAAGAACGATATTAAAACAATAAAAAAATAAGGATAAAGTCCTATTTAAAAGTGAAGAACACAAAGTGTTGCATAGTGATACAAGTTGTCATAGGCAAAGCAAACTATTCAATGTTCATGGATCATTTATTTATTTGTTGTGGTCACTTTAATTTGTTAATTAGCCAATCATAATCCGATTGATTTAAAAAAAAAAGAATGGGTGCGAACTTGTTTGGCTGACTTTTAAGAAAATAACGAACACCTAAAAAAAAAAAAAATCGATTGACTTGGGCCAAATTTTGTATAGTGATTTTTGCTGTGGCACAAGGACGTAAGTATGGTGCACACAGTGAGGATCGAACTCACTGGCCAGTCGTAATTGTTCTAGCGAGACAAGCTTGATAACCATTTACACCAGCTCGAGGTGCCGTCGGCCAAATTTTGTATATACAAGTACAGCCGTTCGGCAATCGTCACTTTGAAGATGGCAAGGTGATCAAATTTCATTTCTGAATCTAGAATTTAAAATAAAAACAAAATACTAATAAACTGCATTTATAGAAAATATATCAGTTTACTACTTTAAAAATGTAGAATGCGTTATAAAATGACTTCAAATATCCGCATATCAACTGAAAAAAGACGAATGCTAAATTAAATATTACGCGACCTTTGATCTAAAAAAAAAAAAAAAAAAAATAGAGATTTTCAACCAAAATTTCAAACGTGCAAGAAAATAAAAATTTTAAAAAAATAATCAAAAATCTGATCTTTCCTCTTATTGATAACTAACTTTTTGACGATAAAACTGTTTTTATTAAGTTTGGGGTCTTTTTTTTCATCATGCGATGGTGTCTTTTCGGCAAATTATTGAACATACCTAGTCGTACTTTGTTGTCCAGAGACACGGAAAGTAGCTTTAATTTGGCGACTCACATCCATTTCAATTCCATTCTGTGTTTATGTACGTTGGCATGTACATTTTCATTCAATGATAACCTTTAAGCATTTCTACAGAACGGAGAAAAAGATTACCGAATAAATTCCGAAAAGTTCAATAAAAATTTACAATTGTCTGAATTTTTAAAACTTTAAACGAGCTTTTCATCGAGAAATTAATCGTGCCATTTTTACGGCCATTTTTATTGGATACAACAGAAATTTTACTGTCACCTGTGTGGTGTTAGTGAACTTAGGCAAGTAGCAATGGTATCTTCATCTCGCTAAATGTCTTACCATTTCTTTTTAGATACCATCAGTTACCGTCATGACTTGGACAGGTGTATAGCATGCGTTTGCTGTTGAAACATATTTTTTAACACTGGTGTATCTGTAATTGCAATCCAGAGAGCTTTTTGTGCTCATTTCATATTACATCGGAATAATTCTAATCCGGTTAAAGAATTGATACTGCTGGAAGTTGAAATTTTCAGGGCCACAGGTTCAGCACTTTAAAGAATGCCACGGGGAAGACCTCGAACTCCAGAAAATATCCAAGTTCCAAAAATTGTCTACAGTATTGTATGACGAATAGATGCCACCATTTAGGTGGGGGGAATGTCATTTTTAATTTACTAAAAACTGCAGCCCTTTGTTTTAACAACAGTGAAATATTTTTTATAATAGCAGTTACCCTGGTTTTTTTATCAACTTTTAAAATGTGGGAGGTATTTTTGCCGCACCCTGTATGTTTTTAAATGTATAACCTAAATCCACTTTATCATCATAAATGATAAACAGAAACAGGACATTTACTTTGTGGCCATCTCTATAATGTTAGGATCTAGGTACCAATAAATAGAAACAGAGTGAAATAATTACTAATAAAATACTAAATCTCTCTCACTGGAGGTTAGAGAAAGAAGAACTTTTTTTTTTTAATTTTATTTCATACAAAGACACATATACAGTGACGGCCCTAGGGCTGCTGGCACCTAAGGCAAGCTGAACTTCCGCGCCCTTACGAGGATATTTTTTTTTAATTTCACAAGAAAAACTGAAAATGTTGAATAACGAGTTTATTACAAAATACAACTTAATACAAGCTGAAGAAAACATTGATTCTTCTTTATGTGCAGTGTCTCCTCAGAACATAGGCGATCATAGCTCTCCACAATTTCCTGTCCTTTTTAGCTCTTAATAAACTTTGTCTTTCTCCTAAGCCATGTTCCGCCATCCATTTGCGTTAAATATGTTATGCGTTGTTTTTCTGTGTCCTTCTTGCCCTCAATCTATCCTGTGAGTATCAAATTTCCCAAGACCTCTTTCCTCATTATGTGCCCTAGAAATATCAACTGTCACTTCGTAATGTTAATTATAAGTTTTCTTTTTGTTTCCATATCTTCCAAAACTTTGACGTTGTATTTTTTCTAACCTTTTAGCTGTGCAAATCTTTTCATGGCACTTTCTACACCTATCTTCTTTAAAAGATTATTTTTCTGTTTACAAAATAGCCAAAGAATTTTAATCTGTCTTAAAATCATGATCAACCGCAAGTATGTTTTTCGAAGCATGGCGGCATTATGGCAATCCAGACGACTGCCCGAGTTGCCAGTACCTTGAGCCAGCCATGCACACATGTAACAGTTTGACGAACATGAAACTTTAAATTATACTTTTGTACATCTATCATATGTAATTGATATATTTATCACAGTATTTTCTTAAGAAGTTATGGATTTTTTATTTATTAATCACAGATTTTATCACTTTACGTCATTTTTAGTGGAACCCATATTTGAGTAGAAGCTCTGTTTATTTATTGAACAGTATATTTATTTTCGTTTACCAACCTGAATATTAGAATATTCTTAAGAAAAATACGCATTCTCCAGCAATGTATATTTTTCTTAAATAATATTTCTCTTAACGTGATAAAATTGCAATAGTATGTAACAAAATGAATATATTTTAATTATGCATATTTAAAAACTTGAAGCAACAGAAATGTGGTCCCACAGAAGGGTACTGAAAATTCCATAGGAGGAATGAGTAACCAAAAAGGAAGTCTTAAAGAAAATGGCATCAGAAAGAACACTTATACTCAGAATCAGGAAAAGGCAGCAGAAATTCCTTAGACACGATAAGGAAGCAGGGCTTGAAAAACTTCACCCTCACAGGGAATATTTCGGCCAAGATATATACGGAAAGGCAGAGGCACCTCGACGTTGTGCAATGGTTAGAAAGCTTGTCTTGCTAGATCAATTACGACTGAGTAGTGAGTTCAGTCCTCACTGGGTGCTCCATACATTCGGCCTTGTGCCACATCTAAGCCGGGCTTAGAAAATCACTATATAGGGAACGGTAGTGAGACAAGACTTGACAAGCTTGTGTAAATGGATGGCGGAGCGAGAGCAAATTTTCTCTCTCCCTTTGTTAGCAAAAGGAGAGAGAAATTTTGCTAAGATCCCCATGAGACAGGAAATTATGAAGAGCCATGATCGTCTATGTCCTGGAGGGACGCAGGACATAAAAGAAGATCGTAGGAATTCTATCATTAAAAGATCATAAAAGAAGACTTAAATATACTTACATATCTATATTACAAAAGATGGGCTGATTCTCTGATTACTTCAGGACGCACTTGTACTAGTAGCTGAAACCCCGGGGGTGCACTTTAAATTTTAATAAGGGAAAATTAATCATAAATTTTGAAAATAGAAAATTATGGTTTAGTATTCCCAAAGAAGATTACCGGTACAGTTTTCATTTAAAGGGATTTATGAATAAGCTGTTATTTTTTATTTTTATTTTTTTTTTTTAGAGAAGCTTATAATGATTGATTTAAATCCCCCGAGCAAGGCAAAAGGGGAAGGATTATCCCCTCCTTAAAGATTAAGGAATTTAGCATACAGTTTAAAATATCAAATGATAAAGACTTAAATTGGAAACAATGTGATTCCTGTCACTAGCTTTTTAAAAATAAAGTTTTTTAAATATAAAAAATATCATAAATTTCTGTTGATTTGGGGCGCACCTGGCTATCTTTTAGGGCGTATTAGTGCACACGAGCGCACCATTTGAGAAATGCTGGTCTATGGGAATGTATATGCGTATGTCCATGTTTCTGTTATTTAATGTGTACGGACACACCAGTACACACATACACACAATTTGACTGAGTCGGAAGTAAGATACTGGAATAATACATCCCCTATTCTTAGCTGGAAAAAAAAAAACTAAACCATAAAAAACTTAGATAATTCTAAGATTTTTATTGTATTTTTTGGTTATTAAGAGAATTATTTTTATAAGTTTGTAAAAATATTTTTTAGATTATTTATATTATTTGGACTATTGTCCTCATCTTGTCGCCTTATTTATTACAACGTTTCGGCCGTTGTAAGCTCCGGCCTTCATCAGGTGGTTGGAATGTCAAACTTAACCCTTTATTTCGCTCACTGGGGTAGACTGTTCTAGTTCCACGTGCCATATTTAATGGATGTCAGTTATCTCCTGTTAATTTCCCTCTGAAAGTTCACCACTGCCTTAGCCGGGTATTGAACTCACATTCTTTGGGTCCTGTTCTGTCCTGTCACTGGATCTAACTAACGCCTTTATCCACTGTGTCATGTGTCCTTGAGGACATCTGTGTATGAATTTCTGGGTATTATAAACCTAATGTCTTCAGAAACCATTTTTACCAGTGCTCATATTGCAATTTTTGCTGTTATCATTACATGTTTTTACCAGAGCTCATATTGCAATTCTTGTTGTTATTATCGCTTTTCTCTGGCACTCCTTATTACTGATTCCCATATTGTATTCATTTCTATGCTTGGTCAGCCCAGGAGATTTTTGTGGCCTGGCATATGTTCTGATTCCTTAAGTTTACGAATTTTCCAATGTTGTTCTTTGTCTATGATCTCAACCTGCTCCCACTAAGGGCGGTGATCTCCCTTTTCTTTCCATATGTGGTCAGCCACGCCTGATTTTTCCACTTTCCCTCGTGTTACAGCTTTCTGGTGTTCTTGAAGTCTTACCTTAAGGGGGCGGCCTGTTTCCCCTTTATATTTCTTTCCGCAGCTGCATGGGATAGCGTACACACAGTCTTTAGTCATGTTCTCCTCTATGGGGGGGGGTGGGGTTACTCGGGAGAGATATCCGCGAAGTGTCGTCAAGCTTTTGAAAGTTGTCCTGGTGTTATATGGACCGCAGATCCTCTGTATTTTCTCTTCACATAAGGCAGGCAGACTGTTTTTCTGAGTGTTGTTGTCCTCCTCTTGTACCCGCCTATCCCAGTTGTAATAAATATGGCGACAAAGATGAGGACAATAGTCCAAATAATGTAAATGATGTACATAATACCTCATCTCAGAAATATAGACAAATATTTTTAGGTTTGTAATTAACTATGTACGGAGCAAGGTCAAAAGTCTCGTGGGCCACCAGGAACCTTTCCTTACTACTATTTAGCATCGAAAGATGCCATGGTTTCGCCACGTCACACGGCATAACAGCCTCTGCAAGACTATAGAAGGAACTGTTGAAGGCTGACAAAGAGGGGCCAGCAATATTCATTTGTAATAAAATAAAAAATGTGGCACATGGCCAAAAAAGGGGGTTGGGGAAAAAGGACGGTTTTCATCTGTCTTAATTTTAAACTTAGCCACAAACGTTGACCCAGACATACAGACAATATTCCTCTCACCAAAACAATGCATTCTTTCTTACCTTTCTTACTACATCCACCGTAATACCTCATTGTCTCTATGAAAATCCTAAATATATCCCATATATACAATTCATTGTCTTTGTATGTGTGTGTGTGATAAAACAACAATTTAAAAACGAGCCCAAATGAGTATTTACAATATGAATATAAATTATTTACATGAAACTAAACAAAATAATGTTAGTAATAAAAACCCTACAATACTTAAATGTGGCAGAAAAATCAGTTAACTGGACGAAATCAATGCGGGATTATAATAACATAAAAACAACATTCCTTCATCCCAAGCACCCACACAGACACACACTCATTCAGACACAACAACAAATACGAAAAACACATATGCGAAAACGAAAAGCGACCCGCATCCACCAGAGAACTCACATCATTGACCACCTAACGAGGGAGGGAATAGGGAATTAAACTAAAGAAAAATAAGGACATAAATAAAAGGGGCCAATGCGCATACACACCCTAGCTAAGTTAACTGGGGAAAAAGGAAACTAAGGATTCAAAAACAAAACCTAAACTATCCTAATTTCGGGATGGGTTGCCAAAGTTCAACCCAAGAAGAACAATATCCTGATGCTTAACCGTCATCAAAATGCCACTCTAAGAAGAAGTGGGGACAGCAACGCAAAAGTTTGTCAGACAGCATCAAATAGTGGACGGACACAGTGGTGTAGGTAAGGGGGAGTGAGGGGAGCGGACCGCCTCGGGTGTCAACACAGGAGGAGTGACACAATATCACCCCCAACAAATTTTTTTAACCAGGCTAAGGTGCCAAAAATAGTCTGAAAACAGTGGTGGAGACATAGGGTTTGGCAGGCGTGCATATGACCCCCCAGAAATAATTTATGACTCCCCCCACAGTTTTGTCCCCCCGTCAGAAATTTTCTAATAAATTGTCGGGAAATTTGTGAGTAGGAAAAATAGCAATGTTTTCAGCTTTCATGTGTTTCATTTGCTACAATCTTGGTTACTAACAAGAGACATTGTTGTAACATTTTATCGGATGATATGGTGTTTTCTGCATCATTAATAACAACAAAGCGAAATACGAAGCCAAAAGTGCAACAATTTCAGTCTTGCCTGTGTATCAATTCGCTGAGATACAATTTTTCATTGAGTGAGTGATATACTTTTGAATATATCTACTAGCGTTGGGACGATTAATTGGAATCGAGAATCGGAAAAATCGGAACTTTTTGGAGTATCGGAATCGGAAGAATTTGTGTCTATTTCCCGATTCCAAAAACGATTCTTTTAAATTTTTAACTTAATTTTCCATTATTGGTACTAATGATAAATATTTATTGTTTTTAAATTATCACTAAAACTAAAATCATAATAACATCAAAATACGATGTAAATTTATTTTACTTGTATAAAGAAAAACAAAAAAATAAACTTTGCATACATTCTCTAGGTAACCTTTAAAAGAATGCAGTTGATTTACAATGATTCGATAAATGCTTAAAAAATTAAACAGAACATTCTTGTCAAGAAAAATACTTTCAAACATCATTGATAATTAAATGGCACCCAGAAATTATGCAACGGAAAATTGGACCCCGGAAAATTAGCAACAGAAAATTACGTCAACCATGAGCCAGTCGAGACTGTCGGATCTGGCTGTGCTGTCCATTGAAAACGAGCTTACAAGACAAACAGAATTTGACGATGGCATTGACCAGTTTGCCACAATGAAAACAAGAAAACATTCATTCTAAGACCATAGTATCGAATGTCATTCTTTTGTGTATTGCCGAGTTTTGTATTCAGTTGTTCTAAAAGTGAACAGTTGCATTTTTAAAATCTTTTGATTTGAACTGATTATTTTGTGGTATTGGATTTTGTCTTGGATCATACATGTAAACAGTAACGTACCGGTCAGTAGAGTAAAGTAGAGGTAGAGCACGTATGAAAATTTAACTACAGCTAACCATTCAGCATAGGGTGAATCGGGGTCATTGGGGTGACATTTGAGCGGACCGCCCCGGGTGACGTTTACTCTAGCTACGCCACTGGACGGACATGACATTGCCGGAATCGGAACTCCTGAGGTACACAGCCAACAGATCATCCTGGAGGAGGTTGTCTGTTTCTTCTGACCTTACGTCAATAGACGATTGAAGCAGTCAATGGACAGATGACGATGAATTAAATTAAAATATACATGGGTAAACGAACATATACAATTTGAATGAAATTGAAATGAATCACGAGGACTAATTTCCCTTTCAGTCTGGCAACGAGCCTTGGGTAATTTGAAAGGAATATAAACTGAAATAAATATACGGCCCTTGAAGTTATTTTTTATAATGCCTCCTGTATTTAAACCGAATCCACTTACTAATAAATACAGTATTTTAAACAATTTAGATTTGAAATGTGATCATCTTGTCGTCAGCGAATCGACAGGTACGAACCAAGTATATTCTAAAAAGCATCTGCAATTATAAAACGGACCTGCGAAAAGAAATGCATAGAAATTAGAGACATGCAAATCTTCCCATCAGCTGATGGCGATGCAACGTGGGATAGAATTTACGAGTTATTGAAGTCATTGCGTGAGTATATCTAACAAGGGCGGCTCATAACCGTGCTGTGTTTATTGGGTGTGACTACAGGGAATTTTGCGAAATTGGCAATATATTCAATACAGGCTGAAAAGGGTTTTTAAGTTAGCGACAACCAAGGTCAGTGAAATATTTGGGAATAAACTAAGTGTTCCTGAAACCAGTTTCATGTCACCAGTGTAAGACGAGATGGTTCGCCATCTTGCTTAAACTATTAACAGGAAACATGGCGAACATTAAAAGGATGCAGAATCGCAACAAGACCAATTTACGCCACATCTATCAAGACAGATTACAACAGTTTTACTAGTGGTCGAACATTGCATATATAGTAATGCACACACTGCTGTCTACCTGGAAGGTTCTAGCACAATCTTGAAGATCATTCTACTTCTCTCCTCCAACCGATGTAAAAGTGTCTCTAACAATAGTGGAAAACTCTTCAAAAAAGTTTTTGGCAAAAGCAAACCATTAATTAGAATAATGGCTTTTAGTAAAATAATTTATTTCCTGTATCATAATTCGATGAACTTTTGTTCAAAAATAATGAGGAAGGCTTTAATTCATTTTTTTTTTTATGTCACTCCAACCTGAAATTTCTACAATCGTATAAGTATAGTAATACTAAGACTTTCTGGGGGCTTTTGGAACTTTATGAAACCTTCTAGAACTTCTTTTTTTTTATTTGTAAGTTTGTATGTTATGCTAGAGCTATAAACTGTTAAATGCGATTAAATATACATAAGAGTTATCCAATTACATCATTAGTAAATTGAAAAATAAAGCTTGGGAAATATCTTGATATTTTACCGCTACTGCGTTTATGAATATATAATTTTCAGTTTGTGGATGACCTTTTTCAAGAACGAGAATTAATGCCTTTTTATTATTTTTGACAACAGTTCATTGATGTATAACACAGAAACATAGGGTTACAAAAAAGTTATAACCCATATATATATATATATATATATATATATATATGATAGATAGATAGATAGATAGATAGATAGATAGATAGATAGATATAGGATTAATACTAATATAAAATTTGTGGCTTAGCTGTTTGATGTTATATTCAGCACCTCTACTCCAGAGTTTCATAGACAAACCTTTGGGTAATTGTTCGGTCCATTCGTCAGGAGATATCAGCAATAGTCTATTTTTTTTTTATCGTTTTTGTTATTTTATATTAATTTAAAAAAAAAAAAATGCGTTTTTTAATTTGTGTTAGGTTTTTCTTTGTGTGCATCTGTGTATGCGTGTGTGCATACTCCTGTACGTCAGAGCCGTCTTAACGCATGGGCTCAATGAGCACTTACCCAGGTGGTTCCACAAGCATAGGGGCCTCATGCTAATCTGTGTATGTTAAGTGATTTGTGTTCAACAGAAGCCCCTTTTTAGGAAATACTAAAAAACAGAAATTACGACAAGTTACGTGTATTGCGATTGGTGAAAACATGTGTCATAAGAGAAAGATCCATTTCATTTGAGTTTGTTCCCGAATACCCCCCCCCAAAAAAAAACAACAAACAAATGGGAGAATGTTCTCTTTTGACCTAGAATACACCGGAAATGTCGAGGACTTTCTTCAAAGGCCACCCACCTATATAAATGGAAGGACTGGTTTGTCTCGCCAGTTCAGTTCATTTGCAAACAGTTTACTTTCACTATCATGAAAAAGACCAAAGAACTGACCCTCACTCCCGATGATCAGTCTTCGCACAGTCACAGACTTGACGGTAAAACTTTCATTTCTGCCTTTTAATATTTGTGACCAAAACTACTGTCGACTTCCTGTTGGAGACAATGTTATCTTTTATTTTTTTATCTGGTTTAATTTCATTCGTAAATTTCTCTTAGACTGAATCAACATTGTTTTGAATGTTTAATTTATATTTCTACTTGTGAAAATAAATTATTTTTTATTGTTATAAAACTCTAGCGTTTATCCTTTTAAAATGGGGGCACGTCCTAAACATTGATGTTCATTTCTTAAACAAAACATCAATTCAGCTGTCTTCTAAAACAAATGATTTTCTCATTCGATATTCATTTCACAACAACAACAAAGAAAGTAGTAATTCATATTTCTCTTCAGATATTTTTTTGATAAAATTTTTTATTTGTGTTTGGTTAAAATTAAAAATGCCGTTTTCTGTTGAAGAATTTCTTTCTTAGTCTAATTTGGATGAAGAATTTCACTTATTAAAAAAACAGTTATTGCAAAGGGCTTCCGATTTAAACATTAATGCAAATATGAAAAGAAAAAACAAAAGAAAAAAAACAAAAAACTGATGTAACATTAGACCTAGTATAGTACTATTAATGGCATGATTGAATATATTATGGACCAAGAGAGCTATAGATAGATTATTAGTGATTGAAGCTGAGATTCAATCAGAACACTAAACACTTGTGTGGTAAACATGTGTAGTGATTATTTAAGATTACGAATTTATGAACCAATACTAATTATTACTTATTGACAGCTTGTGATTATATGAATGGATAAAAGCTTTTTATGATAATTTGTGCAAATTTAGAAAACTGCTGAAAAATGTACTCTTGCAGATGAAGTTAGATCAGGTGTCAGACACCCTAGCTATGCCACTAAACTAGATCTAGGTCTTGTTCGGTAGTTTTGTCAGAGTAGAGAGTTTGTAATAAGAATAAATACTATTCGTACAATTAAAGGAAGGACATGTTCATTATGGAAGCAGAATATTTAAATATTTATGTGTTGTTGCAAGCAAACTTATATAATATGACCCTACATCCTGGTGTAGGACTAAATACTAAATATTTAAGATATATATTTCCAGGTGAATAATCCTTTCAGCAGAAATGAAATAATGTTTTTGAGTGAAGGACAGAAGAGCACTGCAGAGAAGGAGAAAATAGGAAAACTTCCAAAATTAACATTGTGACTCAACACAGGTGCAATGACAGCCACTCATCCCTTTCATTCAGATATAGCATCCACTCCTGCAATTTCAGCCACTAGTACTGTTCCTTCAGATATAGCATCCACTCCTGCAATTTCAGCCACTAGTACTGTTCCTTCAGATATAGCATCCACATCAGCATCCACTCCTGTAATTTCAGCCACTAGTACTGTTCCTTCCGATATAGCATCTACATCTACATCTACCAGTCATCCAGTTTCAGCAGACATACCATCATTGCCTGTTGCTCCTGGTGGTGACATTTTACAAAAGGAAATACTAAAATCTTTAACAATAAAGCAGTTTGCAATCCAAGCGACAGATCCGGTGCTATGGAATATTAATGATACTAACACAATAGATTACTAGATTCGTAGTGGGCCCTCATTATATCAGGATCATAGTAGCAACCTTTCAAACTTGTGCAGAGTGTATAAAACAGCTGGAGAAAAGAATATTGTTATAATGGAACACACCTATTCTATAGTTAATAGACTCTCCCACCTATAATAAGTAGGAGTAGTCGCTCAGCAAGTCGGCAGTGAGTTGGTCAGTAAGTCGATGTCGGACAACCGTTAGTCGGATATTAAAATAGCAGCCACCCCAACTAGATTACTGCATCATTACCTATTATATGAAGTTCCTAACATTTTGTACGTCGAACCTATTTTAGGACCGACTTAGTACAAATACAAGCCTCCACTGTGAAACCACTCCATAACAATTTGGCAACAAAGGATTCAAACTCATACGGAGGAAGAAAAACCTTTCGCACACTACATAACAAATATGAAGGCAAGGTATTGATAAAAAAATGTGTTCAAATGTGAACTGCAGAATGGTGAGTGTGTAAAATATGAATGGCTACTCTATACATCATCCCAAGCACGTTTGTACTGCTTTGTATTTTGCTTATTGTCCAATCTCTCTTTGCTATATTGGGGTTCAATGACTGGAAGCAGAGCAATGTTATCGTAGAACATGAAAATAGAGAAGAACATCGAAAGTGCATGACAGCATATTTGATAAGTCATAAAGAAAATGGAAGTGTAGATTCTTTATTACTTGAACAACATCGCTCAGGGCAGGAATATTGTGACAAAGCATTGACACATGTCATTTCTGTAATTTGCTTTTTTGCCTCAAGAGGTTTGTAATTTTGTGGAGAAAATCAGATTAATGGGTCAACAAAAAATGACAACTATTTAGGTATACGAGAGCGGTTGAGTTGAGTGAATTTAACCCTTTCTAGGAAGAATGGCTCAAAATGTATGGAAATCCTGGAAAAGGGAATCCGTCATATTTTCTACAAATATTTGTGGACAATTTATTGGATTAATGGGACAACTGGTACTTTGTACTATTCTTGAAGAAGTAAAAGACTCAAAGTATTATTAAATAAGTGTAGATTCCACTCCAGACGTCTCACACACAAATCAACTGATATTTACTGTCAGATGGATCAAAGGCTGTGAGCCTGTGGAACATTAATTAATATTCATCCCCATCTTTTACCATGGAGCAAAGGCTCTAATTGACGCTGTTGTGGATTTTCTTAATGAGAACAAAATTTCACTATCACCCTGCTGTGTTCAGTCATACAATAATGCCTCAAATATGTTCGGATGATATACTGGATTGTATGCGCTGTCTATATTTCTGAGATGAGGTGTTATGTACACTATTTAAATTATTCAGACTATTGTCCTCATCTTTGTCGCCATATTTATCACAACGTTTTGCCAGTTGTGTGCCCCAACCTTCTGCAGGTGGTTGGAATGTCGAACTGAACCTTTTATTTCACTTGCTGGGGTAGACTATTCTAGTTCCACATGCCATGTCTAATGGATGTTATCAGTTATCTCTTGTTAATTCCCCTCTCCAAGTTCTCCACTGCCTTAACCAGGTATTGAACTCATACTCTTTGTGTCCTGTCACTGGATCTAACTAACGCCTTTATCCTCTGTGGCACAGTGGATAAAGGCATTCAATACCTGGTTATGGCAGCGGAGAACTTCGAGAGGGGGGAATTAACAGGAGATAACTGACATCCATTAAACATGGCACGTGAAAATAGAACAGTCTACCCCAATGAGCAAAATAAAGGTTTCAGATTGACATTCCAACCACCTGAAGAATGCCGGAGTGTACAATGGCCGAAACGTTTTGATAAATATAGCAACAAAGATGAGGACAATAGTCTGAATAATGTATATAGTGGATTGCATCCAGGGGATTCATCCATTCAATGAGTTTGACATCTATGTCCCCTGTGCTCGACACACCCTGAACTTGATGGGAGTAAAAGCAGCAAAGTGTTGTCTACAGACTGTAAACTACTTTGACTTTGTTCAGCATCTGTATTCATTTTTCTACTCATCACTGAAATGTATTGACATCATCTCTTGTGGCAAAGCATTTGTTTGATGCATAATGGCAGGCACATTTCGATGCTGTTCATGCTCTGTACTGTTGTTTTGAGAAAATAAAATATACACTGGATTCTCCATGAACTGACAGTGAATATGAGGCAGACGGACTGAGCAAATATTGGAAAACCTGAAAACAATCTTTTTAATGATTCTTTGGAATGACATACTAGAAAGAATTAACAAAACAAGCAAAGTCTTGCAATCAAAGGATGTGAACATCCTTGTTTCCATGAATCTTCTTGAGTCTATAAAAACCTATCTTCAGGAAACTAGAGACAAATTTAGTGAATATGAATTCAAAGCCAGGCGTATGTGTCCAGATACAGATTACAGTGATGGAGAAAAAATGGGAATAAAAATGAAATGAGCATCTTAATAGATTTAATAGAACAGCAGAAAAAGTATTTCTCACTAAAACTGAAAAGCTCAAAGTGGAAATTTTCCTCCCTATTCTAGACACACTAATCTTTGAAATAATAAAACGTGCAGAAATTCAAAATCTGTTTTCTTTCTTCAGTGAATTGAAAGCCATTGCTTCTGATGCACTAAAGGAAAAGTGTGAACGACTGACTAATATATGGATCACAAAGACCTGAATTCTGATGACCTTTTAAAGGAATGCGAGCATCTTGTGAGACTCTCCCTGCAATCCACAGAAAAATAATATTAGACAATTTGAAATCTATATTCCCAAATACTGAAATTGCACTCAGAATATTCATGTGCATGATGGTGACCAACTGTATAGGAGAATGTTATTTTTGAAGTCTGAAACTTATAAAAAATTTGCTTCATAGCACAATGAGGCAGCATTATTACACTCATGTGCATGGAAAATGATATCATATTCCTGAAGACCATTGACTTCAAGCTAATAATAAAGAAAAGAAATGCCCCAAATGCTTGTTATAATAACTTTGTAGTAATTTCATGCTGTGCCATCTAATCTATGTAGCTTACTGATTATTGTTTATCAAGCCTTGTGTATTGTTCAAATATTTATCATGTTGATTAGTTGCTGCTGTACATGTTTTTAATGTTTTAACACTAGTTTTGTTGAAGTTCCAATAAAATAAATATATGTTTAATATTATCGACCATTTACTTTTTATTCCTGTGAATGGTTGTCAAAGAGACCCAAAAAGATGATATACTGGATTGTATGCTCTGGTTTGCCTAGGGGCCCATAATGTTGTTAAGATCACCCTGCTGTGCATGTGTTATGTGCTCATGTGTAGGATGTCATGGTTATTTCTTCTTTTCATAATCTTGTCTCCTGATTACCTTCTCTTATTCCTTTTCTTTCTCTTCTTTATCTTTTGGCTCTGAGTGCTAAAAAAGATAATGTAACAATGTTATTGGGGAGGCACAGTGGCATAATGGATAGTGCCTTGGATTGAGGAATCAGGGAGCCGAGTTCAAATTCCAATTGAATCCATTACTTTCACTTATGGGCTAATACTCTTGAGAAAGGTATGAATCCTCTTCTTCTCCCACCAGCTATAGATAAATAGCAGGACAGACAGGGTTCTATAGCTTTGGATGGCAACTGGTCTACTGCAGAAAGAAATGGCTGCCTACTGTGCAAAAAATCTGCCTCGTCAGTCATGTATTGAAAGATACATGACCGCTGAGGCATGTATCATGCATGGCACATAACTGAACAATGTTATTTACAGTGTTACAGACGACATATTTTCCTGAATATTTTGGGGTTTTCTAATGATTTTGAAAATATAGGTGTATTCCATTGTTTCATTTATGTCCTATTTACAATATTTACATTGTCTGAACTGTTGTCTTCATCTTTGTTGCCATATTCACAATGTTTTGGGCATTGTATACTCTGGCTTTCTTCAGGTGAGTGGAATTTCACCCACCAGGATAGATTGTACTAGTTCCACTTGCCATGCCTCTTCTGGATGTTTCAGTTATCTCTCTTTAGCTCAACTCTCTAAGTTCACCACTGCAATAGCCAGGTATTGAACTCACAACTCTGGGTCAAGTCACTGGATCCAACAAACACTTTTATCCACTGGCCCATGTGCCCTTGAGGACAACTTGAATTAAAGCAAACTACTTTGAAGGTAATGGTCTCAGATATATTTTTTATGTATAATCAAATTCCATGAATGTTTCCATACCACCTCGTATGTTTGAGTGCATATATCTTATATATACAAGTCATTGTGGCTCAGGGTTTGAGCATGTTGGCCTTGTCAAAAAATTGATCACACCAGATGATGTGCTCTCTCTCTCCCTGAAACTATAACTAAGGTCTGCCCAGTATACAGCCCATCTGAAATTATGCAAATCAAATAAACCTCAATAACTCAAAAAGTTTGGAACCAATATTTGTCAAATTTAAACTCATCCATTTCCACTCTTAGTTAAATATTTAATGAAATTTTCCACCATTTTTTAATGGTTAGTTTTTGAGATATTTGGCATTTACAAAAATGTACTGACTGCAATTAATATGCAAATTAAACTAATGTTAGCTTAAGATTGGTTTGGTTTGATTTGTTTTACGGCATATCAACCTCAATGGGTCATTTAATGCCAACAACTTTTTTTTCCTGGTAATATTTTGTTTTGTCAAAAATCTATTTCTGGTAATATTTTTTTTTTCAAAAACGTATTGCTGGTAATTTTTTTTTTTTCAAAAATTTATTTCTGGTAATAATTTTTTTACAAAGTATTTCTGGCATTAAAACCTATTTTTACACTTTCATAATGCTTTTTACCTCAGTTCCCGTGTTAACCATTTGCCCATAACTGGGAGCCCAAGAGGTGCCACGATCCCGGGTCAGGGTGGACCTGGGAACACCAGAAATTAAGAGGTGGTTCCACGCTCCGCAAACCCTCCCGATCAGAGGCCCCGCTGCTGGACACTGCTCACCATCCTATCCTGGATGCGGATGTAGTTTATCGTCATACCCAGGATGACAGCTTAAGACCTCTGAAATCTAATAAAAACTATTTTTCTTTTTGTCCATAACATATGTTGATATATGGGTAAAAGGAAGAATCTAACAACTGCTGTAAAATAGAAAATAACAAAGTTATTGCGTGAGGGAATATTCACAATGGAGCTATCAAAGGAGCTTTGTAGAGATCATCGAACATTAAAGAAGGCAGTTGAAAACATAAGTTGAGAACTTGAAGCAAAGGAAAAAGGCTTTAAGAATTTGCTTCCCTGAGATGAATGTAAACTAAAGTGTGTTACAGTGAAACAACCACTTTTGACCACTTTTGACCACTTCTCAGTTCTTTGAAAAAGCTGGAATTGAGGGAGTCAAGAAGGACAAAACGTATAGAATATTTTGTGAATTGGGTTCTGTAAAAAAAATCTCCTAGGAAAACTCCTTTCACTGAAGCAAATATTTTAAAGTGTCATAATTGAGCCAAAAATACATGAAAATTGACTTTTTTAGAGTAATTTTCACGGACAAATCTTGAGTGATATTTGATGAACTAAAGGATGTATTTTATCTAATTCAGACATGCCTGTGGCTAAAAGAAGACAATAAGGAGACAGTAGTGTTATGATATGGGCTGGAATTTTCAACCAAACAATTATCGAACCTTTCAAAGTCAATTAAACTGAACAGTGCTAATAATTGTGATTTTATGAACAAGACTTTCTTTGTATAATACATGTCCCAGTCTCACAGTTTCAAAGTGAAGTGTGTATTTATGCTCTTCTCATGTATCTAAGCTTACTCATGAATTATTTGAGCATAAAAGATTTACAGGAGAGAAGATAATGGAATGGCCACCATCAAGTCCTGATCTGAATCCAATAAAAAATCTATGGTCAATTGTGAAGATGAAATTATATGAAGGTGGCAAACAATATAACAGCAGAGCAGACTTGTGGGAAGCAATTAAAACTACCATGTTGGAAATTGAACATGTTGAAGTAAAAAAAAAAAAATCAATGGATAATAGATTACTGGCTGTTATTGAGCAGAAATGTCACTATATTATAATGTAAAGGATTCAAAAAGTTATGTGTGTTTGTTATTTGTTCTATTATAGGTGTTGATCAATTTTTGATGATTTTATTACCTTTTTATTGAAATAAAATGTAATTATTTGGTTTTGCCTAATAAGTTCAGACGGCAGTTTTTAGAATACATCCAATAACTTCAATAAAACATATTGATACTACCTAACAAACCAAATTTGATTTATTGAGGTTTATATGATTTGCTTAATAACTTCAGACTGGGTGTAATTGCAGTATAAAACTACAGGTGTAATTTGTGGTTTGAGCAGACATCTGTAACAGGGATTTGTTAGATGCCCTAGCAGATGGGTGCTCACAGAAATGAGTATCCACCAATTATGTATATATATATATATATATATATATATATATATAAAAGTGAACATAGAAGTCAATACTTAGAGGTGACAGTCTGTTTCATGCTATATGCAATTGTCAGGCCTGATAATTGCATATAGCATGAAACAGACTGTTGCCTCTAAGTGTTGACTTCTATGTTCACTTTTATATTTACACACGCTCTATCTCTGATATTGAGCACTTTATCCCATAAATATACCACACCTTAAGACTATATTTCTTTATATATATATATATATATATATATATATCCTAAATTATGTAGTGTGGGTTATTATGGGATATGGATGAAAAGAATGAAAGTAAGCAAATTCTATTTTCCTGCTCTGTTCATTAAAAGCAAAGACTACTGAACTGTTATGCAATATTGCTTCTCCTATATGACAGTGAAATGTAGTTCTCCAGAAGGATGCTGAGAATACCATAGATTGAACATGGGAATAAAGAGGAAGTTTTAAGGAAAAGGGAAACAAAAATTGCCTTTATACTTCAAATCAGAAAGAGGCAGATGAAATTTTTTGTACATATACTGAGGAAAGAGAGCTTAGAGAATCTGACACCGACAGGACATTCTGAAAGTAAGAGGTAAAGAGAAAAACAGTGC
Organism: Acanthosepion lycidas; assembly: GCA_963932145.1. Classification (NCBI taxonomy): domain Eukaryota; kingdom Metazoa; phylum Mollusca; class Cephalopoda; order Sepiida; family Sepiidae; genus Acanthosepion; species Acanthosepion lycidas. The sequence goes on from OZ010573.1 coordinate 28,035,816, forward strand.
ATAATCTACCTAATGAGTCTGTGTAAATGACTGGCAGAATAGAAATTAGGAGAGATGGCAAAAACATATAAGAGCTAAAAAGGACAGGAGATTGTGGAAAGCCATGATCACACATATTCTGGAGAAGAATTTATAATTGTCAGAAATTATTCCAGTCAAATGTCTGTACATAGGTGTTCAAACACATACATTCAGGCATGCCCACATATCAATTCTTTTACTGATTGAAGCCGATATTTCCTTGTTGTTCATCACCAAAACTGAATGAATGAATGAATAAATTTAGATTTAAATATCTGAACA
>OZ010573.1:28041118-28048618 GCA_963932145.1 Acanthosepion lycidas
CAATTTCCATAGAATCACAAAAGATAATGTTGAAAAAAAGGTTCTGGATGTGGATTAGGATTGCTATAACAATGTCAGTATGGCAGAATTTGCTGTATTTGCCTGTTTTTTTCTAGTAAATCAAAAACAGCAACAACTTTTTTGTCGACATTATATTTTTTTGCTCTTTAGATTAAGCATTTTCTCTATTATTATTTTATTACTAATTTTACTCCTTATTGTGGCTTTTTTGATGAAGCATTTTCACTATTATTATTTTATTACTAGTTTTACACCATTTTATTATGGCTGCTTTTTAATGAATCATTTTCACTATTATTATTATTTTATTACTAGTTTTACACCATCTTATTATGGCTGCTTTTTAATGAATCATTTTCACTATTATTATTATTTTATTACTAGTTTTACACCATCTTATTATGGCTGCTTTTTAATGAATCATTTTCACTATTATTATTATTTTATTACTAGTTTTACACCATTTTATTATGGCTGCTTTTTTAATGAATCATTTTCACTATTATTATTATTTTATTACTAGTTTTACACCATTTTATTATGGCTGCTTTTTTAATGAATCATTTTCACTATTATTATTATTTTATTACTAGTTTTACTCCATTTTATTATGATTGCTTTTCAGATGAAGCATTTTCACTATTATTAGGTTGGTGAAAAAATAATCTCGTTTTCTCAGATATGTTACTTTTATATATGATTTCTGAATTAATTCATTGATATATATATAGCCATGTTATATATCATTTTGAAGCGCGTTTTTCGCTCTATCGAATCATGTTATTCGTTACCGTTCTCAATCTCTTCATTCATCTTTTTGCAGGCTTTTCGACAGCATGGACAAAATTCAAATCCGCACGATTTTCTTGTTCCAGTTCAAACTAGGCCGAAAAGCTGCCGAGACAGCTCGTGATGTCAATGATGCGTTTGGCCCAGGAACCTCTAACAAACGTGTGGCACAACGGTGGTTCAAGAAATTTCGCAATGGTGATGAGAGCCTCGAAGATGAAGACGGTCGTGACCGACTGCAGTTGATAACGAACATTTGAAAGCCTTAATTGAAGGCGATCCTCGGAAAACCACACAAGAAGTTGCTGTTGAACTCGAGGTCGACCACTCAACAGTCGTTCACCATTTAAAGCAAATAGGGAAGTCAAAAAAGTTGGATAAATGGGTGAATGATAATCAAAAAAATCGTCAAAAAACGACATTATTTTTGCACCAACCTAATACTATTGTTACTAGTTTTACTCCACCTTATTGTTACTTTTTAGATGAAGCATTTTTGCTATTATTATTTTATTACTAGTTTTACTCCATCTTATTATTGTTTCTTTTTTGATAAATCATTTTTCACTATTATTATTTTATTACTAGTTTTACTCCATCTTATTACTGTTTCTTTTTTGATAAATCATTTTTCACTGTTATTATTTTATTACTAGTTTTACTCCATCTTATTATTGTTTCTTTTTTGATAAATCATTTTTCACTATTATTATTTTATTACTAGTTTTACTCCATTTTATTATTGTTTCTTTTTTGATAAATCATTTTTCAGTTATTATTTTATTACAATTTAAATGATCGTAAAGCTGCTTTCAACTGCAGCACTTTGAGTTGATACATTCTTCGCCCACTTGAGCAAACAGTATGAAATTTGTGATAAAAAAATGATGAAAAGCTTCTTTCTTTATTTCTTATTTTATGCTGGTTGCTTTTCTCTGTTGAAGAATGTATCAATGCACAGTTTATTAGAAAGATTATTATATATTTTTTTTTATTCATGTACTTTAAGATCTTGTGTGTGAGGTGACCCATTATTTTTATGCATTGAATATGACTATATTCTAATTTGGTGTATGCTGTTATCCATATTTTGTTGAATAGAATGCCAATAGTAGTTTCTGTGGTAATCATTGTGACAATTTTAGAAGCCAATGTAAACCCATGGATTTGAATATTTTAGAAGCCAGTCTAAAACCATGGAAGTGAATATTTTAGAAGCTAATGTAAAACCATGGATTTGAATATTTTCATAGCCAATGTAAAACATTGGATTTGTATATTTTAGAAGTCAGTGTGAAACAATGGATTTGAATATTTTTAGTCATTTAAAAATTGGATAGTAGATATGGTATCTAAAAACAACACTGATGAGCAAAAATCAGTTTTGAAATAAAAAGAAGAGAAAAGAAAAAAGTTCAAGCAAAAGAGAAAGATAAAAAGCTTTGATACCAACAATAAAAATATAATCTGTCCAATCAGTGCTAATAAGTAAGCAATATTTTTCAACAAATAAAAATAAGGAAACCATATGAAAAACGATAATCAACTCTGGAGCCTCAAATATGAATTCTGAACATGAACAGTCAGTCGGCATTTAGACATCTAAATGACTGTGCGACTCACCACAAGACATCATCTTTTATCGCACAATCTTTAATGCTTGAATATTTTACTTTCTGATAAAATTCAAAAGATGCATTCTTGTAAAAAAAAAAAAAAAATATGTATTCAGAATTATATCTAAAATCTGAATCTCACCATCCCTTCAACATGAAAAAACATTATTTTGTTACCTTCAGCCATGAGAACCATTCATCTACAGTGATTCAATGAAGATGATAGAAGACTAAAAGCAAATGAATAGTGATCTGGTGTGGGTAAAACAAATCCTACACATCTAAGTCTATATCTGAAATTAGCATTTAACAATCTTTCTGTATTCTTCATTAAATTTTTCAACAGCCCCCTTTTTGCCAATCTCACGCATCAACCATTTCATGTACATATACAAACTTTAATGATAATACCTCCTGTATAAACATTACACTCGTTATGCAAATATCTTTTTATAAATTTCTGTTCTATTATCCAAATGTTATATGGTGATATCAGTCATAAGCTGCTATCATGCTAAGGACACATCTGCAGGATGTTACAGAAATTGTTTTGACAATTATCGGCTTGACAAAGAAGGTCAGCTGAATGGAGCAGACTAAGAACCAGGTCAACAAATTCTGTGTTCTCGATGAATGACTTTTTTAGATGAAAGCTGCCAGGACAAAAAAGGCTTGTCTTGATAAGACAGTGGTCCCTAGCAGCCTAAATCAGAGGACAGCTCACCACCAATATGAAAGGAAGGCAGATGCCAGTTAGATTGTTCACCTCACTTTACCTCACTTGCATACAACCAGCCAGCCCTTATGAAAAGGTTGCAACTGAATAAAACTTACCATCTGCTACAATTTTATCTTATAGATTTTTCTAGGGTAATGATTTGGCCAAAGAATTATTTTCCTTGTATTAAGCCACAAGTGTCCAACTAGAAGAAAATGATAATGATTTGCTGATACAAGATCTATAAATTAACCCTAGGTGGAGGGAGAAGTGGATTTTTTGCAGGCCACTGTATGCGCTGAGAGATAAAAATGTGTGTCTCCTGAAATGCCAGCGTCCTGGGTAAGATAACAGACTACATCTGACAGCAAGGCCTCTGATCAGGAGTTTTTGAGGAGCATGGAACCACCTCTTAATTGATGGTGTTCCCAGGTTTACTCTGACCTGGGATGGTAGTTCTGTTAGGGTTCCAGCTATTGGCAAATAGTTAACCTCCAAAATGTGGTCAAACTCTAAGAAAGTGTAAATATAGTTTTTAATACCGGCAATGCATTTTTATAAAAATATTACCAGCAATGAATTTTTGAAGAAAAAAATTATTACCAGCAATACATTTTTGAAGAAAAAAATTATTACTAGCAATACATTTTTGAAGGAAAAAAAAATTGCCAGCAATACATTTTTTGAAAAAAATATTACCAGCAATAAAAATCTTGTCAGCATTAAATAACCAATTGAGGCTGATAAAACAAAGCAAAGCAAAGCAAACCTGAAATGCCCACAACAAACATGGCAGACTTGGGATATGAGTCCAAACAAATAATAATGTATTAACAACAAAGTTATACAAGCAACAAAGACAATGATGTGAGTGTCAAATGGACGTGAAAACTGTTTTGGTGCAAAGTATATGTAGTGAGTGAATGTACGTAATTATGTGAGTGTTTCCCAAAGTGAATGGGTTCTCCACAAAAGATTTACATGTTAAGGAATAAGCAGATAGGGTGACAAGAGAACAAGAAAAATATTACACAATATTTATAGTCCAAAAGCATCCCCTAGTAGCTGTTTTGAAAATTAGGAGGAGGTAACCCAACAAATTCATACATTTCGCAAGAGTATTTGCATATAAGCAGATGTAACAAACCCAACTGGCATTCAAACTCAGCTCTCTAATTTCTAATCTCTAACTTGTTGTAGCTCATATTTTTGAGATAACAGAGGAAAATATATAAGGAAGATAAACTCATAGGTAAGTAATGAATATAGGTTTTCTACATTAAGAGAGGTATGGTGGAGTAATGGATAGCAGCTCGAATTGAGGAATCGGAGAGCCAAGTTTGAATTCCAGTTGAATCCATTACATTTACTTACATGCTAATACTGTTGAGAAAGGTATGAATCCTCTTCTTCTCCCTCCAGCTATGGGCAAATAGCAGGACAGACCAGGTTCTGTAGCCTTGGATGGCAACTTGTCTAACGCAGAAAGAAATGGCAACCTATTGTGGGAAAAAATCAGTCATGTATTGAAAGATACATGATCACCTAAGCATATATCATGCATGGCACAGAACTGAACTGAATTGAACATTAAAATACCGTAGCAATTGACCTAATGCTTAACTCTGCTTATTTATATAAATGGATGATTCCATTCATTTATATAAATGGATGATTCCATTCATTTATGCCCTATATGACAAGCCATTATTCATGAGATTATCTGCACATCCAAGCTTACAGCACCTGATATTCCCAAGTAATCACCCATTTAGGCCCTGACCAGGTTCATCATTGCTTAACTTTGGTGATCATACAAGAACTAGTGTTTCAACATGATATGGTCATAAGCCCTAGTGAGGCACTGACCCAATACTCAGCAAGATAGCCTACAGAGTTAACATACAATATGGGACGATATCCCAGTAGTTAAAGCATTGGTCCTTCAATTTGGTGACATATTTATTGTGAGTTCAATCCCTGGGCTAGGTAGTGTGTGCTTCAACTCAGTAGAAACGGGATGAACAATAACAGAGCAGAAATAAAAAGAGAAGACATCCCTAGACATGGTCAGCAAAATGAGAACAATATAACCCCTCACACACACCCCAGAGATTAAACAAAAGGTTTGGTTCAGAATTCTCTGAGATTTACCCAGATCGACAAGTGGCTGATTACAGCCAGAGGGTACACACTGGCAGAGATGTAGTGATAATGAAAACAAAGACAAGGACAATAGTCCATATGTAAATAATGTAAACAATAACATACAACATATTATTACCTCCACTGCAGTTAGTCTCTTATTGGTTATATAGACGCAAACATTGGATTTATTTTCACTTTGCAGAGTCTTTATTCCTGCATAGATTGAGGTCAGACTCGAGATTAAAAACAAAAAAATTGAACTAAAAGGAAAAAAAAAAAGAATTCGTTTAATCTCTCTAAAAGAAGCTGAAAATAAAATTCTCCCATGATTTTAAGAAATTGTTTTGCCCCTGAGGACTTTATGGGCAAGTTAGTATTTTAATGCCTTTGTTTTCTTACAAGTTTTACGTATTTTTGAAGAAGAGAATTACTAAAATAAACCAGCTTAGTCTGTAGGTTTACAGGTTAAGCTCTTTTGAAACCCATATCTGCTATTTTGTATTCATAGTAAAAAAATGTGTGTTCCTTGAAAAAGGTTAGTAGTGAGCCTCGTTTTACCCTGAAGTCAATTGTGGTTAAGCAGTCAAAAAGTATGCCAGATTATACAGTAGTTTTCCCCTACATAAGGTGGGTGCATGTTCAAACCCTGCTGAAGGACACGTCTTCTTTATTGAATGGTAATGGGAATATCAGCCATTTCCCTAAAAGGAATCATTTGGCATTCATTGACTGAGCAACCGGTACTGCTTTCGGTTGAAATTTGTAAAATTTTTCTCTTAAAACATTTTTTAGGAAAGTCCAGTAGATGTTATTGCTCTTTCCTTGAAATGGTGTCGAATGTTAACATTTTGATTATGTAGTTATTTTCTCTTGGAGTTACATGCGCTATCCATTTTAGTTGTTGCCGCCGTTGGTAGTCTTCAGTTCTTTGTCAAGGCCCTCAGGCCTCACTTGCTCAAAGCTTTTTTTCGCCATTAATCTTAGGAAGTGTCTGCATACAGCTGACAGTTTAGATATTTCACAGGAGGTTTAATGAGGCTATTTAAGAGCATGACTTGAGTTTTCATATTGATTTTTTGGTTTCATAACAGTTTGCAGTGTTCGGCAAAACCACCTTTAGCACAGTATGATGAATTTCTTTTTCTCCTATACTTATTTTGTTATATTCTGAGGTATCTAAAGAATCTCAAAAAAAGAAAAGTAGGTAGTCATGGCTCTCCACAATTTTCTCTTTTTTTAGTTTTCAGTAAGTCTTAGTCATTTTGCAATCTTTCCTAATCTATATTCTGTCAATCATTTACACAAGCTTGCTAGGTAGGTGATGCATTGCTTTTCTCTGTCACTCTTACTTCCAATAGGTTCTTTGAGTATCAAATTTTCTAATCCCTCTTTCCTCATTATGTGCTCTAAAAAATTCCAACTGTCTCTTTCTTATGCTAAGTATAAGTGACCTTTTTGTTTTAATCCATTTTCTTTAAAACTTCACCATTGCTCACATGTTCAGTCCATGGTATTCTTGGAATTCTTCTGTAGAACCACATTTCTGTTGCTTCTTCATCAATGAAGAAACTGACCAGAATTTACTGCCATGTTAAAAGACTGATATGACATAACAGTTCAGTACACTTTTCTTTGATTTAAGGCAATTTTCCTATTTCTTAATACTTTGCTTAGAATATTTTGCCTTTAGATTTCAGTGCCACATCTTCTATCCTCTACTAAATACTTCCTAAATATTAAAATTTTTGGTGCTTCCAATTTGTTAGTTGTATGTTGGGCTGTTTCTTTTGCTGAGAAACATGCTTTCTGCCTTATTACAAAGGTTGGAAGTCTGGTGAGAAGACACATCCTTGTCTTACACTCCTTTCTATTTTTGTATATTTACTGAATTAATTTTCTATCTATATGCAAACAGTTTGCTCCCAGTATAGCTTCTGGATTATTCTAATAGCCTTCCCAAATATAACAAGTTTACATAACAGTTCTTTGTCACATCCTTTATCAAACGTTTTTGCATAATCTATAAACATAGGTATATATCCTTTTGCATTTATATTGCTGATTCTGATATCAGTCTCTGCGTAAATAATGCATTTCTTTACCAGGGTCTTTAATGAAACTGTACTGTTTTAGTCCTCTTTTGGGACTAATTCATCAGAATTCAGATGATAGGTTTTATGTAGCGTGTTACACTGATTGTTCAATGGC
>OZ010573.1:28056118-28081118 GCA_963932145.1 Acanthosepion lycidas
TATTTCTATACTATTTCTCTATACTGATAACTATTCACTGGTTACTATTCGAGCAAGTATTATTGAGCAAATACTATTAGTGCGTGTGCTATTCGAAGGCATCTGACACCAGTATTGTTCAACGGCATTACCATAGTTGTATCTGTGATTACAAAGTCTCTACTACAACAAGCATTATGAAAGTGACAATGAGTATTCATTGACATTACAAAAGTGGCAATGAGTGTTTGTTGACGTGACAAAAGTGTTGTTCCTTGATGGTGCAATCTCTGAGCAGAACATTCATACATCTAACCTGGTTGCTCCCAGTCACTCAAAACTCCAATAATGGAATACTGTGCATGGTTAGCATGCTGTTGTGTCACGTCTCAGCACTTCCCTATGATTTTACAGCCCAATTTCAAAGTTGCCTTTACTTTTTGATTTATAGTCTGCAGAGTCCAGTTTGCTATGTAAATTCATTAGTAAATTGACCCTACCTAGGGTAGCCAAATTATAATATTCTCATACTACATGAGTTTTTAAAATGTTAAAAAATAAATAACTTTAGAAATTATTAATTTAGAGTTCTTTTTTTTTCTTCCTATATTGCTGTCAATTCAGTACTCCAGATTATGAATTAAAAAAAAAAAAAGAGGCAGTGGAAGTCTTGTCTGAGTTCTTTGAGCATCCAATCATCCTCATATGATTCATCACTAAAGTTGATGCTGCTAAGACCCACTATACCACTTACACAGGTATGAATCATCCTCATTTCCTTCATATTCCATTAGTAAGTAGGAAGTTCAACTTGGGTAGCTCCTTCCCTAGAACTAGTGCTTTGTGGAACAAACTGCCAATAGGAGTTTTTTTCTGTTCACTAATCTCAGTCTAAGGTTAATCATTATCTCTACGATTTAACCTCATCCACTGCCCTTCTTACCTACATTTCTTATGCTCATACAACATTATTCAGTCACTCTCTATCTTGAGTGGCTCTTGGGTGAATATAAGTGTTATTTATTTATATATATATATATGTCATTCCCATACAAGACTGCTTCCCTGTATCACAGCTCATCAGTGTGGCTAGACATTGAATTGCTTCAAGCCAGGTTCAAAACCTGACCAATTTGGTATCAGTCAGAGTTTCTACACCTGAGCTATCAGCACACAGCAGAGGGAAAGTGAAATTCTAGTGTATTATTTTTATGAATGTAAACAAAAGCCTGATAGCCATAGTACTCAATTCATTTAATGAAGAGCATTGCATTATATATCTAATATTATATATATATATATATATATATATATATATATATATATATATATATATATATATACAGTGGGGGGAAATAAATATTCGTACACCATGAAATTTTTTAATTAATATAGTTATAACTTATGAAAACACTTAAAATCCATACAATATTTCTACACCATTGCATAATGCTGCAATATATAAAAAACAATTAGAAAACTTTATAAATGAAGTTATGTGTTACTTATAAAATTTTGAGGCGAAAAAGTATTCGTACAAAATATACCTTTAATATCAAATGGCTTAAATTACCTTTATTTACATAATTCTTTGTAAGATTTTGCTAGATTCTTCCAATTACCTTATTACTGGAACTATCTAGAACATTCTGCAATGCATTTCTTATATAAGGTTATCTCTGCACACAAATCATACACAATTATCATCATAGGGTAAGGTAAGGAACTATCAAATTTTCAAAAAGAATTGATCATCAAAAATTGGAAGGAAGGCAAAATCTATAGGAAAATATACATTTTATTACTATTAGTTTCATTGTTGCTAAGTATAAAAAGGTGAAAACTTTTGAGAACAAATTGAAATCTGGTGCACCACACAAGATTTCTCCAAGATCAATGAGAAGAATTCAGTACAAAATTCAAGAAAATTCAATGACTACTTGGAGAGAAATGCAGGAAGAATTAAAACCATCAGGTGTTATTGTTACAAAGCAAACAATAAGCAATGCACTTTATAGAAGTCAACTAAGATCACATTCTCCAAGAAAAACTCCACTACTATTGAAGAAACATAATCATGGTTCGGGGATGTTTTTCTGCTAATGTTACAAGTAATTTAGAGATAACAGATGGTGGAATCAATTCAAAAATATACCAAGATGTTTTGGACTCTAACTTGTTTGGGTCAGTAGTAAAGTTTGGACTCCCAAATAAATGGGTTTTGAAACAAGATAATAACCCTAATCAGATGGCTAAATCTATGAAAAAATAGCTCATTGAAAACAATTTCAATACACTTGAATGGTCATTACAGTCTCTAGACTTGAATTCAGTAGAGAATTTGTGGTGTTTATTAAAAATTCAAATTAATAAAAGAGCTCTGAAAAACATCCTGGACCTAAAGAGAATATGCAAAGAATAATGGAATAAAATACCAATGGAAACTTGTAAATCATTGATTAAAAAGCTACAGAAAAAGACTGATCATTGTTGAACTGAGTAAGGGATATGTTACAAAGTATTAAATAGGTATCATAATGTTGTACAAATACTTTTTTGCCTCCAAATTTTTTAATTTCATATTTCATTAATACAACAAATTTATTTGAATTTTTTTTAATATTGCAGTATTATGCCATAGTATTCAAGTATTGCATGGATTCTTTTAGAAAATTAAACTATGTTAAATAAAAAAATTCATGGTGTACAAATATTTATTTTCCACCCCCACTATATATATATATATATATATATATATATATATATAAAAGAGATGATGGAGCTGAATTATATATTTATTGATGCAGACTTTAATTGAAAATCATATCTTTCTGAAATTTTCAAAATCTGGTGTTGGTGTGTGTGGTTGTTTCACAAAAGATTTCAACTTCTCAGAATTTGAAGAAATCTAATTTTTTTACTTGATTTTTATTGTGGCAATAAACAGACATAATACCAAACTCTATTTTATTGATTGTGTACGCGCATGTGTGTGTGTGTGTGTGTGAGGGATTAAAAGAAATGGTAGTTTTTACTAAAAGCTACAAATGACAGAAATTTGTGGAGATCCATGATTTCATTTTGAAGGGTCATGGCACATAGAAGACAAAGTTTACAAATTAAATGTTCATGACCAAACCCCACCCAGCAACACCATCCCTGTTGGCTGTTACTCATACAACAAATGTCAGTAAATGATTTTTAAGTCTCAACTTTCCTTGATTATGGGCAAAAAATCATAACTTTAATTTTTGGCCAAGAAATTTTCAGCTTGATTTCTACTTCATATAGGTAATTGGATCTTCCTTAAATTAACAAAAAGATTATTTGGTTTAGCTCACCAGATGGACACAGTAAGGGCCCAGTTTAACATTACATTCAAATGGGAAAAAATAATAAAGATCATAACATTGGATTCTGGTAAGAAAATTTTCAGCTAGATCTCCAATTTGTTTCTTCTTTTTCTTGTATGTGCCATGTCCATCTGGGATGTTGGTAATTATGGCTCTCCACAATTTCCTGTTTTTTGTAGTTTTTAATAAATGTTGTCTTTTTCCCATCTCCTAAATCTTGTTCTGAGATTCATTTACTCAAGCTCGCTAGGTAGGTTATGTGTTGTTTTCCTCTGTTCCTCTTGGCTTATATTTGTCCTGTGAGTATAAGATTTTCCAAGCCCTCTTTTCTCATTAGGTGCCCCAGAAATTTCAACTGTCGCTTTTTGATATTAAGTATAAGTGTAAAGAGAAAGATTTAAACTGGACACAAAGTAAGGGTTCTGTTTAGTATTATTAGGTTGGTGCAAAAATAATGAGGTAATAATGTCGTTTTTTGACGTTAAAAAATACATCAAAAAACGACATTATTATGTCATTATTTTTGCACCAACCTAATATATCTAAATAAGAAAAATAATAGAAAAATGGTCCTAAGATTGGATTCACCAGCCAATTGCTTCCCTCTCTCCTTCTTTGTAGTACTTTGACATATCATTGTTAGTTTTTTTCTTCTCTTTTTGCCTTTGGAGTCCTAGGTCAGGGTTACATTGCAGTCATCATTTGGGTTTTACCTTAAAATATGGATGGTAAAAAAATAAGATTAATTAAAATCTGGAGGATCTTCTATGTGCCATGTATCTTCAGGATTTGTGTGATCATCGTTCTCCACAACATCTATATCTTTTGTAGCTCTTAGTAATTTTTGTCTTTTTACCATCCCACCCAGTGCCTTATTCTGCCTTTTGTTTATACTTATTAGGCAGGGAGCTCACTGTTACCCACTGTTTTTCTTGTTTTTGATTGAATTGTGAGTATTGAATTTTCCAATCCTTCTTTCTTCTTTATGCATCTCAGAAATTTCATTTGGCTCCAACTTTTTTCTTTAAAACTTCCACATTGATTTTTTTTAAATTATTTCACCCCAAGCAAGGCAATAAAGCCACTAAAATGCAAGGGTTTAAGTATTAGAGAATATGAGAGGGGAAAAAACACTATTAAGGAGACAGAACAGGAATTAAGAATACAGAATATAACAACTGACATTGCATTTCAATTTTCAAAGATCAAAGTTGGCTGGGAAGCCAGAAACTGGAAGAGAGTTCCACATGCAAGAAGTGTGATAGAAGAAACTGTTAGCATAGAACTTACAGTTACATCTAGCCATCATTTCAACTGTAAAATGATGAGGCTTTGCCACTAATATAGTACTGCACTTAAATTCATAAAGTCTAGGTACCATCGTGGCATGTTCATCAGAACAATTATGAGAAAAATTGCTATTAAGGAGAGAGAACAATAAAAGAACAAGAATTAAGACAGAAGATAATGACTGACATTGCATTTAAATTTTGAAGACTAAAGTTAAGTGGGAAGCAAGAAGCTAGAAAAGAGTTCCACATGCAAGAAGTGTGATAGAAGAAACTGTTAGCATAGAACTTGCAGTTACATCTAGCCATTTCAACTGCAAAATGATGAAACTTTGCTATCAATCTAGTACTGCTAGTAAATTTGTAAAGTCTAAGTACCATTTATGGAAGCTAAAATGGATACAGAGAGCACAATAATACCACTGAATAGAGCAAGTTTTCAGCTATAAAATATCATTTTTTTATATAGTCACTACCACTGGCTATGCATTTTTATCCATTATGCACAAAAAAGTATCTGGAATTTAGATGGAAGAAACATGAGTCATAAATATATGACAACCGACAATGTTTCATCTAATAAAAATTCAAGATAATATTACTACTACTAATGCTACTAGTGGAAATAAGGCAATTGAAATTAATATGAAAGAATCACCAGTCAAAAAGGAATAATGGCTTGTAATGTTCATTTAACAAAAATTTAAAAATAATATTACTACTAATGCTACTAGATGAAAAGCAATTGAAATTAAAATGAAAGAAATTCTAGTCAAAAAATAAGAGTTGACGATGTTTCATCTAATGAAAATTCTAAACAATCTTGTTACTATTAAAACTGTTAGTTTCAATAAAGCAAGTGAAAATGAAATTAAAGAAATACATAATAATTGACAACAATTCAATATAGAGAAATTTAAGATATTGTAAATATATAACAGTTGTTAACATCATCCACTACACAACACAAACTAAATCATTTGTAACATAAATGTTTTGTTTGATTGTTTTTCCATTTGAATAATGAAGTTAGCTTAACTGACATCAACAGATATGGACTTTACAGTTTGTAATGGCATAAAATAAAATGGGAATAGGAAGATTGTGTTCTATCAAACTTTCCATATATTCCAAATCAGGGTATGAGCAATAAACATTATCCATTTATCCAATTCCACTGCAGAATGGCTCATTCTAACCACATATTCCAAATCAGTGCATGAGAAATAAGTCTTATCCTATCCAGATGGAGAACAGTTCATTTCAACCTTTTCCACTTATATTAAATTATTTTTTGTTTTTTTTCCATTCTTGTATAAAAAGAAAAAAAACAAGCTTAATCTTGGAATGAATGAATTTGGAACAAAGTATAATTGTTCAAAATGAACTTTGACCTTTTCTAAAAAGAATAAAAGTTAGATTAGTCACGCATAGAGAATTATAAAAACAAAAGTGATTGAAATCTTCAAAGAGAAGACAAATGTTGACAATGGCACCAGAATAATTCCTGCAAAGGAAACAAAGCTATCATCTGCAGAAAATGTCAAATGAAACAATACTCATGAAAATAGAACCAAAAAAGCTAAACAAATAGAATTTACTGACAAAATCAGAAAATTCCCCTGAATTTCTACTTGTGGAACAGATTTTCCTAACATCTTACATGGCCTTTTCTTCAAAAGGTACTGTGTTGTGTTGACTCATCAAAAGAGACAGTCAATGAAAATAAAACATCAGAAAAACATTCACAAATTTAATTGTTTTTATAAAGAAATACAAAATTTACCTGAAATGTGTCATAAAGTAATAGAAAGCAACTCTGAAGCCTGAATAACAACCTTAGATGACCAGACAGTTGGGGGCTATATCAGCTTAGCTGGTCACAGCATTTTTGCTGTTTTAGCTATTATACAAGGTGTCCTCTCAAATTGACATCATTTTGCAGTCTAATAACATAGCCACATCACTCAAATGATCTCAAATTTTAACAAAATGAGTAAAAATTGACTATATTGACTGTGTGAATTTATCTCAATGAGAATCTATCAAAAAGATGGATTGGGCATGCCAGTGATAATGACAATTTGCTGTTGAAATGATCACCACATTCACCTGAATTGACACCTAATTTTTTCTATTGGGCTATGTGAAAGGACAGGTCTATAGCCACCCTCTTCCTACAAGCCTAGAGGAACTTAAGCAGATAATGACTGAGGTGTTGGAGAATGTTACGTAAGACATGCTACAGCATAGTTTGCAGGAGCTGGACTACTGATTTGATGTGTATTAATTTAACAAATAAATCTTTTATTGTTCAATAGGAAGCCTGTTTAATTTCATTTACCTTGGACATGAAGTTACTCAGATATTCACTTTTTAAATGATGTCAATTTCGTGGGGACACCCTGTATAGGCAATTTAGGTTGGCCATTACACAGTTTCATCTGTCGAAGGTTTTGAATTCAGTGACCCCTTTCTCTGATTGGCCAACTAATAATTAACCAATGATTTAATTACTTTATTCAAACTAATAGTTTTAGAATTAATATTATCTTGAACTTTTACAAGCTAAGAAGAGTATTAAGAGAGAAAAATTTCCTTAGAAACAAAGAAAAGAGTGCTGAACTGTTACATGATATCTGTCCTCTTGTATGGCAGTGAATGCTGGACAATCTTCTCAAAGATGAAGAAAAGACTTGAAGCAACAGAGATGTGGTTCTAAAGAAAGATGCTGAGAATACCATGGATCAAATATGTGAGCAACAAGGTTTTAGAGAAAATAGAAACAAGAAGGAAATTTATATTTAACATCAGGAAGAGGTAGCTGAAATTTCTGAGGCATGTAATGAGGAGGGAAGGCTTGGAAAATCTGATACTCACAGGAAAGACTGAGGAAAAGAAGGACAGAGGAATGCAGCATGTAACATATTGATGGGCTTGATTAAATGGATGATAGAACAGGGTTTGAGAGAAATAAGAAAAAGACAAAACAATAAGAGCAATAAGTGAGAGGAAGCTGCAGAGGGCCATGATCGCCTACATCCTGATGGGATATAGCACATAAAGGAATATACCTTGAATGACTTTTGGGCTTTGTATTGGATGTACAATAGTTTGAAAAGATGAAGTAGTAATAATATCATCATGAAGTTTTATTAGTTGGCGCATTGTCAACCATTATTATTTTTTTGACTTCCATTTCTTTCATCTTAATTTTTAATCTTAAGGTGTTTTATTGCAACAATTAAGACAGTTCAAAAGAAACACTAGTCAAAACCTAATAATGGCTGACATTGGTTCATCTAAGGAAAATTCCAGTATAACTTGTAAGGGAGTTATAACTCTGATTAAATAATTATAAAACCCTAACATTTGTATATACAAAAATACTCATAAAAATGAAAAACAGCAAGATGTGCAAACAAGAAAATGAGTATTATTTATTATCTGCTTGTTATGTGGTGTTGGAAACATGAGAGACAATAATACAGAGTAAAATTGTGACTTTGGGGTCAAATGTAGATCAAATATGGATTGGAATCCAACGGAGGGATAACATAAAGAATGAGTAAATTATATAGTCTTTCTCATATGTTTTTTTTTTTAATACATGTGTGTAATGAGTGTCCAGATAATTTAGTTGGAAAATAAAATGTCTGAAGTTTTCTTAACTCAAATTTATGTTGAGTGCTAAGAAATACAGCCTGAAAAAGGAAAAGGAGCTGAAGTTTTCATTGACACACATGTTGATGGCCTGTCCATTTTGACTGCTTTTCATATAGTGAGAATGTCATGTGTTTGCATGTTTAGAGGAGACAAATGGGGTCAATTCTCATTGGTTTTTATTTATTTTTTTATGAACCCAGTGACAGCATAATTATTTTTTTTATTTATGTATTTCTTTATGGACATGACAAACTAAAGTAATTAAAATTAAGATGAAAGAAATTCTAGTCAAAAATAATCGTTGACAATGTTTCCCCAAATAAATATTTAGCATATATATTCTTGAACAGATATGGAATCAAACCAAAGTGAGCTTGAATTTTCTGATGAGGAGAAAAACAATAGGATGAAACCATTAAAACAAATAACAAAAATGCTTCTGTGAAAAAAAAAAAACAACCAAAATTAAGATGAAAGAAATATTGGCTCAAAATTAATAATTGCTGACAATGCTTAACCTAATAAAAATTCAAGATAATAATATTACTAGTGTCAATGTGACAACTAAAATTAAAATCAAAATACTAGTCAAAAATTAATAAAGACTGACTAGGCTATATCTAATAAAAATCCATTTATTACAATTAGTACTATTAGTATGAATAAAGCAACTGAAATTAGGATGAAAGAAATATTAGTAAAAAGTAATAATGGTTGACAATGCTTCATCTAATAAAAATTCAAGGTAATATTACTACTAATAATACTACTAGTACAATAAAATACTTGTCAAACCCAATAGTGATAGATAACCAATGTTTAACAAATAAGTCTGGGCAAATTTGTTAATAAATATATGTCATTATATATGGTTAATAAATATATGTCATTATATAATATATGTCATTATATATGGTTAATAAATATATGTCATATTCATATGTCATTCTCAGAGCTTTTCAGTTCAGTCAAAAAAGCAATAAAGCTTTGAGATAAATAACAAAACCTTCCTTTCCTCTGTTAATCAAATATTGATTATAAACAAACTTTTATTTTTTTAGAATTACCCTGATGTTGCTTTATGTCTTAAAATTGTATTCTATATAGGTATATGTAGGTATGTCTGAAAATTGCATATATCTAGGTATAAAAAATTCCCACTTAATATATGCAAGCAAATGCATAGAGTACCGTGTATGGATGCATGTATTCTTTAATTGTTTCTGCATTCTGTCAATGCACATATGTAGACATTAAGATTTGTATTACTATGTTCTGATTTCAACTCAATTCTCTTTGTGAGGAAAAACATTCTCCAATTTCATTTCCAAACTCTGTATTAGAGTTAAAATGACAGACAGAAGATTAAAGTACAAAACCTCCATTGGCAAAGTTTGGGGAAAAACGAATATAAAAGAGAAAAAATAAAAAGTTCTTCCAAATAATGGAATTTTTTCTTCCTCCCGTTTATATTCTCTTTACATCAAATAACAACAATCCGTGAAGGGAAAATAAGTTTAATAAGAATAGGAATCCTTAAAGGAACTTGCAAAAAAAAATATATAAACATTTTGGAAAAAAAAAAACCCAGAGATAAACAGAAATATGTGTTTGGGTTCTTATCTTAATATAAATATATATATATATATATATATATGTGTGTGTGTATGTGTGTGTGGATATATATTTAAAACATATATTCATATATGTATATATATATATATATATATATATATATATATATATATATGTATGTGTGTGTGTGTGCGTGTGTGTGGATATATACATATATATTATTAAAACATAGGTGCATGTGTGTAATGGGTAGCAAGCTTGTTTTGCTAGATCAATTACAACTGAGTAGTGAGTTCGATCCTCACTGAGTGCCCCCTACATTCGGCCTTATGCCACATCTAAGCTACACTAGGGAAATCACTAAACGGCATCCCAAGGTGGTGTAATGGTTAGCAAGCTTGTCTCGCCAGATCAATTATGACTTAGTAGTGAGTTCGATCCTCACTGGGTGCCCCATACTTTCAGCCTTGTGCCACATGTAAGCTACATTTGGAAAATTGGTATATATATATTATTCAAAACATGTGCATATATATATATATATATATATATATATATATATATATGTAGGGAGAGATGTGTGATAATAGGAGAAAATAGCTAAAGATAGATATATAAAAGATGTAAATAGAACAATATATATATATATATATGTGTGTGTGTGTGTGTGTGTGTGTATTATTAAGTAGATTTGTGTTTGGTATATATGTGCATTTATTGGTGTGTGTGTGTGTGTATATATATATATATATATATAAGGAGAGAGAAAATAAGGAACAGTGCCTTATTATTAGAAACAGTGAATTATTCACACATTTTTATATGTGAATAATTCATGTAAATATATACATAATATACATATTTTATTATATTATTCTGAACAGGGGCGTTTGTAAAATTTGGGCTTGTCTACCCACAATATATTTTGTAACTCTTCAATGTCTAGTTCTTTGTCTTTTTGTCCATAACAGTCTTTTCTCCTTATTCACCATTCGTAAAAGGTTTTCTTGATGAAGAAACTATTAGAATAGAACTTTGGGTTACATCCAACTATTTTAACAGTAAAACATTGACACCCAGTGCCTTGACGAGGTAGTATGGCCCTGGGTCAAGAGGGTGGCTACTGGAAGACCCTATGTCTTTCTTTTTTTTAAGCATTTCACCTCAAGGAAGGTGGGAGTGCCACTAGCACACAAGGGGTTACAGAGGGTAGAGAAGGACGGGGAACAAGATCAAGGCATCAGAAGATGTCAATTGACATTATACTTGAATATTTGAAGATCAGAGTTATCAGGGAAGCAAGTAAGAGGAAGAGAATTCCACAGATGGGAAGTGCAAGAGAAGAAGCTGTTTGAGTAGAAGAGATGGTTACATTTAACTGTTTCAACAGTGAAAAAGGTGGTACTGAGATATCTATCTAGTGGCTCGCTTAAATTTGTGCAGTCTGGAAACCAGTGAAAGCAACTCATTAGAACAGTTGCCATGAAAATACTTATAGAAGAGACAGAGGGAAGCCATGACATGTCTGTGAGAAAGCGACTATAAACTAGAAGCCAGATCAGGAACTATCACATTGCATATCCATCTCTGGATTTTGTTGAGGACTTTGAGACTTACAGCAGAGGCACCTGACCATATATGACAGCAATTATCCATGCAAGGGCGGATGGTTGATTTATAGATTTGAAGGATGGACTCAAAAAAAACTTTCTGGCATGACACAGAGAACTAACTTTCCCTGTGGTAGATGAAGTTATTGAGTCTATGTATTTGTTCTACCACATATCAGCGGACAGCATGAGACCAAGCAGACGCAATGAGGTACTCTCGTGGAGTTGGGTATCAACTATTCTGATAGGAGGCAGGGAGGGTTCTCTGTGGTGGGTAAATGAGAGCAGTTTTCTTTTGGAGGCATTAAAGTTTACAAGCCATTTCCTGCAACCACAGATTGGAGGTCCTTCTTGAGACCGGCAGCCAGGTTAGTTTTGTTAATGATACGAGATTTACTATTGAGGCAGGAGTAAATAGTACTGTCATCCGCATAGATGCCTACTTGGGAACTGATGACATTGGGAATGTCATTAATGAAGATCAGGAACAGTGTAGGGCACAAGATCGTACCTTGGGTAACACTGGTGTTCGTGACAATGGAGCTGGAGAACCCATTTAGGATGACCTTCATTTGACAGTTTGACAGGAATGATTGTATTAAGTCAAATCATCATCTTGTAATGCCATATCCCTGAAGCTTATGAAGAAGACTGGCATGCCAAACCCTATCATATGCTTTAGAAATATCTAGAGTCATGGCTCAAGTTTCTCCATTATTGTGAAGTGCTTGGTATACAAATTCAGTTATGGCTGTAAGCACAAATTTTGCACTACAAAGGGGGACCCAGAAGTAACCAGAATTGTCTTCTGTGTGACAAGCCCATAGTAGTTCCGGCTTCCACCACTAGATGCCACTTGAGGCAACCCTCAGGCATCAGTGTGCTAACTGGTGTCATCATGGGAAGACGTACAGCTGGAAACAAAGCAACAATCAAGTCAGTGGAAGCATCCAATGTCACCACCACCCCAAAAAGCATGTCAAGTGAAATCCAATGCTGATTTGTTTCTTTGATGTGAAAGGAATTCGACACAAAAAATTTGTTCCTCCTGGCTAAACAGTTAACCAGGCTTTTTACTTGGAAATCCTGAAGCGTTTGTGAAACAAGGTGAGACGAAAACGCCCTGACCTGTAGCAAAGTGGAGGGTTGTGGTTGCATCACGACAATGCGCCAGTGCACACAGCCTTGAGTGTGAGAGTTTCTGACCAAGAATGTTATGACCCCACTACCCCACCCTTGCTATTCACCTGATCTTGCCCCCTTATTTTGTTTCCCCAAATGAAGAAAGTCCTCAAAGGAAAACATTTTGCAGATGTGGAAAGGTTAAGAAGAAAATGATGGAGTCATTAAAAAACATAACTTCACAAGTGTTCCAGGACTGCTTTGAACAGCGGAAAACACGTCTGGACCGGTGCATTGCTTCAAATGGAGAATACTTTGAAGGTGATGAGAATATAAACATGCAACAATAAATGAATAAAATTATATGACACAATTTCGGTTACTTTTGGGTCGCCACACGTATGTCACACAAGCAGGAAAACCCAGTCATGGCTGTTAGACAATTTTTGCAACCACAACATCACTTAAATCTGGTCACCTATCACACCAGACTGCAACCTACTTGATTATTATGTATGGGGTACCATTGAGTGAGAGATCAACAAAATTCCTTAAAATACCAAAATGAACTGACAGCAAGGATTATGGCAGCATTTATCAACTTAAACAAGGAGACCACCCAGAAGAGCTGCAGGAGATTCTGAAGTCTTCTGGAGGTCGTGGTTGAAGCCAATGGAAATTTTATTGAAAAAATTAACTCTTTAATGTAAAGATATTTTTCTGCAATTTTGGTAAATACATTTGTTAAAAGTAAGACGTCAGTGTTATTTTCATTTTTGCATAATTTAGATGATAATTTATTCATGACACCCTCTCTGCATATATTTATGTTATAATTTTTGAATAAATAAAAAAAATATTATATATATATATATATATATATATATATATATATATATATATATATATATATACACACACACAACACACACATTCTCTTCCATTTCTTGCAGACATTGTTTATCCTTCTTTCTTTTAAATACAGACAATTGATGCTGGAAAGTTTTTGA
Organism: Acanthosepion lycidas; assembly: GCA_963932145.1. NCBI lineage: Eukaryota > Metazoa > Mollusca > Cephalopoda > Sepiida > Sepiidae > Acanthosepion > Acanthosepion lycidas. The sequence continues at coordinate 28,069,723 of OZ010573.1, forward strand.
AGCAACCTACATACTAAACTTTGTACAAATAACCAAATATAAAATTTTTCTGGTTTCTTGGTTACCTTAGAAATTTTCATTATCCCTGCATATATATAAAATGCAAAAACTAAAACTATTAAAAGATACTCTTTTATATTCATACACAGCTACACTCATGTATACACCACTCTTTCTCTCTCTCACACACACACACATATATATGTGTGTGTGAGAAGGAAATACACTAATTTAACCAACTTGTCCAATATTAGTAATCTTTTAAAAGGACAAGAAAAAAGAATTTTCTTTTTTTTTTTTAACTCTGATATTTTACTTACTGATAAGAAAGCATTTGCTTCTTTTAAAAGGAATTTTGAGCATTTCTTTCTTTTCATTATTGTGCTTCAAGTTTTTGAGTGGCAATGTAAGTACAAGATGACTACCTATATCTTCTTTGAAAGATCTGCATTCAATTAAAAATGAATTTACCCCAAAGGAACTTACAATCCTAAGAGTGTTAGCCTGGGGTTAAAAAATGTAGAAGTCATAATAGTACTTTTGGCGAAAAAATGATGTCTCCATTTAGGAAGGTAGGATTTGAAGCAGTCATGACACCAAATTTTTGGTGAGCAAAATATAGTCATTTACTCTTTTTTTTCTCTTTTTCTCGCTGTTGTTAAACCAGCAAATGGTCCTCTTCCCCCTCAAGGTAAAGGTCTATCGAATGAGGTTGTTGTAAGGATATATGTGATTGAATGCAGGTTATTTAAAGGTAAAAGATATTTTGGATTGTAAGAATAATTCTTGTTTTTTTGCAAGTGAATATTGCATTAACAACTTCTTGAAAATAACAATGATTTTTTCCAGATTCAAATCCTACTATTTAACCGATACTTGGGGTGAGGAGATGTATTCATACCTTTCTTATAGATATTTGTATGATTGTAATGAACCTGACTGGAACTCCAACTTGGCTCTCTAATAACTCATTCGGAATTTTAAGGATATAAGAAAAGATAGCTCTAGACTGAAGAGGTTAAGAGCATAGTGATTGGGAGAGCATACTCTTGGGAGACTGTGCCACAGTTCTGGGGAAGAAATTATCTGTGTTGAACTTCCTCCTTACTAATTGAATACAAAAGGAATGGGGATGAACAAAACTTGTGTACATAGCACGGTGAGTTCAAGTAGTGGTGGAATTCAGGAATGTAACTTTGAAAATTTTCCATGGAAATATCAACAGATTAGCAGGAGACTAGCAATGTTTCATATGAAGAGAAAAGAGGTGGTAGGATGGGAAATAATTTATCACCCATAAAGCCACAGAAATGCTTTTGAACTCTATCAAGGTTAGGAAGTGAGGATTGGGCCGCTCCAACCAAGATGTGGCAGCAATACACCATTTTTTGGTCTAATCTGATTCTTGTAAAGATAAAGCATGGCAGAAAGAATCAGGTAATTTTTGGAATTCTATGAGCTGAAACAGAACCGGCCCACATATAGCAGCAATACTCCATTTTGGGGTCTAATCTGACTCTTGTAAAGATAATAATGGCAACTTTCTGGAGTAGTACAAGTACCAACATGATTCCATTTGAGTGAAGAAGCCTCAATTGTTGATCAAAATAAGAGGAAATTTAGGGTCTGCTCTCTGGTGATGAAATGTTATTAAATTGGTTTTGGTGGTACTAAAGGACACTATTCAGTCTTTCCCCCATCGAAATGTGAAGATGAGCTTAATGGAGGTATCAACTGCCAGTTTTGTGCATGAGTTTAATGAACATTTTTTCCATGTTAGTTCTTGCATTTTTGTGGTTTAAGTTAAACCATACAATGTTTCATTTTCTGTTGGCTTTTTTGTAATGTGTGGCGTGTATATGAGTGTTGCTGAAAATTCATTATTTTTATGGTTGTTTCGTAATCTTTTTTGGCTTTGTTGAAGATGATTCTATGAGAAAAATTGTCAGAAAACCTGCAGTTAATTGATTGTGAGATATGCTTATATATATAATTATTAGATTGGCGGCAAATACTAGGAATTTTACAGTTAAATTGGCTAGATGTAACCCTAATTTCTATGCTAACAGTTTCTTCTATCACACATTTCACTTTTGGAACTGTCTTCTTGACTCCATGTTTCCCAGTCAAATCCCTTCAAAAATTTAAATGCAATATCAATTGCTATCTTCTCTCTTCTTAATTCTTGTTCTCAGATACGTTTACTGGTACTTATCATCAGAGTTTGAGTAAATATTAGCTTATCACCTACATTACCTTCACATATAAGAACCAGAAAAGACCTGATATGGCATCTTGACTTCAGTCACTTTAACACTGCCATAAATTTGCCTCCTTGTGCCTTTTCTATAAATACTTTCATGGTGATTTTTCAGATGAACTCTTTGTTATAGTATTTAGATTTTATAAATTCAAGTGCAGTACTAGTCTGGTGACAAGCTCTCTTCAGTTTACAGTTGAGTTGATTAGGTGGAACCTTAAGTTCTATGCTAACAGTTTCTTTTCTTGTACTTCTCACTTGTAGAATTCTCTTTCAACTCAATGCTTTCGAGCTTTAAAATTTAAATGCAATGTCAATTGCTATCTACTGTCTTCCTCATTACTCTTCTATTCTTCTAACTTCTTATTAATGTCTCTGTTTTCTAATTCTTCCATGCCAAGTAGCTCGTTGTGTCTTAGTGGCTTTACTGCATTTAAATTTTTGACGATTAAAGTTGGCTGGGAAGCATCATGCTAGAAGAGAGTTCCACAAATGAGAAATGCGCAAAAGAAGAAACTCTTAGCATAGAACTTATGGTTACATCTAATCAACTTAACTGTAAAATGAGGAGACCTCATCACCAGACTAATACTGCAATTAAATTCATAAAGTCTAGATACCCTAACAAAGAGTGATATTTATTCTGTTTAATACACAGAAATGTGGTACAACCTGAAGAGGGAACTGGGGAAAGGACGGTCTTCTTCTGTCTTAACTATAACTTAGCTAGCCACAAACACTGACCCAATCGTACAAACAATATTCCATACACCAAAACAACACATTCTTATGTACCTTTCTTACTACATTCACCCTAATACCTCATTGTCTCTATGAAAATACTAATTAGTCCCCATATTTACAATTCATTGTCTGTGGTGGGGGGAAATAAAACAACAGTTCTAAAAACTAGCCCCCACAAAGAACTCATCCCAAAAATTACCATGAATGTATTTATAGAAAAGGCACAGGGAGGCAACTTTATGCTATTGGTAAAGAGAAGTCAAGACACCATGTCAGGTCTCTGCCAGTTCTTATATGCATAGGTAGTGTAGCTAATATTTACCCAGACTTCAGTGATGAGTACCAGTGAATGTATCTAATGTTATACTCTAATATTAAATATAATATGATAAGATCCCAAGTAAATTAGCTTTCATGAATTCATTATTCTATAATGGTAGATAATTGTATAGTTTAATTCATAGACAAAATGAAAAACTAATTTCTATTATATTTATTGTAGTTTATAATCACAAAATCATTTTAACAGGAGTAGAAAGGATTGCCTATCATCTGGTTGACACTCCTATATGAACATTATCCTGGGTATGATGATAAATTGCATCTGGCAGAAAGGCCTCTGATCAGAAGATTGGAGGTTTTGAGGATTGTGGAACCACCTCTTAACTGCTGTTGTTCCATCTTGATCCAGGGTGGTAGCACCTATTAGGGTCCCAGCTATGGGTACATAGTGAAACCCCCAAACAAAAATCAGCAGTACATTTTTATAAGAAAATAACCAACAATACATTTCTATAGAAAAATGACAATCAATGCAACACTAAAAAATATAAAAACACATTTTTATAGTAAAATTATAAACATTACATTTTATAATCTACAAACTATATATCTAAAAAAATATCTTTACCCTGAATGTATTAAATTATGTACAACATATCTGTAGTTAAACGCATAAAATTGCATACAAAATATTTAGATTTCATCATTAAGTAATCCAGAGGGGTGTTGATATGCCACTAAACAAAATCAACCAACCCACCTATATGAACATATAATGCATTATCAGTCCTTTGGCTGATGTGAATGTGTCTTTCAAATCCTTAAATTGTTGCTTCAACTCTCCAAAAGCATAAAGAAATGTTTAAGGAACTGTGACAAATTCATTTCCCCTTATGGAACCTCACTTCCTTCTACTCATTTCTCATTGGATTTGTATATGTGTTGTTTTGGAAAAAATATAAACAGAAATTCTACTTAAAACACATTTCTCTTATTGTTGCTGAAGACCTAAAACAATAGATATTTGAGACTATGATGCTTGTCTTCAGTGGTAAGAACTGGGCTGGAATGTACTATCCCCAACCCCTCTGATCAGAGGGGGTGGAGAAGCCTGATTGCAGGGCCCTGGACACTGCTTTTGTGACCTTCGCTCTCTTATCAACATTTGCTTTTTTTCTACATAAAGGAGGAAAAAATTTTTGCACATTTTCACATCATACTGAGTTCTTTTTTTTTACTTAAAAACAACTTAAACTTGACATTAGTCTTCTGTGCCCCACTAGCCATCTACCTGTTAGGGTCCCAGCTATTGACAAATAGTGAACCTCCAAACAAAACATTATGAAAGTATAAAAATATATTTTATAGTAAAAATACCAGCAATAAATTTTTATATAAAAAAAGGACCAACAATACATATTTAAAGTAAAAGAACCAACAATATATTTTATCTGTAGTTGAAACTAAACAATTGCATTCAGAATATATTTAGTTGAAGCCATATAATTGTGTTCAAAATATTTAGATTTTGGCAGTAATTACCCCATAGATGTATTGATGTGCCGCTAAACAAAAGCAACCAACTAACTTTTACTATCTATAGCATATCTTAAAACTATATTTTTTTTTTATCTTACTGGGTTCTCCTGTCATTTTCAAAGTATGAGAGTCTGGCAGTTCAGTTCATAGAACGAAATAGCTAGACTAGGCACACATATTAGTTGATTATAGTGGTGAAGGCTTGTGAAGCAGCAGCAACCACACTTTTCAGAAGAACCAAATACAGAGGACTGGTGTGAGTGCTGAACATTCTCCAAACAACTCTCCTCAAGTGTTAAATTCAGTGTTGTCATTCTCTTACACTGGTTGGCAACCAAGGCTATAGGGCCCATTTTGTTCTGCTATTTACCTGTAGCTAGATGGCAAAGTGATAGATTCATACGTTTTTGCACCTAAGTAAATGTGTCTAACTCGACTGGAATTCAAGCCTAACTCTCTAATTTCTTAGTCTGAGAATTACACTACAGTGCATGGACAAGTGGTTAGAACATTTACCTTTTGACCAGGAGACCTCGAGTTGATTTTCACCACAATCAATTTGGTATCTGCCAGGGAGGCGATCCCAGCATGCAATATTTTTGGTGAGCGCTCGAAAACATACGAAAGGTTGACCAAAGTCTATTGAATGAAATTGGTTAGACAGAATTGATCACCGATGGTTGTACTAGCATGAAATCACAAGTCATCATGACTGAGGGTTTGAGCATACAGGCCTTGTTCAAACTGTTGATCATACCAGATGACAAACTCTGTCCCAAAAACTTAAAACTAAAGACCACTCAGCATATATATATATATATATATATATATATATATATAAATAAATAGCTGGCTAGTCATATTCAGGGATACCCGTCTACTAGAGTGGCTAGCCAATCCCTATTGCAGATGCTCTCTCAGGCACATTTGTGTTTGTTCAACACCCACAGAGTCCACATGTGGTTTATACTGCAACTATGCAGAGCAGACCTTAGTTACAGTTTCTGGGAGAGAGTGTGTTATCTAGCATGATCAATCTGAACAAGGCCAGCAGACTCAAACCCTTGGTCACGATGACTTGTGACTTCGTGCTAGATGTTCCCCATGAAAGATGACATCATGCTTTGTTTACCTAGAAGTTTACTATACGATGATAATGGTTTGCAGAATAGCAAATGCAAGTCGTAAATTCATATTGTTGTTTTATGATGTCATACATAACCACATGAGAGAAAGAAATGTTATCAACAGAATCATATGTTTAAATGCATAGCAATGGTGAACATCTCTGTTGTAATGTCCATGTAAACACTCTGATGATGGCTCATGTGAGCCGAAAGCTTAGATTGATGACCAATATAATAAAGAAATATCGAAATGTTGGACAGTTTTTGTCTTTATTTTCTCTTGAAACTCAAGCCATTATACGACACTTAGAAAGGCTCATGATAAAATATAATAGACGTTCATTGTCTGTTATATTTAACAATATATATTTGAATAATAATCCACTGCCCCTATAAACTATATATATATATGTGTGTTCATGTCGGAATCAAAAATTTTAAATTTAACTTTGACAGTAGTTGAAAAATTGATATAGAATTTATCCATTTCGATCTTTCCATTAGATGAAATGCCTGAGCGGAGGTTTGAATGTATCAGCCTTGAAAGGGAAGAGCTTTTATAAAATTAACCTGGATGACATTAAATTACCACTGACTCAGGCATTTCGTCTGCTGTCAAAATTACATTTTAAATTCCGACACAAACACAGTCTATACACTGGGTTTGAATAAGACTAACATATTTTTTTTGGTTGAAACAGATCTATACCCACCCCCATATGAGGTAATTTTGGATTTTGTTGTGTAATTTATAAGTTCTGTTATAATAAATACACTGAGCTCTTTTTGTGCATCAGTTTTAATATTTAATATTACTAGGATCCACTTGGATTATATACCAACGGATTTATTACCTGTACTACATATATATATATATATATATATATATATATATATACATCTGTGTATGTGCATCTCTGTGTGTGTGTGTGTATATATATATATATATATATATATATATATTACATAGATTAGAAATTTAAAATGAGCTCATTCGAATAGCTATTTTGGCCCACAAGACTTACTTATAGGCCTTGTCAACTTTCCATTCTATGTAATTTATATGCTATATTATAATAATATTTTTGTGGATCAGTTTTAATATTTTATATTATTAGGATTCACTTGGATTATATACCAATAGATTTATTACCTGTACTATATTCTATTAACAAACTGTAGATCCTGGAAGATTCAACTGGTCTACCTGCAGGTTCTTTGGGGCAAGAATCAGGCCAAGCAGAAAAATCAAATATGAACAAGTCGATTTGAGTCCAAAGAAAAATTTATGTATATGTATATAAGGAAGAAATTGATACAAAAGAATAATGCTTCTATTACAAGAAAGTAGTGCATATGAAGTCCAGAAAAAAAAAAAAAAAAAAATATTGCAAATAATTCTGAAAGGAGGAGAGAAGTAGTAGTTTTCGGGTTCATCTTTTTTGTTCTTGTCATTTGCTGTAATTATTTCACTATCAGGATATAAGGGAGGTTCACTGGCAGTATTGCGTCAATATTGCAGATAATTTGAATTCACTTCCTCCCTGATTACAGCAGCAAGCAGACCCTTTCACTCCCACTGTCTATCTCTTTCTCTCTTGGCAACTGCTTGTCAACTCACTTTACCCAGCTCCAAGACTTTGACTTGACTTCCACTGTTTGTTTTCACACAAACACACACTTAAATAAACACGGTGGTAGTGACAAAAACCCAGGGTGTTGGTAACTTAGAATACAACCTGATTACTTACCTTTCCCCTTTCACGATTAAATGAACATTCTCTTCTTCTCAATTGGTATTCGATAGTTCATATAAACACTATTGTTTTGAAATTTTATATTAATAATTCTAACAAAGCACAGATTCTCTGGGCACAAACTTCACCACAGATTATTTTTCTCATTCGTAAACAAAATTCTATATGATTATAATTATTAATATTTCAAGGGTGACCATTGCTCTCTCACACACACATATATATTATATTATATTATCTCCACATACACAAACCTACACAAAGAGTAAAAAGAGTGTAATTATCATATTTGCTTGCCTTTATAGATGGTTTACATGAGTATTTAAAGGGACTTACCAATCAGTGCAAATCATCCAAGCTGCACTGTTGTTTATTTCATGATTCAGTCAATGGCATCAAAAAAAATATCAAAAGCCCACCAGAGAAATAATTTCAGGCATACATGATGTTCAAGATCAAGATTTGCACAATGAAAATTTCAGTCAATGAAAAGCATTGTAAAGAAGTTAAAGAAACACATCTATCCACTGACTTTTACAGAGGTTGACCTTAAAAAGGACACTTAACAACAGAGACAAACAAAGAGTGATCCAGATCAGTAATTACATACTATTGTTCTCTTATCACAACAGCAAGGCGAAATCTTGATACTACTCAACATGCAAAAAAACAATTGATAGCTGAGAACAGTAAGAAAGAACTTCTTCAATTCGACTTTTATTTGTACACTACTACTCTTAACTATTTTCAAATCAACTCAAAAATTTGACCTATTTTGTAAGTATCTGATTTCAAGGAATTTAATTCTACAAATTGAATTCATACAAAAGCATACTTATTTTCCTTAAGAGAAAAGAATATTATCAAATGAATTTTATCACAATATTTTTTTATCAAGCTTTTTAAACTCTAAAAAGCAAATAATTTATATAGGTAAATAAATCTGTTATTTGTGATAGGTCAATGTAATGTGTTTTTCTATTATTTTTTAATAAAAATATCTGAAAATCTTAACTCAAGGAGGCCTACTTCTTAAACTTACTGGATATACTCCAAGCATGCAAAAACTTATCTTATTCTACTTAAAGCCCTTAGCTTAGTTTATATTTGGTAGCCATCTTGCTAAAATGGTTCCTTATCAAATTACCAACACATTAGTTATAGTATGATATTTGAATTTTTTATTTTTTTAATTTAATTTAGTTCACTAGTTTAGTAATGATTTTGCTAAAAATTTTATTTTGGAATTCAAGAAGGATTAAACATTACTTACTGATTTTTCAAGATTTTTTTCTTTCCTTGTACCATAAAAAAGCTAGTATTATTTTCATTTCTCAATCAGAAAATTTGGCTGTCTTCATCAATATAACATTTTCAAGAAGGCTTCCTTTTGGCAAGGAAAAGGTAAAGAAGATAGCCCAATTTTTTGAGGTGTACCAATTCAAATGCTTACCTGAAAAATAAATTAAAAATTCCCAATTAAAAACAATATAAAAAAACAATAAAATAATTAGGCAACAACACTGCCATAGTTAAATGGTTCTCGTTAAGCTATTTCTGGTAACAATCTTATTTATGAAATATGCACCAAATACTCAACTTGCCTTGCATTTCAAATAGACATCCTGGTATGATTATTATCATAATTATTTTATTTCATCTGGAACATCCTTATTCCAACCACGCCCTTTATTAAATTTTCCTCCCGCCCCCTAATTTATGCTGCAAGTATATTATGACAAAGCATTCCATTTGAATATTTAATAAAAGAGGTGGTTAGAATAAAAATATCCCTGGTGTATTTTTCTTAAAAAAAAAATTCTTAAAATTAAATTAATAATAGTGGTCACATCCAGGCTATCTGTGAAAGTTATGTGGATTTTTTTAACATGGTTCCCCTTTAATTTACATTTCGTAGCTAAAATGAAAATGTATTTGGCATGCTGAGTTCAAATTCCAGTTGAGTTTTATGCATTCAGTTCTGCACAATTACCATTAAGAAAGGTATGAATCCATTTCTTCTACTCTCATCTATGGATTAAATAGCAAGGCAAAGTTAGCTTCCAAGGCTTGTTGGCAACCAGCCAATGAGAAACATGACTCTGAAATCAAAACTGGTCTGGCATGGGACTGACAATACACCTGGTAAAAAAATACTACAGAAACCATGGTACAATATTTTCCCGATCATCTGTACTTTGATTATCTGAGCATCAAAGTGTTTTTATTCTCTAATAAAAATCTCATTTTGTTATACTTTGGGATCATATGCTTTGTAAGTGAAATGGCCTTGAATTCCAATGATAAAACAAAAAAGTGTCATGTTAAAAATACAGCCAATTTAATCCAGCTTTGGGAATTAACAGCAGAAAAATTTGAGGCTAGACAAATTAGGAAATCAATTATTCAGAATTTTGAATTATCCTGACATATTTTTTCAAGGCATCTTAATAATCAAGAAAGTACTGTAACAACACCTAGCATGGTGAGTCCATGGCATTATACTTTACAGCAAATTTTAATAAATTTAAAAAAATTACATGGTTCTCAATTTCACACATATTGTCTCAATAAGATTATTTGTTGATTGAAGACAAAGTTTGTGATGCAAATTGTAGTAAAGCTATAAATGATTTGGTAACAGAGTACAGTTGGTACCAAAGAGCTTCCTCATTGTGCATATACTGTTCCTAAGTATTCCTCATTGGACAGATAATTGCTTTTGAGGTTCCTATGTAGTTCGGTCATGGGCATCATACCAAAAAGTACACTTATTTCTTACAATTAATCATGTTTAATTTACAACACAATTCACCAAAACATATAAAAATAAGACAGATACATGGCACAGTTGATAAAGTCGTTAGTTAGATCCAATGACAGGACCCAAAGAGTGTGAGTTCAATACCCGATTAAGGTAGTGGAGAACTTGGAGAAGGGAATTAACAGGAGATAACTGATAACTGACATCCATTAAACATGGCATGTGGAACTAGAACAGTCTACCCCAGTGAGCGAAATAAAGGGTTCAGTTCGACATTACAGCCACTACAATGGCCAAAATGTTGTAATAAATGTGGCGACAAAGATGAGGACAATAGTCTGAATAATGTAAAGACAGTCACAATCACAAAATCTATCAGGAAATTTTGCAGCCATTTAATAGTCATCAACAAATAGTCTCCATAGCTCAAGGACACCTACATTTCTTTCAAATATTCAATGCATTCTCCTTAATCTCATCTACGTTCTAAAATCTACCTTTTGATGGCAGTTTTAACTTGGAGTGGACACAGAAATTGAAATTGCATGAAGCCAAAGTCTAGATGAGCTGACAAATATGTTGCAATGTTTTGCCAAAAATTGTATAAGTACCTAACTCCTCCTGCTATCCTCTATCATTACAAGAACCAGATAAAAACCAAAATATGGAGTATTACTGCCATATTTGGAAAGAAGCTATTCAGTTGATGGAGTCTGAAGACATCACCATGTCCTTGTGGGTGACAAATTATTTTCCATTCTACTACCCGTTTCTCACAGATAGAACGTCACAAGCCTCTCACTGCTATATCACTGTTTCCATGAAAAGTGCTCAGATGAACTAGATTTCTTAGTTTCACCAATTCTTATCTTCACAGCTAGAGACTTCACCATGCCACACACATCATAGTGAACTACTCACAT
>OZ010573.1:28091118-28101118 GCA_963932145.1 Acanthosepion lycidas
TTAGATAGGTGAATGTCTTACTCTTAAGTATTTTAATAAAAATAGATTTAAAATTATTCCTATCTCTCCCTTCCTTCAAAAATTTCAACCATATATGTCGTCCTTTTCCTCCACCTCTCTCTATCGTCTTACATCAATTTAAAACTACCCCTCAAAAGCGTATAAAAGTAATATGTAAATTTAAAAGCATTTTTTATGCTTGTAAATGTGATCTGCAGAACCAGGAAAAAACCACCTTCCTGGGGAAATAAAATATAATCCATGAACCCTAAGGTTGTCTGTTTTCCAATTTTAATTAAATATATATATATATATATATATATATATATACATACATACACAGACAAGTTACTCGTCACCAGTTGAGAGAATTTCAAAAGACTGAGAAAACAGAATCCATGGTTATTAGCAATAGGAATAGCCTAACATCAACATGCAAATTACAAAATGTAGTTACCAAAATCAAACATGTACAACAATTTACATATCTCAGAAATGTTTTAACAGAGGATGGAACGCATGACACTGAAATCTGAAGGTGCATTGGGATAGTGAAATATGCCTTGCAAAAATTAAGCAAAGTATTAAGAAACAGGTAAAGATAATTATAAAAAAATAAAAAAATAGTGAACTGTTACAAAATATCAGTCCTTCTACATGGCATTGATGGCTGGCCAATCTCCTCAAAGATGAAGGAGAGATTAGAACCAACAGAATATGGTTCTCCACAAGGATACTGAGGATACTAGGGAATGAACATGTGAGCAACGACATAGTTTCAGAGAAAATGAAAACAAAAAGGAAACTAATACTTAACATCAGGAAGAGACAAGTTAAATTTGTAGGGCACATGATGAGGAAAGAGGGCTTGGAAAATCTGATACTCACAGGACAGGACGGAAAACAAAAGGGACGGGGAAAAACAATGCATAACCTACTTAGCAAGCATGATTTAATGGATGATAGAACAAGGTTAAAAGATATGACAAAAAGACAAAATTTATTAAGAGCTACAAAGAATAGGAAATTATGGAGGGCCATGATCACATAAGTCTGGAAGTGGCCTGACATATAAAGCAAGAACAACATCAATCTGTTCATTGGGCAATTAATCTGTCAATTACTGTTCTCTTTCCCACTGCCAGATATCTTGATAAAAAGGACTTGTCCTTCGTATGCTACAATTTTCAATAAAAATAGGGAGTGGGTGAGTAATGACTAGTGTAATATGTTCAATATCCATAGTGACCTATTTTTTATCCAGATATATTTATAATTGATACAGTCTTTCTGTGGGTGCATTGTGAAGAGGTTAGAATGTTAGTGTTCTCACTATGAGTCCTGTGTTTGAATATCACTATGATTGTTTTGTTTTTGAGGTGACTTCTTGAAGATGTTGGCTTGCAGAGACAAACCTAACAGGTGACACTGTTGAAAAGCGCCCAGAAAGCATAGCAGAGGTTAAGCCAAACCTGAGTTAAATTGGATAGATTGAATTATTGCAACTCATTGAGGGTTATACTACCACAAAGTCACACGTCATTGTGACTTATATTTTGAGCATACTGGTCATGCCAGAAAAAACTGTAACCAAGGTCCTCTCAGTAATATAAATCACTGATTATCTCTGTGGGCAGAGAAGAAACACAAATGTACCTGAGCATATAGCCTACAAGGTATCCTAGAAGATTCTGTAGTCTCCAAAGAGACTGACAGATATTAAGAAAAATTTAGACAGATTCAAGCTGAATAACTTGTCAATGCCACATGTTAACCATTGGTAGAGAAAATTGACATAATGCCTATCCACCAGTTGAACAATGGTAGAGAAAATGACTTGATGCCCAGCCACCAATTGAACGGTGGGTAAACACTTGTAACTTTTATATCTACAGTGAAACATAACATAACAAATATTTGCGAATTTTGACTGAGAAGTGCAGTCAGAAGGGTTAAAATTAGTCAGGAATGCAAGGCTGAAAGGGATAAGACTTAGATAAAAACTTAGATTATTAAAGAAAATAAAAATATTATTTATTCTTTCTTCAGTCCATCATAACATCTTATCTCAACAGATATAAAGTTCAGAATAAGATGATTTATGTTTCATTTTATAGCCTTCTTCCCCACAGATGCAAAATTGTAAGACCATCAACATATCACTGTTTTCAGGACAAATGTACAGACAAAGTCAACTCTTCATTTACACCAGTTCAAATCTTTACACCGAGAGCTAACCTTATTAGGTTCAGGTTGTCAAATCACTAAAATTGCCTCTATATTCCAATTATAAGGAGAAGTTTCGCTTAGAGTGCTTTTTCCCCACCAAGAACAGCAACTTTCTGGAACAAATGCTTGTGTGAATGCCTCACTAAACACTGCAAGCTTTACCTTTTTATGTCAAAAGCCAATACATCTCTAATTTCATACTACCTTCTATATATATATATATATATATATATATATATATATATATATGAAATACACATATATATATATATATGAAATATATCTATATATATTCTATATGTATACATGAAATACATCTATATATATATATATATATATATATATATATATATATATATGCATGAAACCTGCAAAAAAAAAAACGCTAAACATAAAAATGTCTTTAATAAATAGATTGTCGGACTTTCTCCATTTCTTAATGTATGACGTCATTTGTTTACATTTGATATGCCATGAGCAGTTATGAATGTACGAGATTCATGGAAGATTGAAGTTTATAAGCAGTAAATTCGACCTTGCCTACCGAACGTTCCTTTGTGGCCGAGTCAGTTAAGGCACGTCAGCGTAAATGACGGTTCCATATAGGATGCAGGTTCGAATTCTGTCAAAGGATGAATATTTTCTATGAAAATTTCTCAGACATTCAGGCCAGTAAATGTTATTTAATACTGTTTATTATAAATGGAGCATTTACTTAAATACTTGTATCTAAAAAGAACGTTAAACATAAAAATGTCTTTAATAAATAAATTGTCAGACTTTGTCCATTTCTTAATGTATATATATATATATATATATATTCATATATATATATATATATATATATACATACACATATATTTTTTACATATATATGTTTATATATATATATATATATATATATATATAAAGAAATATAGTCTTAGGGTGTGCTATATTTATGGAATAAAGTGCTCAATATCAGAGATAGAGCGTGTGTAAATATAAAAGTGAACATAGAAGTCAACACTTAGAGGCGACAGTCTGTTTCATGCTATATGCAATCATCAGGCCACGTGTGCTGTTATTTTTCTCGGCTATTTATATATTTATATATATATATATATATATACATATATATATTCATATATATATATACATACACATATATTTTTTACATATATATGTTTATATATATATATATATATATATATATATATATATATGTATCACATATATATATTTCATATATATTTCACACACACACACATATATATATATATATATATATATATATATATATATATATATATATTCATGTATATATATATTTCATATATAAGGTGTATATATGTGTGAAGAATCTTGGGATGAGGTGTAACTTTCCTCTGGCAGATCGGATCGTCACTGTGGGATTGAAATCCAGCGACACATGGATGTGGTTCTGTGAAGTATAGACTAATGTGGGCTTCCCTTTTGATGCCGAGACTAATGTGTCCACTAACTATGAGATGGAACTGTCTGAAGTTGAGATAATTGAGAGGAAAATCAGTAAATGTATATAGAAGTGGCTTGGTATTGCAAAGATTCTGTGACCGGTCACTTTGTATGGCAGCTAGGGAGCCTTTAGTTACCTGATACTTCTTTGGTCAAGCAGTACAAGGTGACAAATGTGAGATTGCAATCTAGAGATGCTGCAATCCAGGAAAATATGCTGGAGGGGAAGACAGCAAGAAAGTGGAAAGTGTCAGATAAGATGTCAGCAGTGCAAGTGATCGTAAAGCAAGCAGAAGTTCAGGGTGTTACAAGAAAGTGACATGCTGGACTTGGTCTAGTTGAAAGAGAGAGATTCTGGTCAGAGGTCAGTAGACAGCAGCAACGTGAGTTACAGGAACAGGGAGTTCGGAAGCTTGAGGAGGAGAGATATTTGGTGTGGATTGTCCAACAGGCTGAGCAGGGTGGATGGCTCAGTTGGGAGGGTATTAGGGTTGTTCAAATGAGTTGGTCTGATTGGTGGCGTCTCAGTGCAGGACATTTGAGGTTCCTCATACAGGCAGCATATGATGCGTCAGTGTCACCGGCAAATTTGAAGAGATGGGGAGTGCAGGAGCCACCCTCCTGCCAGTTGTGTGGTGCTTATGGAAACCTGTGCCACATACTGTCATCTTGTCCGAAGGCGCTACAGAACGGCTGATACACCTTCAGATATAACTTGGTTCTGGAGGTCATGGCAGCAGCTGCAACAAATGCTAGTATACCCTCGATGAACCTGTGAAGAAATGCCTTCCTGAAGCAAGATGTGACTGACATGAGGCAGAAGACCAGGTCAGAGGTCCTAAGGAAGTGGATAGTGTTGGCTGATGCTACACTGCCAGTGGAGGTTGTTGTGTCTTGACTGGGGCCAGTTCTAATATTAACTGATAGCAAGAAGCAACATCTGCTGCTTGGAGAGCTGATAGTGGCATGGAAAAAAGGGATTTAAAAGGCTCATGAAAGAAAGTTGCTTTGGTAAGGAGAACTTATGGCTGAAGTCCATGAGAGATGATACAGCTGCACCCTGGTGCCATTTGAGGTTGGCTATTGAGGATTTCCTGCTGCTTCCTTAAAGTGATTCCTCAAAGGTGCTGGTATTCCAAAGCCGAATAATATATATATGTTTACATTATTTGGACTATTGTCCTCATCTTTGTCGCCATATTTATTATAACGTTTCGGCCGTTGTACACTCCAGCCTTCTTCAAGTGGTTGGAATGTCAACTGAACCCTTTATTTCGCTGACTGGGGTAGACTGTTCTAGTTCCACATGCCATGTTTTAATGGATGCCAGTTATCAGTTATCTCCTGTTAATTCCCCTCTCCAAATTCACCACTGCCTAAATTGGGTATTGAACTCACACTCTTTGGGTCCTATCACTGGATCTGACCAATGCCTTTATCCACTGTGCCATGTGTCCTTGAGGAAATCTGTTTGGTTTGGTTTGGTTTATTTTGTTTAATGGCATATCAACCTCAATGGATTATTTAATGCCAACAACCTTTTTAGGATAGATTTGTATGAATAGAATATGTATTCTTTGGTTCAGATTGGTTTAGTTTATTTAATGGGGACAAATTTTTTTATTGCTGGTAATATTTTGTTTTGTTGAAAATCTATTTCTGGTAATATCTTTCCTTCAAAATTGTATTGCTGGTAATAATTTGTTTCAAAAAAGTATTTCTAGTAATAGTTAACTATTTGCCCATACCTGGGACCCTAACAGGTGCTACCACCCCGGGTCAAGGTGGACCTGGGAACACCAGAAATTAAGAGGTGGTTCCACACTCCTCAAAACCTCCTGATCAGAGGCCTTGTTGCTGGACGTAGTTTAACATCTTACCCAGGACGCGGATGTAGTTTAACGTCTTACCCAGGATGGATGGACATCTGTGCATGAATTTCTGGGTATTATAAACCTAATGTCTCAGTTTCATTTTTTACCAGTGCTCATATTGAAATTTTTGCTGTTATCATTGCATGTTTTTACCAGAGTTAAGTTCGACCTTCCAACCACCTGAGGAAGGCCGGAGTGTACAATGGCTGAAACGTTGTAATAAATATGGTGACAAAGATGAGAACAATAGTCCAAATAATGTAAATAGTGTACATAATACCTTATCTCAGAAATATAGACAGAGCCTATTCTATGTTCAATTTCTTTATTTCCTATACTAAATTTTTTATACCTAGTCTATACATCAAAGTATTTGAAGTATTTAGTATCTAATTATTCCACATACTGAATTATTATGGATTCAGGACAGGTGCCATCATTGTTTTCATTCTAATTACAGATCATTGTTTCTGTTTCAGTCAGGTGTATCTGGAATCCTCTTTCTTGGAATATTTGATAGATGATGCCCCAAGATCATTCTTATCTCAACTACGAATACCTAAGTCAATGGCATATAACCCTCCCCCACTCATCATTAGTACATTGCCTATTTCTTCAATGTTTGGAAATGCACAGGGCAAAGTCTAGGAAAAATGAAATAGACTGAAGCATTTGTTCCTGGTAAATTTTCAATGAAAGAATACTATGAAAAAGAGAAATTTTTTTCTTGTCCAGAGATTATAAACAGGGTGCTAAGATGTTCTCAAACTGATTCATTTCTAAAAATCATTGGTTTTGGGAAGTGATACTGCTGGTTAAAAATTTTACCTGTTGTATGTATGACATTCTACAAAAGAGGTACAGCCTCCTACTTTACTGATATTCAAACTTTCAATAAGCCTGGAGGAATATCAAAAAGTCATAAACTTTTGAGTTCGATATGAAACTCTTTGGCCATATATGGCTATCAAACAAACTCTTCGCAACTCACTTTCATATGTGTGTGTGTATGTTTGTGTGATAACTGTGACTTCTTTACAGAAGGAGGCCATCTTTTATAAGTTTAACAGGGTGGCAATGGGCCTGAAGATGACTTTGCAAACCAACCTCAGTCCTGCATACTTTTTACATATGTGATGCATGAAAAGGTTTTAGAGAATCTGGAAAATTACTTTTTCCTTATGCACTCTGATGTGTCTCTTCAACCCAGTGCCAGGACTGCAAATGTTATCACAAAAATGACATTAGCAGTACTCTGCAGGACTATCAGGAAGTACATCAACACAGTAGGCATTAGACTGCAAATATTCATGTGATCTTTCATGAAAAGCAAATCTGGCACAAAATAGAACAACCTTCTTGAAAACTCACTGAATATTTTCTAGGTTCAAGTCTACAGAACCTTTCCTAAGAGACCTTTACAACTCAATATAATGTAAACTATCAAAAACTAACTTACTCCAATCAGACCAATTCCCTGCCTGATTTTCCCAGTCTTTGTAACTTATTTTAAGATTTTTTATGTTGTCTTTAGCAATAGCCTTGAAATGTTTCTTGTATTTGTGTCTGGGTGCTTACCAAGAGTTAGTTCTGCATAAAACAGGTGTTTAGGCAATCTCTCATCTTTAATTCTCCTGAGATGCCCTGCCAAGTGCAGTTGATTACGAATGAGCCGTTTCTCAATGCTGCGTGTTTTGTAGCATTGCAGAACAATAGTGTCTGGTGCGAAAGACTACCAATATTTTTTTTTAAATCTATTCACCCCAAGCAAGGCAATAATGCTGCTAAGATGCAACGGAGTACTAGGAATGAAAGAAAAGGAAAAGATTTTAGAAGGAACCGGAAATCCAATCCTAAACAGGAAACAAAGAATAAACCTCAACTCATGTTCAGAAGAATAGGGAGGATGTAATTCCAAATGAATATTGAAAATTGCATGAAACTCATGATGGGGCAGAATTGAAAAGCATAAACAACTTTAGTATCATTTTATTTATTTGAGTTTTGTCTTTTGGAATTGAGCAATTGCACTTTTAATATTATCTCAACATTTTGCATGCTTAAATTTATTTTATAGTGTGTGTGTGTATATATACATATATATATTGAGTGAAAAGTGTGTGTGTATATAAATATAAATATTTGTGTGTGTAATATATTATATATATTATTATTTATATATTATATGCGTGGTACATAGTGCTCAATATCAGAGATAGAGCTAACATATTTGGTTGGATTGGTGTGAGTTTGTGACCCTGGTTTTCACGACGACAATTTCCCTCCCACTTCCATAATAACACCAATACACGCAACCTACATAAATCCAAAATTTTAAAAAATTAATCAGTTTGTCTGATGATCGCAAAAGTGTGAAACCCAGGGTCACAAACTCACACCAATCCAACCAAAGATATATATTTAATTTATGAAAAACTAGGTAATCCATATGGGTAAATCTAAGTAGGATAAAATCCAGAGAGCTCAATGTAAATCCAGAGCAAATAATTTAAATAAAAACAGACCAATTTAAGGTTCCATGTAATAAATTATTTCACCACAGCCCTTTTAAAGGACTGCGGATCATCAGACTTTACTTCCAAACCAAAAAGGAAAAGAAAATTTAGACATTTTTGACAGGCCATATTAAACATATGTAAATTAACGAAGTGAGGAAGTGAGTGGGGAGAGAGAAGACATGAGTGAGTTAGCAGACATTGACACATTTAAATATATATATACACACACACACATACATTATATATATATATATATATATATATATATATACACATACATACATACATACATACATACATACACACACGCACGCACACAAAAAAGTATAAAATAAATTTATTTTATAGTGTGTGTAGATATACTGGGATCTCCTGGCATTTTTTTTTCTATGTATGTGGGTTAAGCAACTCAGCTCCTAGAAACCAACAGCGAGAAACCTGTACAGATGATTTGCTTATAGTGGTGAAGGTTTTGTGCAGAACCAACCACACTTTTTGAAGAGTCGAATACAGAGACCTGGTGCACAACATGCCACAAGGTCCCAAAATGATCGTCGCAAGTTTTGAATTCAGAGTTGTCCTTCTCCTAGACCAGATGCCATCCAAGGCTATAGAACCCAGTCTGTCCTACTATTTACCCACAGCTGAGGTGGAAAAGAGGATTCATATCTTTTCCAAGAGTATTAGCATGTAAGTGAATGTAATGGATCCAACTGGAATTCGAACTCAGCTCTCTGATTCCTCAACTCAAGCTGCTATCATTACTCCACTGTACCTACCTACAGTAGCGTCCAAAACTAAGGGACAAAATTTTAAAACCTAATATTTGTTAGAAATAACAACTGTGAAAAGCTGAAATTTTGACAACTGGTAGTCGTTATCATCCATAATAACATACTAAAATTTGAATCATTTGCAAAGGATAGAAAAAGAATTATAACAATTTATTTATTTATTTTCAAAATAGGATCGTCCAAAAGTAAGGGACAAAATTGAGAAAAACAATGTAAACAGCAAAAAAACAATAAAAATACATGTACAATCAATATTTAGTAAATGAGCCCTTGCTCTCAATGACAGGTGCACATCTTCGACTACAAGAACGAATCAGTTCTTGACAATCCTCGATACTAATTTTAGGCTATTCTTCTTGAAGCTTCACCCACAAATCCTCCGTGTTAGTGGGATTTCTTTCCATAACTTTCACTCCTAAGGTCTTCCAAAGATTTTCTATTGGATTTAAGTCAGGACTTTGCGGTGGCCAATCCATAATTTCCAAATCTTGCTCGCTAAGGTAACTCATTACCACCTTTGCCTTGTGACATGGGGCACTATCTTGCATAAAGGTAGCCCTATCGAAACCTGAATTCTGTATGATTGGCACAACATGATCTTGAACAATGTTTTTATAGATCTGTGCGTTTACACAAGTTTGTAACCGGACAAGAGACGTTGTACCTTGGCTAGGAAACATTCCAAATACCATGACGCTTCTGCCCCCAAACTTGACAGTTTTCTTAGTACACTTTGCACTTAATCTTTCACCAATACGTCTCTTTACATTGTTTTTTCCATCATTTCCAAATAAATTAAACTTGCTTTCATCACTGAAAAATACTTTTGCCCAATTTTCATATGTCCAAATTACATACCTGTTTGCAAACTCTAATCTCTTCTTATTATTCTTTGAACTAACAAGTGGTTTCTTCCCTGGGGTTCGATTAAACAGCCCTATTTCTTGCAGTCGTCTACAAACAGTCTGCTTGACACATTAACACATGAGGTACTATTCATAACCCTTTTAATTTCTGTGCAAGACTTAAAACGGTCCTTTAATGACATACGCTGCATTATTCGATCTTCAATTGCCGAAGTTTCGCGGGGTTTGCCAGTTTTAAAAGC
>OZ010573.1:28106118-28118618 GCA_963932145.1 Acanthosepion lycidas
CAGATGAGATGTTTTAAGGATACTGTGGATCTCAAGGATGGAAGGTATTACGTGGAGCTTCCCTGGCATTCTGATAAGTTGGCTCGGGTCCCATCCAATCACGCCATTTCTTTGCGCATCTTGGACCGGGTGGCTTCAAACCTGACTAAAAAGAATATTTATCTTGAATAGTTAGAGGTGTTCCGTCAGCAAGAACAGGATGGAATAATTGAAGAGATTTTTGTTCCCCAACACGAATTTGATAAATATGTGTGGATTCCACATCGACCGGTTTTCAGGTCTGACCCAACAGCTACTACCAAAATCAGACCTGTGTTCAATTGCAGTCTGAAGACTGGTGGTGGATTGTCCCTGAACGAAGCAGCTTACTCTGGGGTCAATCTAACTGGAGATATGTTGAAGTTATTATTGTCTTTCAGAACTAACAATTACGTCCTGCAAGCAGACATTCGAAAGGCATTCTTAATGATTCGTCTCAAGTTGGAGACTGACAAAAACTGGTTTTGTTTCTTCCTTAAGGATGGGGATCGTCTTTGCTGTTTTCGATATACCACCTTGATATTCGGGTTCACCTCAAGGGGTGTATTCTGTAACTACATGCAGCAAGATACCCACTAGACGCTTGCCACAGGATGATTGAAGACAGATTTTATGTGGACAACCTTGTAACATCGGAAGCAGACCCAGTGAAGCTGGCGAAATTGTACTCCCTGACACGGGAACGTTTGCAGGAAGGCGGCTTTGTTATTCAGTCCTGCAACTCCAACGATGAGGCTCTCCGAGCCAAGATGAAAGAAGATGGTACACTGAGTGCACATGATGAAGAATGGGCGAAGGTACTGGGTAACTGATACAAACCTCTTTCAGAAGAGATGCACGTGGAGGGGAGTCCTTTCTGAGTCGGCCAAAATTTTTGACCCCTTATCTCTTTGTCTCCCAGTTATGGTTCGCAGCTGAATACTTATTAGGTCTGTGTGGAAGAATGGTTTGGGTTGGGATGATCCTCTCCCTACTGCGGTTTTAAGTGATTGGAGGGAGCTTGCTGGGGACCTGTCTGGACTGAGTGACTTCCATTTTTATCGAAAGGTTCTCGATGCGAGACAGCCTGGAGATATGTACCTCTTTTGCGACGCTTCCACGGAGGCATATGGATTTGCCGCTTACATGGTGCAAAATCATCGATCGTCCTTGGTGTTTTCTAAGGCTAAGGTCACTCCGAGGAAAGACAAAACTCTGCCTGTTTTGGAGTTAATGGCTGTTTACCTCGTTTTCAAGTGCCTACCAACAATCCTGGACAACTGTGAAGGGTTTGTTCCAAGTAACTTATGTGTGGCTACCGATGCCCAAGTAGTGTTGTCTTGGCTCTTGTCTCAATCCATGGCCAGCAAAAACATTTTTGCTAGAAACTGACTCAAGTACGTCCTGCAAATGAACCTTGGGTTAGAGTCCCGTTACGGCCTGAAGACTCTCTTCAAATATGTGGATTCTGCACATAATCCGTGTGACCTGATCACGAGGGGAATGACGTTGAGGAAGTTTCGTTCCAACTTCCAATTTTGGTGTTCTGGTCCTTCCTGGTTGTGTGAGAGGATCATCCAGTGGCTGACACAGGATTTGCCTTGTTTAAGCGAGACGTGCCAACAGATGGCCCGTACTTCAGTGAACTGTTCTATGGTTCTTGACCAAGAATACCTCTCCGTCATACCATTTCACAGGTTCTCAACATTTCCTGGGTTACTGAGAGTTACCTCACTGGTGTTCAAGTTCATAGCCATTCGGCTAGGACGGGAATAGTATTACAGATCTAAGGCGGCCATTTACCTGATGAGAGTTCTCCAAGGACATGAATTCCCTTCAGAGGTTGAGTATTTAATGAAGCCGGCAGGAAGATCTGAACCCGTTAGAGTTCGTGCCCTGGATCTTTTTTTGGACTCGGATGGGTTAATCAGATCAAGAGGAAGAATCAACCGATCTTCATATCTTACCTATGAAATTAAGAACCCTATCCTGATAGGGAAACACCACCCTGTGACCAGACTTATTATTTTGGATTGTCATATAAAGTGATGTCATCTTGGAACTGGATCTACTTTGGCTCAGTTGAGGCAGAGCGGCTACTGGGTCCCTCAAGGAAGACAGGCCGTCAACAAGGTTCTGAGGTCATGTGCCTGATGCAAACGATACAATTCGCAACCAGTACTGCCGAGTACTGCGGCCAGCTTACCAACTCATCGAGTCGAATTTGAGGTCCCTCACAAGCATACAGGCGTCGATTTCACTGGCCATTTCTGGGTGAATGATGGTAAGCAGGACAAGAAGATGTACTTGCTCTTGTTCACGTGCTTGAATATCAGAGCAATACATATTGAGTTGGTTCCAGACATGAGTGTGCTATCCTTTTTTCAAGCCCTGGTTTGCTTCACCAACCAAAGTGGAGTTCCGGAAGTAATCTATAGTGACAATGCTAACACCTTTCTGGGAAGCGGAAGACTTTTTAGTCGCCTCTGTCTTCCAGTAGTATAAAAGCAAGTATGGTTCTTGCGGGTTAAAACTAAAAACCATCCCTCTGTTTTCACCTTGGTATGGGGGAACATGGGAGCATTGCATTAAAATGGTGAAGGATTGCCTTTTTAAGATTCTTGGCAGAGGTAAACTGGATTATTTTACCCTTCTGACAGTGGTCTCTGATATCCAGAGATCGGTCAACAACCGACCTCTGACCTATCAGGTGTCTGCTGATAACAATGCTGCGGCTATCACACACAACATGTTACTTAGGCACAACAAGAGTCAGGGGCTGTTGTTGCGATTGAACAGAAATGACATCGCTTCTGCAGTACCAGCCAGTAGAAAAAGGCCCGTGGAAGCAATGGACCTCAGGAACCAGTATTTATTAAGGTTGCATGAGTCCTGGTACAAGGAACACCTTCTGGAGCTGGGAAGAAGGGTCCCAGGACAAACACGGTTGTGGACAGAGAACCGGCTTCAGAAAGATGATGTGGTCCTGATTAAGAGTCCTCTGAAACCACGACCATTTTGGGTCTTGGGAACAATTACAGATCTCATCCCCGGTGATGATGGTGTGATCAGGTCAGCTCGTGTCCGAAAAGGGGTGGTGGTGAAGAGTACACTCTTTGAAACACCTCTAGCCACTGGAACTTTCTCTGACGGCTAACCGTTCTACTGAGTTACCAACTAGTGGTCCTGTGTCACCCCCTGGGAATGCTTCAATTGCAGAGAGGGACGAGGATCCATCATGTTCTGCTGCCAACAATGAGGAGCATGTCTGGTTGTGTCCTGTGTGCAACTCTCCTCAGGGAAATCTGGACATGATTGGGTGTGATTCTTGTGATGAATGGGTCCATTTTTGATGTGTTGGCATTGACAAGGAGCTGCCTAAAAGGCAGAAGTGGTACTGCCCTGAGTGTGTGCCCCAAAGATGACGCAGGGATAGACCAAGTCTGCTTCCCGCCTAATTGGCAATCAGTTAGCCATTTAGAAATAAGAACTCGCCTGTCTGGGGAGGAACATTGTTGGCCCGTTTTTTTTTCTTCTTTTTTTTTTTTTTCTCTCTCTTTCTTTTCTACACTTCTTTTTTTTGTGTTTTTGCTGTTGGGAATGTGTGAAGAAAAGGAAAGAGGAGAAGAGAGGTGGTTACTTACGGACGGGTTACTTCAGCCTTGGGGGAATTGTGTCCAGCTAAACTGGAACCAAATGACCAGCTGATATTTATGGTCTTGGTCGGAGGAGGATTGTGGGAAGAGGTTAGCCTCCTTATAAAAATCGTCCTCCGTACTCTCACGAGACCTATTTTCTCTATCAGCCGACGCGAGACTGGTTATTTGTCGTGCTGAAGGATTATTACTTCTTTTTCTTCTCTGTTACTAGACCTAGTTGGAGCGGGTCACAAGAGGAGGACTCCTTTTGCAACCCTTACCAGGCTGTCGCTGCTCTCTTCTGGGTTTTCCCCACTTTTACTGCGTCGAAAGTTTTTTTTCGACAATATATATATATATGTGTGTGAAAATATATAGAAAATAGGAACTGGTTAGGTAAATAATCCAAAGTTCTTTAGTATTTTTGTTATTATTTTTAAAAAAATAGTGCTCGATACAAAAGTAGAGCATAAATATAAAAATAATTATAAATATAAATATAATTATTTATTTAATCATATTTTTAAATAAATAATTATATATATATATATATATATATATATATATATGTATATATAAAATGTTCATATATGTAGATTATATATGTTCCAAAGTTTCATAGCCAGCTGTGGTAATGGGAACAAACTCCTACTGTCTATAAAATGCTCCCATGGCATGAATCTAAAATAGCATCTGACAACTAAGTCCATTTCCAAACTGGAGAAAGGGTGAATGTGGACCCCTATGGTGCCTCAGAACCAGACGCTTCAAGTAGTTGAAACTTGCCAGTCCAGGAAGGCAGTCCCGTAGGCTAAGAAAAATCATGATTTTAAACATCTGTTGCCTTGCAGTCATATCCACACATGGAAAAGGCTATTGAAGTAAATCCATACACAAAATCCGAAGATGGTAGGCTGTCAACAATGACAACCTTCCATCGACATTTGCAGTCAAACTGGACACAAATGTAATGTATTTTTTGTGGTCTGGGCAGTTCACAGCCTCCATATTCCATTGCCCAGGCCTACACCCTAGAGAGGTTACTGCACTCTCATCACCTGATGAGAGCACAACATTTTACAGGTAATAAGTCAATACTCAATTGGTGTAAAGTTGGACACCATTGGTCGTCTTTGACAGTGAGAGGGATCACTGTATTCTATTGGTCAACTACCACCTGCCTCAAGCCAGACAGTCCATGGATATTAGGTTGTTGACCCACTATGGTCTGCCTGGGTGCCCGAGGCTTATAGCTGCTAGCATAACAAGCAAATTGACAACTATGAACCAAACAAACAGCAAAATGGTAAAAAAAACAAAGAATCCAGCTTTCTGTATCTGTTATGGTAATTTACCCATGCACGCATCAACTCTCCCAACTATAAATGGGAGCAGGAACTGCCTTTTGGAGAGGGAAGTTTCCAGCAGTCAGCTCTGACAGAACATTCTTGCTGTAACACTCTCGTTTGTATATGTTTGTATTACTGTTTCTGTTAATATATTTGTTTTACTCAATTCCTCTCTTTGCATCTTTATTTCTGGCACTAACAAGGCCACAGTGACTCTTGCAACCGACTGACCGCAAACTAAACAGACTGAACATTGACATTGAAACTCTACAGGATACATGACTTCCAAACAGTGAATCTCCAAGTGAAGAACACTACACCATTTTCTGACATCAGAAAATCCCTGAAAAGCTTCCATCTATATTACCTACAACATATCCTCAGTACCACATGGAAAGACAAAGTTACCAACACTATTGTGCTGAAACAAACAAACTCCTGTAGCATGGATCTTTTTTTGCTGTCATCGTCTTCGATGACTGGATCATGTATATAGTATGAATGATAGCCATATATCAAAAGACATAATGTATAATGAGTTAGTCACAGTACATCATTCCATAGACTACCCAACACTACATTTCAAGGATGTTTACAAGAGGGACTTGAAAAACACAGGCTTTTGACTATTATATATATGTATGTGTTTTTATGTTTTGTATATATATTTATATACGTTTGTGTATATATGTATATGTATGTATATATATATATATATATGTGTGTGTGTGTGTGTGCATATATATATATATATATATATATATATATATATATGTACAAATATGTAGAAAAATAGGAAAGAACACGTTAGGTAAATAATCTGGGGTTCTTTAGTATTTTTTTTTTTTTAAAAACAGTGCTCCATACATAAGTAGAGCTATAATTATTTTAAAAAAAATATGATTCCTTTGCTACATAAGAGTTCTCATGTTTCAAAAACAAGAGACAAAAACCTCAATATATTATTATTGTATAATAGTGTATCTATAAAAAGAATGTATAAACAAAAAAATGTCTTAAAATAATTGTTGGACTTTGTCCATTTCCTAATATATATATATATATATATATATATATATATATATATTAAAAAGAGAGAAACTGCAAACGTTTTTGGTTGTAATGTGGATTTTTTAAAAAAATATTATGCTTTATATATATATATATATATATATATATATATATATATATATATACCCTGAAGATCCATTTAGGTTAAACCTAGGTAGGTTTGCCTGGCTCCTTAGGTTATCGCTCTACTTAGTGTATTGACCACTTTACGTAGTTGTCTTTTTACTTGTTTTGGGTTTTTTTTTTCTTTGGACTTGAAGCTTGAATACTGGATGATTGTTTTTGCTTTGTTTTAATGTTCTTGGTTCTTTCTTTTTTTATTTCCCATTTTTCCTCAGGTACTGACTTGTTCTACTGCATGTTGAGCTATCCGATGTTTTTCCAAACGAGTACCACCATTTTTATATATATATATATGTGTGTGTGTGTGTGTGTGTGTGTGTTCATATATTTGTATACTGATTTTCCATGACTGTGCAAGTTTGACGGGTAGTTTGCATTGTCTCTGTGGTTATTTGGATGATTGAATCTTGACGAGTCTGTTTATTTGTCATTTGTAAATTTACGTGCTCATATATTCAATGATATTTATGTGTTTGTGTATTATAATGTGATGTCTGTCTATGTTGTCACCAATAAACCTTTCTCCCTCATACACTAAATCTCTAATCACAACCCTGTAAATGTAACTAATTATGTAGCCATATATTGCATCTCTTACTTCCGCTCAGATTCGGACGAAAAACTTAACATATTATGAAGAACAATACATAAAAATTTAGGCGTATTTTCTCCGTTTTCTTTCTTTGAATAATTTTGTTAGTCTCTAAACTTAATGCATGGTTATGTTTAGAGTTTAATATTCATAACTTTTATTTTCTTAATTATATAATAAATTGGAGATTAATTAGTTATCACGATTTCCTATATAATCTAATATTAATTTTAAAGAATTAATGAGTTGTATCTTGGGTATGTTGTTGTGCTATTTTAATTATCATATACTTGTAATTTAATTCAGCATCATATCTTATGTAAAAATATTCCTCCTTGTGGAGGTAATGGTTGGTTTTGAACTCTTTAAAAACTTTTTATTTTACAATCAACACCATCACTTGACAAGACACCAGAATTGTTGAAACAAAATAGTTATTTTTGTAATGATGTTATAACATACTTATTAAATAATATTATATATATAATAATGATGTTATAACATACATTTTAAATAATATTATATATATATTATGAAATGGACTAAGTCCAACAATTATTTTAATATATTTATTGTTTAGACGTTATTTTTACTGATAAAAATATTTCAGTAAATGCTCTGTTTATAATAAACAGTATTAACAACATTTACTGGCCTGAATGTCTGAGAAAGCTCACAGAAAATATTTGTCCTCTGACAGGAATTGAACTTGTATCTTACACGGAACAATCATATAGCCTGATGTGCTATACCATTCTGAGAGAAATCATGGGAAATTTGTAGTTTAAAAGCAGTAATTCGACCTTGTTAACCAGACACTTCTGTAGCTAAATGGGGAGGGTGGAAGGTATTAGCCTTAAATGGAAGAGGTTTTATAAATTAACCTTATGACATTAAATTGGGCTTATAAAAAGAATGAGATGTTAATTTGAAACTAAAAGAGTGTGGAAACGGTAGTTTTATAAAAAAATTTTTTATATATATAAGGTTAGGTTTCTAATTAAAAATACTCTTCCAAAGATAAATTATACTTAAAAATAAGATATATTTAAAAGATTAAAAATAAGTCACATTTAGATAATTTATATAAAATTTAAGTAAGAATATAATTTTCAAAAATATTATATTAACGAATGAAAATATATTTCAAAATAAAAATATAATAAAAAATATAAACATAAAGAGGTGTAAGAGATAAAAGGAATGAGAGTTCTTAGAACAGGGGAGATATATAAGATATAATTAATGTTGTGAAAAAAAGTAACTATAGAAACTAAAACAGTTATACAGTCAACATTAGAAGAGTTAGAGAATTATAAAGTAATAAAGTAAAATCTATATTATAGAAGTTTAAATTTGTTTTTATGTTGACATTTTAAAATTTCTTTGATTTAATAGTTTGCTTTGATTATTGTATTTTATTATTGTAATTTTTTCTTCTGAACACAAGTTACACCTATCTCTAAGACTATTAGGAGTATAAGCAAAACCTATAATTTTCCAGTCTATCTGTGGGTTCAGACCTTTCTCCTTCAATTCCCAAGTATATATATAAATTTATTCAAACACAGACCTACATATATCCATGATTAAATATGTCAGTTAATGTAATGGTTACAGACACACACATGTGCAATATATATATATATATATATATATATATATATATATATATATATATATATATATATATAATAAAAAGAAAGAACAGTAAGATATATATTAATTTAATTACAAAATTAAATTCGGAGCTTTTAGCTTCCATTTTTGAAACATGGTTAGAACTGTGTAGCGTAAAAAATCAATTAATTTATTATATATATATATATATATATATATATATATATATATATAAAGCAGGATGTGTGTGTAACGAATGCACGGCCGCAATTTTCGACAGATTTGCACCAAAATTTACATGCACATGCTCCAAGTTAGCAGGAAGGCCAAGACCAACTTTGCATTTCCCCACTCCCACTGATAGTGGAAATAATCGATTTTTTCATGATTCTACCACAGTTTTCATGTAGTTTGCAGCCATTTTGTACTGGCCAGAGTGAGAGCCTATAGCTGGCTGCCACGAATAGGCAGGAAGATTCTATTGGTCGGCGTGAGAGCCAACAGCTGACTGACATGAATGTTAACTAGCATGCAAAAAAAATCAATAGCTGCATTCATCACAAGTGGGAAAAATTTAAATCTGCATAGCACTTTACTCCAATTGGCTCATTTGCTTGCTTAAACTCAATGTTGATTCTGATTCCTCTGAACTTGGTTGGGTGTGAAAAAGTATTTATTGTTAACATTCTTTTTCATTCGGTTTTTCCAGTTACGAGTCCTTTTTTAAAGCTGATCGTTTTGTGTTCATTTTGTTTAGTTCTTTCTTCGTAAAAGATTTAATGTTTAGTATAGAGCTAAGAAAAAATTTGCAGTGTGAGATAGGCAAGAAGTAAGGCATGTAGCAAAATCAGCATGGCAAAGGGTACTCATTTAAAGGCAAGGAAGGGCAAAAATATTTTAAGTCAAGTGATAGTGATTTCTGCATGAGGCGTATGATTTTTGAATTAAGCACGGGCAATGCTGGGCCATGCTGCTAGTATATATATATATATATATATATATATATATATATACATGGGCATGTAGCCAAGTGGTTAGAATGTTTGCTTTCTGACCATGAGACGCAGGTTTGAATCTCGCCACGGTTGATTTGCCAGGAAGAAGACTTCCTGATGTTATTAGTCTGGAGGGGGATGATCCCAGCATGTAGCACTTTCAGAAAGTGTCTAAAAGCCATACCGCAGGTTGAACCAAGCTTTGTGAGTGAAATTGGGTAGACAGAACACATGGGGGCTGTCAATATATATATATATATATATATATATATATATATATATGTGTGTGGCATCCAACTGTTACGTCAAATTGTGACGTCAGCCGATCCCGGGTCTTATCCTGGTCGCGGCGCCAATTGTGATGATCTAACCATTAAGTTATTTGGATGGGAATCTGGTTAGATTCGATATCAGCCTCGTTATTCCCAACTTGCTTCCAACGTCTGGTTACCGAAGTAACTACTTTGATTTCCAGTCTGCCTACCCACGTTGTGAATTGATCTTAGGCAGATGAAATCAATCAGCGTTGGGGCCGTACTGCAAGATTGAGTTCAAATGAGGGCGGTATCGCACAAGTACGTGCAAAAAAAAATAAAATAATAAATCGAAAATGGTATCAAAAAAAGGATAACAATACTTTATATCTGGTTGCTGGATACATAGGACTGTGTCTATCTCCCGACCTGCTATATGGATTGTGACAAGTGGTTTTTAGGTGAGTCTTAACATCTAAGCTGTCTGTTCCCTAATAAACTGGCTCTTGGTGTGTCTTCAGGCGAAATTCACAAAGCTTATTTT
This sequence comes from Acanthosepion lycidas, assembly GCA_963932145.1. Classification (NCBI taxonomy): domain Eukaryota; kingdom Metazoa; phylum Mollusca; class Cephalopoda; order Sepiida; family Sepiidae; genus Acanthosepion; species Acanthosepion lycidas. The sequence continues at coordinate 28,116,323 of OZ010573.1, forward strand.
GGTGGTGTGAGTCTAAGTCGTTCTTCAAAAAATAAATTGTTCTTGGTTAGAAGATGAGTTCGGAAGTTGCGCGAATCTTGGTCAGCTTCTTAATAGCGGGGCTTCAGAGCTCTCAACGGGAACTCACTCGAACTCAACTGAGAACTAACTCAAAACTCTCGAACTGCTTTTCACTCACTGCGACTTTGCTTATATGGACGCTGATTCAAAATCGGGGGTGGGCTCGTCAGGGTTTGAGGTTCCTTGATAAGTCTAAATCCATAAACCCCTTCTTTTGTTTTCGGTCAGGAAAAATTTATTATTTCCATTTTTGGAAGTATTCTCTTACTCCCACCTTCTCTTATTCTCATATGGACACCTCATCATGCCTCAGAGGGGCGTCAACGGTCCTCCCTACTTCTTCGTAGTAATCACTCATACATAAACTCTCTGCGGCTGCCTCCTTGCGTCACATGATCACCTCCGCCTGGCTGGTTAGCATTCAACCAATGGTCGATCAACAGTGTGGGCATGACTAGACTAGCCTTGTTTCTTAAAAAATATATATATTTTGCTCAAAGAAAAAAAATTATCTTTTTCTTTTCCTTTTCGTTCTTTTGTTTCTCTCTTCTTCTCTGGCCGCCAAGAGGACAATACGACCCATAGAGTGATAATCTCAATTCTTGTCCTAACGTCACGGCATATGCAATTCTTCAAACAGATTTTCGCCAGCACCAAGAGGCTAGTCAACCAGACACACTCATTCTTCGGCGCCAACAAAATATTGTTTCGCTGTCATATTCAAATTCCAACACAGCCCAGATGTGTTTTCTCTCAATGACACCTCCCATCGACACAGACCCAACCTAGATATGGCTCTCTTTGTGTGTGGTCAACAGATGACCTATTAAATTGTTTGCCATCATGACACAAGTAAATCTTTATCTATTTAAAACCCTGTCCCACCTGGTGTTTGTCAATTAGCTTTATGACAATGGCCATAAGAATTTTCACCATTCTTCATTTATCAAAATAACATTTTCAAATGTCTCTTCTCGTAGGTGACTTTATCTTTAAAATTTCCTCGCAGGGAATTTCACCACTCCTGATAATCTGTTTGCCACAAAGACACAGTTAATTTTTTATCTATCTAAACAAAACAAAAAAAAACATGTATCAACCTGGACCCTGCCAGCCAGCCCCAAGACAATGGCCGACAGAACCCTTACCATTGTCTTCCATTATCAAAATAACATTTTCAAATGTTATTTCTCGTGGGTGGCCTCACTTTATCATATAAGTTAAGTCTCGCCTCTCTTTTTCTTTCTTTTCTTTCTCTTTTTCCTTTCCTTCTTTTTGCGCCCCTAAATGGTGTCACATATATATATATAAAGATAGTCTGTTTTTGTTTACATGGAAGATTTCCAAGCAATGACAAACTCATGCATATAAGTCGCTGGAAGCGAAAATCGCACTGCAGCTCACCATGTCACACATGACCACACGAGAGTGAAAATGAGAAATATTAAGTATGGAAAGCCATTGGTATAAACCAATGGCTTCTGTTATCAATTATAGGCATTTAAGAATATCTGTGGAGATTTCATAGTTTATTTTGTTCAGGTTAGGTTTCAACTGTTTTATGTATATAGCTTCAAGAATTTTTAGTTTTTGTTTATTGTTTTCATGTTTAAGTATAGTTGTGTTTTCAATGAGGATTTTCTGGAATTGCGTATGTGGCCAGGCATGTTGTTTTAGATGGCTAAAATTGTTATCGTTAATATTGATGCATATTTTTTTTTATATATATATTCAAACACAGACCTATATATGTTCCTGATTATATATGTCAATTAATTACATGATTTACAGACATAAGCATTCACAAAATTTTTATGCAAACATCTTAGTCAAATAACAATGAAAAACATCAATACACCTGTAGTTTAATACCAACAAACACATTATATATATATATATATATATATATATATATATATATATATATATTGATATGAATTTGTATAAACTTGAATATATTAAGATTTGTAAATCCCATTAAGTATAAATATATCTGTATTCAAACTGTAATCTTTTGTGCTTTGACTTTACTTGCATATCAACCTTTAACAACATCTGGTCTGTATGTATAAAAGCACATTCCTCCCACACAAAATGAATTTCTCGGTGATAAAAATTAATAGAATAAATGACTATATACATATATATTTATGTGTGTGTGTATGTGTGACAATATAGGATCAAATTCACTTCCTCTTCAGCAAAAGGACCTCACTGAGTAATGATAAATATCTTT
>OZ010573.1:28123618-28131195 GCA_963932145.1 Acanthosepion lycidas
TGCAAGGGATGGAGTACACACAGTTCTTGGTGATGCTCTCCTCTTTGTTAGGCTTGACTCAGCAGATATTTTTCTGCATGATTGAATTGTTTCTGATTATATTCCTTTTGTTGTATGGACCACAGACCTTCTGAATCTTTTCTCTTGATATAAAGGAGACAGTTTGTGTCAGCTTTTCAGTTCATTTCCTTGACTTTTCTAGTTTCATTTTTTTTAATCATTTCACCCCAAGCAAGAGAGTAAAGCCACTAACATACAAGAGGTTACTGAGTGTGAAAGAATAAGAAAAAATAGAAACATTATGAAGGAACAGAAACAATAAAAGAAGAGGAAGCAAGAAGACAGTAGATAATGATTGATGTGGCATTTAAATTTTTGTAGATCAAAGTTGACTGAAAAGCATGGAGTTAAAAGAGAGTTCTACAAGCAAGAATTTTCAAGAGAAGAAACTGTTAGCATGGAACTTATGGTTACAGCTAGCCCATTCAACTGTAAATTGATGAAATCTTGTATTAGATACCATAGTGGAAAGTTCGCTCGGACAATTATGAAAGTATTTATAGCAAAGGCACAAGGAAGCTACATTTTGGTAGTGGGAAAGTGAAGCCGAGATGCTAGGTCAGAACCAGTAATATTACAGATTGTTTGAATTTTATCAAGAATCTCTAAATATATAGCAGGAATACTGGACTATATGTGGCAGCAATATTCTAAGCATGGATGAATGGTAGACTTATAAATATGCAAGATAGATTATCTAGTATAACACAGGGAACCAAGTTTTTGCCTGCAAAAGCTGATATTATGCTAGCAAAATAAATGTTAAACTGGAGGGTACATACGATCCCTTTCTTCACCTTACGATTAAGATTTCCTTTCAAGAAGAATATCCTCCAAGAGCTAGTAAAGCATTGAATATTTTAGTGCAATTTTCCACATAAAATCTGTGTGAATTTGAATTTTCAATACTTACCAACATTAACGCTAGAACACTAACCATCAATTAAAGTTACACCACTACTAACCATGGGTATATCATACCCAATTTTGGAAATATGAAAAAAAAATTAAATATAAATCTTTATTTGAAATATTTTACCTGCAGGCACTTCAAACTTTGTACTTTGAGTTAAAATTAATAGAAACTGAAAAACATATTATTGTGCTGGGTACTATATGCCCATGCTTAGTGTTCGAGTGTTAAATGCAAAAATATTAAATGCATTGATGAGGAAATGAGAGTATGTTTATCACATATAATGCCTAACATTTATCACATATAATGCCTAACATTACAAAAATTGCCAAAGCATATCAAACACAGGTTTCAGACAAGCAGACTTAAATATACAATGTGATATCTTAAAAGTAAATGCTTATTACAGAAGACTTCTTCATTATTTTCCTGTTTTAAAATTTCATGACTAATTTTTCCTTATTAAAATTTAAAGTACGCCCTGAAGAAAAAAGGTTGAGAAACACTGCCTTATGGCAATAACAACAAATACATGTACAACAGTCTGCATATAAATATTATAATTTTTTTAATTTGTGTATGTGTGTGTGTGTGTGTGTGTGTGTGTATAAAATTAAAACTTTTCTTAAGGATAATGACCACCATGGAATTTATTTATAATTTATTTTCAAATCTAAAATATTATTCAGGCTATCTAGACATTACCCAAGCATTGTTTTATACTATTGTTTACCCAATACAAGTCCCAAGAGCCACTCAGAATAGAGCGTTACTGAATGAGATTGTTGTAAGAGCTTAAATGGGAGAAGTAAGAAGTATGTATTAGGAGGATATGTAAGAGAGATAACAGTTAACCCTAAACAGGAAGAGATTAAGAGCATAGTGATCTGAGAAGCGTCTCTTTGATAGACCGTTGCTCAAAGTAACAAAAGTGTGAAAGAAGCTGTCCGAGTAGAACTTTCTCATTACCAATGAAATATGAAGTGAATGAGGATCATTCAACCATGTGTACGTGGCATGGCAGGTCCTAGATGTGAAGGTCTGAACTGGTGGAACTCAACAATGTAGCTCATCTGAACATTTGCCATGAAAATAGTGATACAATAGCAATTGGCCAGCAATGGTTTACATGTGGGAAAGAGGTTGTGGGAGCGGGAATAATTCATCACCCACTGTGTAGACACTTTTGAACTCTGTTGAGGCTGAAAAGTGAGGAATGAGTATCTCCAGATCAGATATGGTAGCAAGACTCCATTTTTGGTCTGATCTGTTTCTAGTAAAGACAGAGCATAGTGGGAGGAGTCAAGTACTTTCTGGAGCAATACAAGGATTCAACCATTTTTCCAGCATCTTTATTGATGGTTCATATACACAAATTGTTCCACTTGAGGTCTGGAGGGAGCTTGAGTCCCAACTGATATTCAACACAAGAAGCCTTCGTGGGAGTACAACTTCAGGGCTGAAGAAAATTTAAGGTCTGATGATTTTATTTTCTTACCATCAAAGAACATAGACAGATGATAAAAATATCTTTAGTTACATTTGAACTATTATCCTCATCTCTGTTATTATTAACATGTTCTACCCACTGTGCCCTCTGTCATGATCCAGATAACCTACATAGAATTTGTACAGAACAATAGCTTAGCACTGTTTCATGAATTTGATGCCATACTACTTGTGAGTTTGTGTGATTTAAATGAAAATGGGTGTTAGGAAAAATAAATTTCCACTCGAATCTGTTCCTGCTGACAGCTAACGTGGAAAACAGAACAATGCTTCACTTGGAACTCTGTTTCCTGCACACCGTAAACAACAGTACTATTGCTCTTTCTCTGGAATATGTCTTCACCAGTCTTAAAGAACAAAACTGCCCTGAAACAAAAAGTCAGCTCTTTTTATCCTTCCTCGGTCTCAAGCAAGAAACTGAGATCTCTCACTTGTGTTAGCCTCGTTCTTGCCAATAACACATGCCCTGTGTCACTTCAATATTGATTTGCCAGAGTTCGCCTTGCACATATATGATGTCTACAAACACATCTACAGACAATTTGCTATCTATTGCTTCAGTGAGGTATGTCTTCACCACAGAGTTCAATCTCTGGGCTGAGCAGTGCATACTTGGACTCTATAGAAACAGGGCAAGCAATAACTGAGTATTACCTTTTTTATTTTCTGTTTTTTAGCAGTTGTTAGATCTTTCTCTTTACCCATGTTTCAACATATATTATAGAGGAAAAGTAGTTTTTATTACATTTCAGAGGTCTTAAGGTAATATTAGTTTTATCAGCTAGTTCATTTTCGTAAATTTCATATATCACAAAAACTAATCATTAAAAATGGTGGAAAATTTAATTAAATATTTTACTAAGGGTGGAAATAGATGAGTTTAAACTTGACAAATATTGGTCCAGAAATCTTAGAGTTATTGAGGTTTATTTGATTTGCATAATAACTTCAGACTGTAGATTGGCGGCAAAGTCCCACCATTTTACACTTGAATTGGATAGATGTAACTTCTGTAAGTTCTATGCTAACAGTTTTTTTCTTGCAATTCTCGCTTACTGATGCTTTAAAATCTTTGCTTAAGTGAGAGGAGGTTGCCTAGGAGATTTTTTTACAGATAACTATTCAGAAAGTATTTTACACCCTTTGTCATTTCTTGACTGGCCCAATTCCAGCCTTTTCAAAGAACTGAGCGCTGGTCAAAAGTGGTTGTTTTACTATAACTCGCTTTAGTTTACGTTCATCTCAAGAAAACAAGTTCTTAAAGCCTTTTTCATTGCTTCCAGTTCTCAACAGCCTTCTTTACCATTCAATGATCTCTACAAAGTTCCTTTCATATCTCCAATGTGGACATTCCTTCACTCAATAACTTTATTTTCTGTTTTCCAGCAGTTGTTAGATCCTTCCCTTTACCCATGTTTCAATATATATTATGGACAAAAAGGAAAAATAGTTTTTATTAGATTTCAGAGGCCGTAAGATAATATTAGTTTAATCTGCATACTAACTTCAGTTAGTCCATTATTGTAAATTCCAAATACCTCAAAAACTAACCATTAGAAATGGCTGATAATTTAATTAAATATTTCAAGGTTGGAAATAGACGAGTTTAAATTTGACAAATATTAGTTCAAAACTTTTAAAATTATTGAGGTTTACTTGATTTTAACTTCGGACTGGCTGGAGAGAAAGGAGAGGAGACAGAGTAATGTAAGCTTAGCTACACATTCCTCACCCATTCATATTTAATTGAATGTACTCGTTTAACCCCTATAAGACATAAATACTACAAGGAAAATAACGTGAGAGAACTATTTAAAAATACAGAAACTGTCAACATAATGTCCGACCTTAAAGAAACTGGTTTCTACCAACACATATAACATCTACGATAGATCAACTACAAACTATATACCTATAAAATATTAGGTTGGTGGCAAAATAATGACGCAATAATGTCATTTTTGACGTATTTTTAACGTCAAAAAACGACATTATTCCGTCATTATTTTTGCACCAACCTAATACATCCAAGTATAAAATTATTTACAAAATATCTGCAGTTGAAGGCATAAAATTGTGTACAAAATATTTAGAGTAGAGCAGGAAATAACCCAGAGAGGTTTATATGCCACTAACCTAAAACAACCGAACCAAATTCTATTACCAATGTTCAACCATTACAAGGCCCAAGAACCACTCAAGGCAGAGAGTTACTGAATGAGATGTTTGTTATGAAAGTAAGAGGAGGAAGTGGGAAATGAAAATTATGAGGATAAGGAGGATAGATAACAATTGATCCTTGATTAGAAATGGTTAGTATTATAGTGTTTGCTGAAACATCCACATAGGAGTCTGTTAAACAAATAACAGTTCTTGAGAAAAAGCTGAATAAGTGGAATGCTCTTCTTATAATTTGAATACAGAGGGTAAGTGGAACTATATATATATATATATATATATATATATATATATTGTATGTATGTTATTTTTAACAGTTGTTCAGGAATGGCTGAAAAATGAAAAAAAAATGGAAGAATATTGATGTAGCAACAAGGAGAAATATCGTTGCTGGCACCCACTTGCATCCGAACATCAGGATCATCATTCTCTCTCGCTATTTCTTTTCTCCCTCCTGCCTGGTGGGAGTGGCAGAGATGGCTGTGAATCAAAGAGAGTTTGCCAAAGCCATTCACGTGAATTTGATTTTGGTGGCCAACTCTGCGCGATGGAGAAGCCCACACACTTGGCCAGAAGCACCCCCCTCGTGGCTCAAAGGGAACTGAGACAGCCGAGATCTGGCAAACCTGGTTACATCGAGCTGCCGGATGCTTGTGGGAGACATATAAGGGATCAATAACAGAGATATGATATTTTACTGATCTCTTGTGAAGATACAGTCGTGGCTCAATAATTTACAGTAGTGATAATAATTTGAAAAAATACAGGGTGTCTGTAAAGTCTCTTTACAATTTAAAAAAACTATTACAAAAGCAAATGAACAGACAAATATGTGGAAATTATTATAAAATGAGTAGTAGATATTTGAAGTTTTTTTAACTAATTTAATCCACCTCTATATGGGCACTGTTAGTTGCCCAAAGCACATCAAGACAGTCTCTTGCCATGTTTGCTGTAGCCTAACCTCATCAATGGTGGCAATGGCATCAATGATCTTTTGCTTTAGATCAGTTACATCTTGTATCTTTGTTTGATAGACTATTTCTTTGACAAAACCCATAGAAAAAAGTCCAGGGTTGCAATATTGCTGTATACAATATTGTAACATTATTTTAGTGGATATTTGAATAGATGTTCTGTTCATTTTTTAAACAGTATTTTATTTTTGTCTACTGGCCTGAACATTCAAGAAATCTTATTAAATGTTTAAATGCTGAAAAAGCAATTATCAAAGGATCATTGGAAATGCAATAATAAACAATATGGCTTTACAAGTAATGTTTGTGCAGTTTTTACAATCTGTATTTATGACATATGTGAGTGAATGCGCAACACAGCTTATTACATGAGCATTATGACTAATTATAAAAATTTTTATAAATTAAAATTTGCTTTGTCAATTTCTAATTTATAAAGATAACAGACACATCATTAAAACACATAAGTTCACCAATTCCAAGCAAAATACCATGCATTTTATTAACAATTATTAATGAAACATAAAATTCCATCTAAGAAGAAACAAAGTGAAAATTGAATTTGATCTCTGAATATTTTAGGTGAGGATTTATCATTATTTACAGAACTATTGTTATTATCATTGGTTTGGTTTGGTTTGGTTTGGTTTGTTTTACAGGATATTAACCACAATGGGTTATTTAATGCCAACAAGATTTTTATTGCTGGTAATATTTTTTCCTTCAAAAATGTATTACCGGTAATAATTATTTACAAAAATGTATTGCTGGTAATATTTTTGTTTTCAAAAATGTATTACTGGTAATAATTATTTACAAAAATGTATTGCTGGTAATATTTTTTGTTTTCAAGAATGTACTGCTGGTAAAAATTTTTCTTCAAAAATGTATTGCTGGTAATATTTTTTCTTCAAAAATGTATTGCTGGTAATAATTATTTACAAAAATGTATTGCTGGTAATAATTATTTACAAAAATGTATTGCTGGTAATATTTTTTCTTCAAAAATGTATTGCTGGTAATAATTATTTACAAAAATGTATTGCTGGTAATAATTATTTACAAAAATGTATTGCTGGTAATATTTTTTCTTCAAAAATGTATTGTTAGTAATTTTTTTCAAAAATGTATTGCTGATAATGTATTGCTGGTAATAATTTTTCCTCAAAAATTTATTGCTGGTATTAAAACCTATTTTAAAAATGCTGATAGTGTATTTAACCCCAGTTTGGACCATAACAGGTGCTACCACCCTGGCTCAGGGTGGACCTGGGAACACCAGCAATTAAGAGGTGGTTCCGTGCTCCTCAAAACCCCCTGATCAGAGGTCTTGCTGCTGGACATAGTTTATTGTCTTACTCAGGAAACAAATGCAGTTTATCATCATACCCAGGATGTACTGTTTTCTTTGTTATTATTATTACAACATTTTGGCTGTTGTGCACTTTGACCTTCATCAGATGCTATTTCAATCCAAGTAATCATCAGGTAATTTTGAACTGAACACTTTATTTAATCAATGGGAGTAAATTGTTCTCATTCTGCTGACTATGTCTAGGGATATCTCGTCTCGTCTTTATTTAGTATTGCTCAGTTATTGCTCACTGCATAACCCAGGGATTGAACTCAGAATTACCATGTTACAATATGCATGAATGTAGTCAGCTTATAATTTACATAAAAGGATAACATTTTCACATCATTTAAAACTTATATCGAATTATCAATGTAATGTTTCATCTTTCTAACAATTACAGTAATTATTTTAAAATTATAATAACTTCCAACTAAAACATTTTTTTAAAAGTCACTTCACTCCAAGCAAGGCAATAATGCCACTAAGACACAAGGGGATACTGGGAATGAAAGAGAATGAAAAATCTTTAGAAGGAACTAGAAACCCAATCCTAAATAGGAAACAAGGAATAAACCTCTAC
>OZ010573.1:28131395-28171395 GCA_963932145.1 Acanthosepion lycidas
GTCTATTTATCCGCTAAGTTTTCTATGTAAACATCCTCTGTGTATTGCACTTTTTAATACTATTCAACCTTTATAAGTACAAAAAGAAAATATGGAAAATTTACAGCAAATATAAACAAACTCTGTTTTTATTTTTTGTTTTCAGTTTTATAAATCAATTAAATGATCTAAATCAACACCAGAATTTATATTGATTGACAGTTTTTTTTTTCATGGCTTATCAATGCTTTGTAGGTTATTTAAAGCCAAAACATATACAGGATTGTAAGAATAATGCTTCTTTTTCTTTTTTTTTTTGAGTGAATATTCAAGTAACAATTTTTTGAGAACAACAATGATTTACCAGAAATAAATCCTACTATTTAATCCATAGCTGGGGGAGGAGATAAAAAGTTAACAAATAACTGCAAAACAGATACACACTTACTTCTACTCAATAGCCTCTAGAATAATTTGAAACACAACTATAAACACCCACCCAATAACTAACAGGACAATAGACCTTACTACACATGATGCACTGTTGACCAGCATAGAAAAATAGTCAAGTCAAAACACAACACACATGGCCTGAAGATTGCATTGGAGCACGAAATTGACTATCACCACTTAGTGTCAACCCCAGTATTCACTTATATATATAAGTTGTGTACAAAAATTTCCAGTGAAAAAAAAAAAAAAAATATATATATATATATATATATATATAAATTTGAAGATATCAGAACAAGGTGCATTATAGAGGGTAAGTAATTTTCCATGAGTCTGGTAAACTGCATCTACCTCCCAGCTCAACCCCTTCAGTCACCTCAGATTCTCTTCCATACAAACTGTAAAGACAACCTGAAAAAGCAAATAGCTTGCATTCTGGCTTAGATTTCTCAGATGGAATTATCATTGGATAAGGTTTCGCACCACTCTCAAATGATTTGCGTGTTCTGAGGAGATAATTCATTCCGACAACAGCCTGTGCCACTTGTTGAAATTATTAGCTGATGGCAGGTGGCAGGGACAGATTCACCCTTGGTGGAACAACTAGGGGCAAATTTACTTTTGCAGACTGTTTCTTGCTGAGAGCCAAATTTTGATTACCGGTTTTTAAAAGCATTCCATTCCTACCCAGAAATAAGGCTACTACAAATAAAAAAAAATAAAAAAAAGTAGAATAGGAGAACAGAAAGAAAAGAAGTAAAATAGAAAAGAAAAACAAAGGAAATTACTAAAAAAAGAAAAGGGAAAAGAAGAAGGGAGAGGAAAAGTGGAAAAGAAAAAGGGAGAGGAAAAGAGAAAGTAAAAGTGGAAGTGGAAAGGAAAAAGAAGAAAAGAGAACAAGAAAAAGGGAGAGGAAAAGTGGAAAAGAAAAAGAGAAAGGAAAAATGGAAAATTAAAAGAGAAAAGAAAATTGGAAAAGAAAAGCAAGAGGAAGAGAAGAAAGGGAAAAGAGAGAGGAAAAGGGGGTGAGTAAAGATTGAAAAGTGGAAAAGGAAAAGAGGAAAAAAGAGAAAAGTGGAAAAAGAAAAAGAGAGAAGAAAAGCGGAAAAAAAAAAAGAGAGAAGAAAAGTGGAAAAAGAAAAAGAGAGAAGAAAAGTGGAAAAAGAAAAAAGGAAAGGAAAATTGAAAAGGAAAGAGGAAAATGGAACAAGAGAAAGGAAAGAGGAAAAGAAAAAAGAGAAAGGAAGGAGGAAAAGAAAAAAGAGAAAGGAAGGAGGAAAAGAAAAAAAGAGAAAGAAAGGAGGAAAAGGAAAAAGAGAAAGGAAGGAAGAAAAGGAAAAAAAGAAAGGAAGGAGGAAAAGGAAGAGGGTGTAGAAAAGTGGAAATGAAATAAAGAGAGGTAAAAGGAAAACAGAAAAGAATAAGAGAAAGGAAAGTGGAAAAAAGAAAAAGTATAAAGTGAAAAGAAAGTGACAAGAAACAAAGGAAAAGAAAGGAAATGGAAAAACAAAAAGAAAAAGAAAAAAGGCAAGTGAAAGAAAATGGAAAAAAGGAAAAAATAAAGGAGCTAAAAAATGGAAAGAAAAGTGAAAAGAAAGAGAGAAAAACAAAAGAAAAAGTGGGAAAGAAAGAACAGCAAAAAAAAAAATTAAAGAAAAAAGATGGAAAAAAAAAGGACACAACAAAAAAGAAAAGTAAAATATGGTTAAACTTCTTGCTTTGTCCAAGATCTTTGCTGAACCAAAGAAACATCTGATCATAAAAGCAGACAACAAATTAGATTAGGCTGGTTGATTTTATGACATGGCAACCCTTGTCGGGTTATTTAATAATGCTTTTTAGGATGAGACATCTTATAAATATCAAACCCATGACTCAGTAGTAATGGTTAGCCAGACTAGACTCGCTAACCATTACCTCACACCAATGCACTCTCCAAGTATTAAGTTTTACATGGGAGATTTTAAATATAGTTTTTCAATATGTAGTAATTTGGAGGGAGTGATCATTTTTTTTACTTAATATAAATACTAAACAGATCCCCCACTTTATATCCAGTTAAATCTTACATTAATACTAGTTTACTTAATACATTAAAAATCACAGCAGCTGAATGACACTTCACAGATACCTCTCTCGAGTAAGATCCCCCCCCATAGAGGAGAACATGACTAAAGACTGTGTGTACGCTACCCCGTGCAGCTGCGGAAAGGAGTATAAAGGAGAGACAGGCCGCCCCCTCAAGGTAAGGCTTCAAGAACACCAGAAACCTGTAACATGAGGGGAAGTGGAAAAATCAGGTGTGGCTGACCATTATGGAAGGAAAAGGGAGATAACTGCCCTCTGTGGGATCAGGTTGAGATCATAGACAGGGAACACCATTGGAAAATTCATAAACTTAAGGAATCAGCACATATGCTAGGCCACAAAAATCTCCTGAGCTGACCAAGCATAGAAATGATCACAATATGGGAACCAGTAATAAGGAGTGCCAGAGAAAAGTGATAATAACAACAAAAATTGCAATATGAGCTCTGGTAAAAACATGATTTGATAACAGCAAAAATTGTAATATGGGCACTGGTAAAAATGGTTGCTGAAGACATTAGGTTCATAATAGAGAGGGGAATTAACAGGAGATAACTGACAACTGACATCCATTAGAAAAAAACATGACAGGTGGAACTAGAACAGTCTACCCCAGTGAGTGAAAAAAAGGGTTCAGTTCAACATTCCAACCAACTGATGAAGGCTGGAGCATACAACGGCCGAAACGTTGTAATAAATATGGCGACAAAGATGAGAACAATAGTCTGAATAAAGTAAATAGTGCACATAATACCTCATCTCAGAAATATAGATAGATACTGAAGGGCCGAAACGTTGTAATAAATATGGCGACAAAGATGAGGACAATAGTCTGAATAAAGTAAATAGTGCACATAATACCTCATCTCAGAAATATAGACAGATACTGAAAGGCCAAAACGTTGTAATAAATATGGCGACAAAGATGAGGACAATAGTCTGAATAATGTAAATAGTGCACATTTTTCATTATTATTAGGTTCAGACAAAATGTCACTGCTATATTGCTATTTCCATGAAAAGTGTTCAAACGAACTAGATTCCTTAATTCCACTAGTTCTAACGTTCATGACAAAGACCCACCATACCATACACATTGTAGCACCCCCACCGCCACCACATATTCCATTGGTAAGATTTAAGTTCCACTTGAGTAGCATCTTCTTAGCATGAACTGCTGTTTTGTTTGTGAAACTGACTTCTCTGATCAGACTGAGCTGAAAATGGACTAATGCTGCCATATATGTGCAGGAGCTGTACAGTCTTTCCTTTTCAGTCTCAATAGAGTCCAAATGTGTCTCTGCGCTTTTGTAGTTGACAAATTATTTTCCATCCTACAACCCCTTTCTCACAGACGAGAGATTGCAAATCTCTCACTGCTTTATCGCTATTTCCATGGGGAGTGTTCAGCTAAACTAAACTCCTTAGTTCCACTGGGTCTTAACCTTCATGCCTAAGACCCACCCTCATTACCTTTATATTTCCCTGGGGAGAACTAATTCCATCCAATCAGCTTCTTCCCATAAATCGCTACTTTGTGAAACTGACTCCCAAGACTATTTCCTGATCACTAAATTCTTAGCTCGTTCAAGTTTAGGCTATACCACTATCTTCCCCACATATCCTCATAAATTGTGCTTCTGTCTCTGTAACCTTCTACCTCGAGTAGCTCTTGGCCTTTGCACTGGGTGAACATCACTGGAAAAGAAAAGAAAAGGTAGTTTGATTTTATGACATTCCAACCCCTGTGGAGGCTATTTAATGTTGCATTTTAGTATAAAACAAAATCTAAAACAAAGGATTAATAGTCAACCAGACAAGCCCCACTAGAGAGTACCCCACAGCAAGACACCCAGAAAACAAAACAAGCTTGTACCTCAATATTTATATATTACATGTTTTTATCTTTACAAGAGCCAGATTAGGCCAAAAATGGAATATTAGTGCCATATCTGGACTAAAGGTGCCCGTCATCATTTTCCAGATATGACAGCATTCAAGATCCTTTATGCAGGTCTTGTGGGGGATGATCTATTTTCAAATATGCAGCCCCTTTCCACATAGATGCAACATCACAAAAATATTGCTACTTCCACAGCAAATGTTCAGATTATCTCGATTCTTTAGCTCCATCAGTTTACACCTTAACAGCCAAAACCTGCCTTACTACATCCACATGATTGAATCACCCTCATTCCTTATGTATTCCATTGGTTAGAAGGATGTTCCACTCAGACAGCTCCTGCCCAAGAACTGCTACTGTGGAACAGATTCCCATGTAGATGCCTCCTTCAAGCTTAGGGTCATTTGTTACTTTCAGCCTTGATAGAGTTCAAAAGTGTCTACACTCCTTGTCGTGATGAATTATTTTCCACTCTACAATTCCTTTCTCAGAGACAAACTGTTTCAATTTTCTCACTACACTATTACTATTTCCAGAGTAAATATTTTGATGAGCTACACTCATTAGTTCTACCAGTTCATACCTTTACAATTAAGATCCATGATGTCATGTACACTTGGACAAATCATCAACATTTTCTTCTTGAGACTGCTTCTTCCCCAAAAACTGCTACTTTGTGGAATAGACTCCTGAGAGGATGCTTCCTCAATTACTACAATCTTAACCTCTTCAAGTCTAGGGTCAATTGCTATCTCTCATATATATTTTCAAAATCTTCACTTCTTATTTTTACATTCATACAACACACACATTCAGGATTTAAAAAAGGATGTTGGAATCTAAGTTTCTATTCTTGAGTTTAAATTGGTAAAAAAAAAAAAAAAATTTTCTGGAAAGTGGAAAGAATATCATGATATTTTGCTTTCATACAATTTGGATCAATCTGGAATGGGGTTCTTGCAAAAGATTCGACCAGTTCTATTATATAAGAAACAGGAAATATTTCTTGACTGATGACATTATAATTTACCAAGTGGATTTCAGACTTTTCTGTCTTAATTCTTTATCAATGTTATTCTCTGATAGAATGTGTGGGTGGTGCAAGCATTAGCAGCTTGGAATAAGAAATTGGCAAGCCAAGATCAAATTCCAGTCAAGTTGGGAAAGGTACAAATCCATCTCTTGTACCCCAGTTATGGGTTAAATATTAGGATAAACTGGGCTCTTCAGTCTTGGTTGACAGCCAGTCTAGGAGAAGGAAAACTATGAATTCCCAAATAAATAAAACTCATTAGTGTGGGAAGAGAAGGTTGTCTAAGGGGAGAAAAACCCTAACAGAAAACTAAATCTTCCTCAGCTTACAGAAGTTGGGTGTAAAACAATCATCCCACATTATAAAACTATTTTATTACAAAAACCCTCACTAGAGGCCTTATACTCTAAAGGCACCAGACAGGAAATATATATATATATATATATATATATATATATATATATAAAACCTCAAATTAACAGTCCCACAACCAATGGACTCTGGATTTAACAGACAAAATCCGCAGAAATGTTAGTGTCCAGCTGGAACTCAAAACACCCACGTCCGTTAGTTTTAGAATTGGCTGCTGTTGTTTACTGGTGCAAACAACAGACAGAGACTGGTAGTTTTGGGAATAATTGCTGTTATTTACTTGAGCACTCACTGTGTACATATGTGCTATGTCTCCCGAACATCTACTGATTTTGGTACTGTATACAGTGTTGTTTTTTGTCAAGTCCTTCAGTATGGCATTCAATCGTAATGGAGGTGAGAAATGGAAGAGCACTAACCTTAATATTGGTGACAAACTGAAACTTTAAAACTCTTCAAACTTTAAAGGTTTAATTAAAACGTAACATACACAGCATCTCTCCCTCTCTCTCTATCAATGTGTGTGTGTGCAATTTATTTTAAGTTACCATATAGTAACTTATGTTAGCTTTATCACTGATATTGAGCGCTTTCCAATAAGTACCATGCATATATATATATATATATATATATTAGGTTGGTGCAAAAATAATATCGTTTTTTGACGTTAAAAAATACGTCAAAAAACGATATTATTTTTGCACCAACCTAATATATATATTTTATGACATTTTTATGTTTATACATTCTTTTTATAGATACAAATATTTAAGTAAATGCTCTATTTATAATAAACAGTATTAACAACATTTACGGGCCTTAATGTCCGAGAGATTTTCATAGAAAATATTTGTCTTCCGACAGGAATCGAACCTGTACCCTATACAGAACCGTCATATAGCCTGATGTGCCTTAACCGATTGGGCCACAGAGGATTGTTCGGTTAGCAAGGTATATATATATATATATACAAACATTTCACACATGCTGTATTTACATTTATTTACAATCATTTTGTACTGTATTGAGTGTTGTTAGGCCACAAAAAAATGCTTCAAATTAACAGAGAAATGGTTTTAATAGACAACCCACCTCCTATTAGTCAGTTAAATTGTGCTTCTAACATATATATATATATATATATATATATATATATATATATATATATATATATATATACACACACACACCGGGTGCAGCAGCAAAATTGTCCAAATCGTGCTTCAGGATATGATAATTGTTTAATATCTTTTTTCCAAGTTTTCAGATAAGCCATCTTGACACCATTTGTTGTAAGTATCACTAAAAAACCTTTTAACTTATTCAGACAGAAAGAGGTTAAAATCATTTTGGGTCAGCACCTCTAGGTCTTCCCAACTGAGCAATGGTGAGACAAAAAAGATCATTCAGACCTTCAGTAATGGTACCAGAATAATATACACTGGCTTCCATCCTCAAAGTCCATTCAAGAACCATCAAGAGAATGGTGAATAAGTTTAAAAAAGAACGGAAGAGAAGAAAACTGGATCAGGAGGTCACAACAGAAAGAGGGATCATCATTCCAACTAAATACATTCTTATTGTTCAAAGTAGAGTCCAATAGGGTTATAAAAACCTTGGAGAATTCCAGTAAGATATCTTTAATAATTTCTAAGATACAACGGTTCAAAGCTTAATCTAACAATTGGACAATTTTGCTGTTACACCCGGTAAATATATATATATATATATATATATATATATATATATAAACTTCAGCATAAGGAAAAACTTGTATAGATATTGTAACACTAAATTTATTCAGACATTAATTCAGATTCAGACATCACAAGATTAATACAAGTTACCTTTGAACTCTACAATGACAAGATATACCCAAAATAGTGGCCTTTAGCATCCAGACATTTATGACTACAACTACTTGGCTAAAAAAAAAAAAAGACACTCTCATGTACCATTCTACTTATCTAAATACCTGACAAATGCTCAACTATTTTTATATTAGTCTTTTTTTAAAATGTATCTCAGATACATCTTTTTTTAAAATGTATCTCAGATACACAGGCACATGTGTGCAATATGATGATAGGTTTTGATAAAAGCAAAGTATAACCTTGTAGGTGCAACTCATTTAAAGATACTTGTAGGTTAGGTAACCAATTCCATAGAGATAATCCTTGATTGTGGGTGTTTCCAAGTATCTAGATGGGGACTCCTAAGTTGCCTTGGCTGCCTCATCCTTCAAACTTAAATGACAACTACCCTCTTGACATTTGGCCATGATGCCTCACCCCTACTCCCTCTCATAAATAGAGATGTACAGTGCGTCAACCTCTAAGTGACATGACCAACTAGTTAAGATCAAGCAACTGCCAAGAAAATCTGTGCGCTTCGTTATATGCAATATATATTTATTTTATAATGATATTCACCCTGTACAAGAGCCACTCATGGTAGAGGGTTACAGAGTAAAAGGCACAGTTTTGGGGATTAAATAGGGAAGATAGGTTAACTCAAGATTTGATCAGATTAAGATTGTAGGGATCAGGAAGCAACCTCTTGGAAATCAGTTCTACAAAGAATTGGTTTGTAGGAAGAAGCTGTTTGAGTGGAACTTACTTCTCCCTGATGGAATACAAAGGGAATGAGGGTGGTTTGCTACAATGGGTGTGGCATGGTGGGTCCTAGCCATGAAAGTTAGAACAGATGGAACTAAGAAATGTATTTTTTCAGAATACTCTCCATGGAAATAGTGATAGAACAGCGAAAAACTTACAATGTTTTGTCTCTGAGAAAAAGATTGCAAGGTAGAAAATAATTTGTCACCCACTTGGATGTGTAAAGGCTTTTACACTCTTTCAAGACTAGAAATTGAAGACTGGTTAGCTCCTGCCCATATATGGCTGAAGTACCTCATTTTCAGCCTGATCTAACTCTTGCAAAAGTAATAGCATGAGTCAGGTACTTACTGAAGCAGTACAGGTAACAGACCCCATTTTTTACAGCATTTTTAGCAATAGATTGTATGTACAAGTTCCATTTGACATCTAGATTGAGTTTAAAATCCAATAGTTGCTCAAGGCACCAAGCCTTCCTGAGAGAACACCCATTGAAAGTTAGTGATGGTGGAACATCATTTGTCTTCCCTATCATAAAGTTTTCACATGTAAGACTTCAAATAATATTTTTCCAATTACTATATTAATATGTAGTAATTATGCGACGGATCAGTCTTTTACTTAATAACTACATAAAACTGCTCACTCGCGATGCACACTAGAATTATTATTTGTTGACACAAGCTTACCTATGACATCAAAAAATGATAGGATATTTTTATTATTAAAATACATTTTCACACATATTTTTCTAATTATTATATTAATATGTAGTCATTTGGGGGGAATCAGTCTATTACTTAATAACTATATAAAACTGATCCCCCACTTTGTCCACAAGAATCTTATGCTAGTAAAAATTTATCCTTGCCAGTAAAAAGTTTTTATGATTATTAAAATAGTTTTTTCATACGTCCTTTTAAATATTTCTTTCCAGTTGTTAGCTTACTCATCAGTATATCCATTCATCGATCCTAGTGTCCCTTTTTTAATTTTGGTATTTTCTATATTTCATAAGGATAATTCTAAATGTTATTCCTCCAAACAGCTAGTCATTGTCATGATAAAGACACTGCCACCTGGAGTGGTCAATGCAAGGAATATAACACTTGTTATTTTTTTTGTGTCTATACATACAAGTTTATCATGTAATTCCATCTATAGCTGACTATCATCCTGCATTTACCAATGCTAAAGTTCTTCAACCTCATCTAGAAAATGCTAACAATGATGTTGAACTTTGTGTCAATGCCCCTAAAACTGAAAAATCTGACACAATTTTTCCACATGCCAACAAAAATTTATGAAACCTCAAAACTAGCAGTGAGTAAGTTAGATCTGGGCCTACCTGAAATAAAGTTCATAAAAGTATCAACCTGTTTTTTGTCAGTTCATGAGAAATTCATTTTCTTTTTTCTTCTTCAGTTTTATTGCTTAAGATCTTAGTGACAATTTCAAACTGTCCCTTATCAAAAAAAATCCCACAAATGATTGTTTCGGAACAGAAAATGAATACGGCTTTATATTCTTTATTAATAATACTATATTTTTCAGTCGAGTACTCTTTAAATTCTCTAATATATTCTTCATCTGAATGACATCATTTCTTAACTAATGATCATGACATTCTGCATAATCTGTAAAGGGAAGAAAATAAAAATACATGAGATAATGATATACATGAAAGAATAAAAGGGAATCTAGTGAATAAGTTTTGTGTGCCAGAAACAAGTCATTGGTGTGCTGTGTTTGGCACACATGCCAAAGGTTGCCAACTCCTACCCTAGAGTCTAAGCTTGATGGAACCTACACTTAGATGCTGAAAGTCATACTTATCATCTCTTGGAGACAACATCCAAATAAATAACAGTCCTATGGAACCATCCCTAATATTTCTACAATCTTATGTGAACACAGAATGTGCTTTGAAGGACAACTGCTTGCAAGCAAAGCTAGAACTTGCAAGTGACCTATTGTTCTGGACACCAAACCATGGAACAAAATGACTTGGTCACCCAGCAATCACCTACATTGAACAGCTATGTTATGGAACAGAATGCCATCCCTAATGAACTTCTGCCTTTGATGCAGGATCGTGATGGTTGTCAGGATAGACTCATGAATATCCCAGCTAGCTCAACCAAATAAATTATTAGGTTGGTGCAAAAATAATGACGTAATAATGTCGTTTTTTGACGTATTGTTTAACGTCAAAAAACGACATTATTACGTCATTATTTTTGCACCAACCTAATACATATAAGGATACATATAACGATTTATCCCCTTTACAGAGGTAACAGTAAAAGATGCAGACAAATAAATACAGTGGGGTACCATATACTAACAGTTCACTAAATGAACTAATTGAATAAGGAAGGTATTTTATGAAGAAAATTAAGGACTACATATGTATATAAGTGGATGAGAGCATCTACAACACTAATTCAGTGTTCGTATTAAACTTGTTTCATGTTATAATCTTAGCTTGTTAATTTTGATGTTTTAGATTGAAAAATACTATTTTTTATAACATTTCTTTAAAAAAGCATAACGATCGATTGACAGAAGCAGGTGAGAAAATCAGTCACTGTAGAAATTAAGAAGGAAATAATTTCCCATCATGAAAATGGAACAACTTTTGGCAAAGATTAGTGCTGAGTATAGAATGGCTAAATTAACAATCTGCACCAGAATCAAAAATTAAGGATCAATTAAAAAAATCTTCAACCTGTGAAGGTGTTGTATCTCGTGTTTTCGAGATAACAGAGGAAAATAAATAAGGAACTCAAACTCGTAGGTTGTTATGTAGTGTACGAAAGGTTTTTCTTCCTCCGTATGAGTTCGAATCCTTTGTCGCCAAATTGTTATGTAGTGGAGGCTTGTATTTGTACTAAGTTGGTCATAAAATAGGTTCGACATACAAAACGTTAGGAACTTGATACAATAGGTAATGACGCAGCAATCTAGTTGGGGTGTCTGATACTTTAATATCCGACTAACGATCGTCCGACATCAACTGACTGACCAACTCAGTGGCTGCTGCTACTACTCCTACTTATTATAGGTGGGAGAGTCTATTAACTATAG
Source organism: Acanthosepion lycidas (assembly GCA_963932145.1). Lineage (NCBI taxonomy): Eukaryota > Metazoa > Mollusca > Cephalopoda > Sepiida > Sepiidae > Acanthosepion > Acanthosepion lycidas. The sequence goes on from OZ010573.1 coordinate 28,142,932, forward strand.
AATAGGTGTGTTCCACTATAACATAGGTAAGTAATGAAATAGAAGGTTTACTACATGAAGGTACAGATAGCAACTAACCTTAAACTAACTCCGCTTATTTACATAAACGGGCTATTCCATTCATTTATGCCCCATATGACACCTTAGAAATATGACATAGATAGATAGATAGATAGATAGATAGATAGATAGATAGATAAAAAATTGTTCTATCTCGAGGGAAAGAAATATGGAAGACAAACTCATAGGTAAGTAATGAAATAGAAGGTTTACTACACGAACTGACCTAATGCTAACTTCTCCTTAATTACGATTAACTCCATTTATGTAAATAAATGGATGATTCCATTATTTATGCTCCATATGACAGAAGGGAATAATGAAACTTTGGAAATCTTTGGCAGTTTTATTGAAGAAATGGAAATGTTAATTTTTATCTGAATTAAAGAGAAAGAAATTGCCCAGGACAGTGAATTGACAATTTATACAAAGGCCACATTTATCAAATGGATGACCTTAGAGTTGCAACCAATGGAAGGGAAGCAACAATGTCAGATTTTCTTGTTTATGTATTTATATATTTGCAATTTAATTTGTGCATTTTCCATTTTTTAGATACTTTTATGAGGAATTTGGGTTAGGATTGGAATGGATTAATCCAATTTATATGTATTTGAAACAAAGAAAAGAGTGCTGAACTGTTATGTGGTTCAACAGAAGAATGCAGAGAATATCATGGATGGAGCATGTGAGCAATGAGGAAGTTTTTAGGAAAATGGGAAAAAAGGTATGGTTGAAATTTCTAAGACATGTAATGAGAAAAGAATTGGAGAATTTGACACTCACAATGTATATTGAAGGCAAGAGAAACAAAGGGAAAGAGTGAATAGCATAACTAACAAGCCTGTGTAGAAGAAGAGGAAGTGACAGTGATGGAGGATAGACAAGAATTTATTAAGAATGACAAAGAATGAGGTGTTGTGGAGAGCCATGATCGCTCATGTTGAGGACATGGCATGGAGAAAAAGAAAGCATTTAACATAATTTTTTAGTTAAGGAACAGGCATCCAGAATGGATTATATTCATATATAAAGACCTCACTGTATGCAAGTACTGTTGGCATTTTATACAGCAAGATTACTAGTTTTACTACATCTTATTATTGTTGCTTTTTATATTTTTTTGAACAGTATGAAAAGGATAAAACAGAAACATTACAATTATTGATGAAACTGAAGAAAACATCTGTCTATATTTCTGAGATGAGGTATTGTAATTATTTACATTATTCTGATTGTAGTCCTCATCTTAGAAACAATTAGGAAAGTCCCACTAGAAGGTGGCAGACAGGAATGTTGAATTATCTAACATTGCCACACTAATGTAGAGACTTACAACTCATCCCTTCAGGCTTGTCACCAAGATTTCCCATCAATTCAAGGGAAGTCCATCGGGTCACAGAAAAAGCAGAACACACCCTTGTCCAAGAAAGAATCCAGTTGGATAAAAACATAAACTGCAATCCAATATCTCCGAGAGGCTCAAGGCCTTCTTCAACAGAATTACCAACAAAGAAGAACAAAAGAGGATCCAGTATAATCTGGATAAATCTTTCAGACATGAATTCAATGCAGTCAAGGCCTGTCAAGTACAGAAATTGAACAGATTGCAAAATGAGAAAGTGATGTACAATGTCCATCAAACACCAGTGAAGAGAGTAATCAACATCAGTCAAGTACCCTTTGAGGAGTCAATACTGAACAAGGATCTCAACTTCATAACAACCATTAAGCAGATACCATAATTAGACATCATAGTCCCAATTAAGGAAATAGCCTTGAGCATTCGCCAGGCTCAGGCAGATGAGCTAAGATGGAAAGTCAGACTGATACTGGAGAAAACCAAGTTGCCCAAATCAAGCATCACATAACAAAAGAATCTGGTAATCAAAACCCTACAGAAGAATAACATCATTATCATCATAATACAAGCTGACAAAGGCAATGTGACTGTAGTGATGGGCAAGACAGAATATACAGGAAAACAGGAAGACCTCATTAGAAATGATAGCTATAGTAAAGTAAAGCAAGATCCAATAATGAAAACAAACTGTCACAAATCCTAATCAATGAACAAGGATTGCTTCCCACCTAAGACAGACAGGCAGTTGTTGCAACATTACAGCAAGCTACCCCACATATATGGTCTCCCCAAAATTCACAAAGATGGTATTCCACTCAGGCTAATTGTTAGCTGCCAAGGCTCTGTGTGCCACCCTCTGGGTCACCTCCTTTTGGATATAATTGACCTAAGAGTCATCATCATATGTCCAAGACTCTGCCCACTTTGTGGAAATAATCAAAGATGCTCCCACCCAATCTAACCAGATGGTGAGATTGGTTGTGGTGAGTTTGTTTATCAAGGTACTCAAGGATGAGGCACTATTGGTAGTCAGAGACAGATTTGCTCATTCCTAGAAGAATGTACCAGTATACCAACAGATGACCTGAGGAGATGCTGACTTTCTGTACACAAGCAACACGCTTCGGAATGAGATCAGACATATACTGGCAGGATGAAGGCGTAGCAATGGGCTCACCATTATCACCAGCAATGGTTAACATATGCATGGAATACTTTGAATAAATGGCATTAGAATTCACATCACTAAAGCCAACCCTATGGCTGAGGTACATAGATGATACCTTCATACTCTGACCATACCAGGAAGAGGTTCAGCTACTACTGGACTATGTGAATGCAATAAGATCATCGAAACAGTTCACAATGGAGAGAGAGAGAACAACAACAAACTTGCCTTCCTAGATGTACTAATACCCCAAACAGATCATGAGTTCAAGGCATCCATATAACGTAAGCCAACATTCACCAGACAAAACCTCAACTTCAACTCCCACCACCCATACGATGTAAAGAAAAAGGATTGTGCACTGCTTACAACATCGAGCAAAAGTCATAAGTGGCAACCCAGAGACATATGAACAAGAAATGGTCTATATAAGCAATATCCTATAACATAACAACTACCCAGGATACATGATAGCAGCTCTGACAAACTGGGATAGAACAGTAGAAGAGGATAACAACAGTCAGAAAACAGTTTCAGTCTGTCTACCTTATGTGAAGGGATTATCAGAAAAAAATACAAAAGATCTGTAGTCCATATAACATCAGAGCAACCTTCAAAAGTGGTTCAACACTTTGCAGACACCTCTTCCAAGTAATACCCCCCGCCATTAAAGAGAACATGATTAAAGACTGTGTGTATGCCACCCTGTGCAGCTGTGGTTAGAAATATAAAGGAGAAACAGAAAACCTGATCAAGATAAGACTGCAGGAATATCATAACACCATAACACAAGGGGAAATGGAAAACTCAGGCATAACTGACCACATATGGAGGGAAAAGGAAGATCACCATCCCCTATGGGATGAAACTGAAATAACAGACAAAGAACATCACTGGAAAATACAAAAACTTAAGGAATCAGCACATATGCTATGCCACAAAACTCTTGTAAGCTGACCAAGCATAGAAATGAATACAATATGGGAACCAATAATACAGAATGCTACAGAAAAACAATAACAACAACAAAATTGTAATATGAGTCCCAGTTAAAAAATGAGAAGTGAGATATTAAGTTTGTTGTAAAAATTCATACACACAAGGAGACATAAAAGTGTTGGTTGAATCCAATGACTTGACGCAAAGAGTTTTGAGTTCAATACCTGGTTACAGCTGAGGTGAACAAAAACTCGGAGAATTGAGTTAAAGGGAGGTAACTGATATTGAGACATCCAGAAGAGGCATGGCATGTGAAACAATCTATGGTAGACAAAATACAGGGTTCAGTTTAAAATTCCAAACACCTGAAGACGGTCGGAGCGTACAAATGTCATGAATATGGCAACAAAAATGAGGACAACAGTCTGAACAATGTAAATAGTGTAAAGAAATCATAGTTTACCAAGGGTCATGACATCAAGAGTAAATATAACCTGGCTTGAAAAAAATATACTAATAGCACCGTTCTTCCAAATAAGAAAAATGAACACAGTCAGCCAATGATTTCACATGACAATTCACTGCAATTAACACTTACTAATAAGCAAAGGAATAAAACAAAGACTCAAATGGACTAAGAATGGATAATAATACTATGTTGGAGACAAACCTTCAAATGACAGTATTACAAATGAAACATACAGAATACGGAGATGATGATTTTTGGATGACAAAAAAAAGTCTAGATAGGAATAAAGTAAAGAGATTAGCCAAAAGGAATATGATTAATGATGCCAAGTCTGCAGAGTTTGAAGAAATGTAGAATACAACTTAACTGAATGACGAAATAGAATTAGTGAATATTAGAATTGAGAATGTAGGATCTTTAAGAATACAAATTGATAATTGAATACAGATGAAATTGAAAGGCTAATAAACAATAGACATAAAAATAGCTGATAACAGAAACATAAAAAATCAGTTAAGAAAGAAGAAAAAACAACAGAAATATAGAAAATGTGGAAGAAATGAAAATGGACATCATGAAGGAATTAGAAATAAAAATATAAAAATTTGAAAGAAAAAGAAAGAGAAAAATATGGAAAGAAAAAAGAAAAAATATGAAAAAAGAAAAGATAGAAAGATATGGAAGAAAGAGAAAAAAGAAAGAGAAACATTGAAGAAAAGAGAGAAAAGAAAGAGAAAAATATGGAAGGAAAGAGTGAAGTATGGAAAGAAAAAAATGAAATATAAAAAAATGAAAAAATATGAAGAAAAAAAGAGAAAAAATATGGAAGAACAGAAAAAGGGAAAAATATCAGAGAAAAGAAAGAGAAAATTATAAAAGAAAAGAGAAAAAAAGATTAAGAAAAATTGAACAAAATAAAAAGAACATTATCAGAAGAGCAAATAAAGTTATTAAGGAAATAGTTAAAAAAAATAAAATAAAATAAAATACTGACTTGAATTTAATCACCTAAAATGAAGTAATCTATTCTGTTGCAATATTCATAAAATCAATGTAAAAAAAAAACATAGGAAAAGAAAATCTCACCTAAGAAATAAATGTAAATTATCACTGTGGTAAAAAGAGATAAAAAGATTGAAATTTGGAAAGCCAAACTCTCAAAATTAGATAAAGTATTGGAAAGAAATGAAAGTGAACAACCATAGATTATTTGAAATAAAACATAAATTTAAAAGACAGAAATGGCATATCATCTAAAATAACTCATCCAAACTAAAAGTGCAAAGAAAAAAGAGACATGAAAAAAGAATTAAATTTTATCAACAAAACAACTCTTTCAAAACTAACAGGAAAAAATTCCATAGTGAAATAGAGAAATTAACGAAGCCAATAGAAAATACAGCATAAAATAAAGAAGTGAGAGAATTCTGAAAGAGGAAATGTAAAAATGAAAAGAATTTTAAGAGAAGTGCAGAATGGTACACTGAAGTATAGCGAGATAAATGAACAGGAATGGAAAAACATAGATGCAAAAGAAATTAAAAAAGCTATCAAAAAATTTAAAAAAATGGAAATCCTTGGGAAGAGATAACATACCTACCTTATACTTAAATGCTTCTCTATCTAGGCACAAGACCATTAGCAGATCTCTTTTCTAATGATATCAATAACCCCGAGCTAGACCAAGAATGTCATACCCAAAGCATTACTTATTTAAACCTCCAAAATGATGACACTGCCATTCTCCAAATTACCAGCCAATCACATGTTTATCCCCAATATACAAAACACTCAAAAATTGAGTTTAAGCAACAAAAAAAAATGTATTGATTCCTTGAAACTAATATTATTCTTGAAGAGGAAAAAGAAGCAAAAACCAAAAAAAAGGTTCTTACTACTGCAAAGATCATTAGTTGATGAAGAGGATACTGCCAGAAAAGCGCTTTTCAGAATATAAGAACTTAATGGTAATGGCAAAATTATTCGTTTCTCTACAGGAAATTTTTGGTCATCATTTAAATAGCTTTGTTAGCATTAGTATCAGTTGAGAAAAATGATAAAATCTTTTTCTTAAACAGGTTTTCAGGAAAATAGATTTCTCAAGTCTGCTATTATCACTCTTTCTAGTATGATGAGAGTTTCCTTCCTAGCTTTTTGTTTTTAGTGGTGTGGAAAGCTAACATTTTGATTATATCCTTATTTTCCCATCTAGTTACAAGTGCTACCAAATTTTAGTTGTCAGTGCCATTGAATGTCTTCAAGTGATGTCGTTTTTGCTATTTGGTAAATCTCTTTGAGATTTTGTAGTGCCAGTCTATAAGTGTCTGATGAAGGATCATCTTCTTTAAGGCCTAAAAGATACATTTATCTGAAACCATTTTTGATCATCATTTTAAGAAAAGAAATATGAATATAGATTATAATTTAGATCTTCTTGAACAATTTGAATACTATGCATGATATATATATAAAAAATTTCCTCTATCACCTGCAATGATTGCTAAAAGGAATACATAGAAGAAACTTTAATAAAAGATTAAATGAACATAAAAGGGATCTTTTACAAAACAACATGCTCAATGAAATAAATGCTCACTATAATGAGTCTACCTACAATTAAGATTTAAAAAATGCTACTTCAATTAAAAGAATAAGCAATTTACTAAGATGAAAGTGTATAGAAAGTGTATTGATTGCTAGATTATCCACAGTAAATTTGTACCCAAGTTCTTACAATATTTCACCTTTTTGTGCAGATCTTCTATTATCACAATGTAGGATACTTAATAAAAAAAAGTGAAAAAAAAAAAGAAGTATAAGTAAACTGAGTGAAAATGGCTGGACTATAATGCCAAAACACATCTGAGAAAAAAAAAAAAAAACAATTTTAAATTTAAAAGTTTAAAGTTTCAGCATTCCAACATATTCTGCATTTACTGCTGGTGCATAATTATTGACAAATCCTGGCATTTATAAATTCCACCCCCCCACTTTATATATATAATTCTGTCAACAAAAACATTACTTTAATCTGAGGAAGTCCGAAAGGACAAAACGTGTTACACAGAATTTTCCAACTTTGTCATTTATTTGCCTAACATTGTTCTGATACATAGAAATTTATATATCATATTCTTCCATAATTATTTATATTATCATCCCTCATTGTAGCCATAGTCTGATGCTGTCCTAAAGGACAAAATGGGTTACACAGAGGTTTTACACTTTGTCATTCATTTGCCTAACGTTGTTCTGATATATTGAAATTTATATATCATATTCTCTGACATGAAACAATATGTGGGTAGACAATATATATTTATATATCATATTCTCCGACATGAAGCAATATGTGGGTAGACAATATATATTTATATATCATATTCTCCTACATGAAGCAATATGTGGGTAGACAATATATATCATATTCTCCCATATGAAGCAATATGTGGGTAGACTATAAATAAGCTTTTGACAGTGTTCTGCATGATTGACTTGTAATGGCATAGAATAAATGAAAATTTTTCAAATACCTATTAATTTTCTGAAAGTTAGTATGAAAAAAATAGAATAGTCCCTTACACCTTAATCTCTTTAGGAGTAAAAATAGTTACGATTAAAAGTAAACCATGGAATATTTCAAGGACTCTCTATTTTCAACTTCCTCCCCATGATTCAGGAAGTGGATCGGAATCAAGAGCCCTTAAATTGTTGGATTCAGTAAAAGATAAAGGCTCCAACAAGCAGCAATCATCTAACACCTTAATAGTTAAAATAGCCACAGTAACTTAAAAATAAACCATGAAATATTTCAAGGAGACTCTATTTTTATATGCTCTGCTCTTCTCTATTGCATTGATACTTTTTCTCAAACAAGTGAAATAACACAGGTGGTTGATAGCACAAAATTTGGTAACTGAGGAATCATTTGTTCTATATAGATGATTTAAAACTGTTTACCAGAACTGATAAGGAACTAAAAGCCATGTTAGAAAACAGTAACAAAATTCTCTGCTGTTATCATTATCGAATTTAGCATAAGCAAATATGCTGAAGCAAATTTCAAAAAAGAGAAGTTGGTACAGGCAATGGCTATAGAATTTAATATTGAAACCATGATTTATGAACTGGATTGGAAAAAAAAGTGCCTCTTGGGTTTAGTGAAAGGCAAAAGATCCAACAAGAAACAATGAAAGAAAAAATAGAAAAGGAATGTTTTAGTTGAGTAAAAGTGAGAAATAAAATGGCGCTAAATGCTCAAAAATAAATTTGAAGTTATTAACATCTTAGAAATACTGAGGACTATTTACTCTTTGAATGTGATCAATTGGCATCTGTCTATATCTGTGAGATGAGATATTATGATTACTTTCATCATTTACATTATTCAGACTGTTATCCTCATCTTCACTGCCATATTCACAATGTTTTCCGCCGTTGTACTCTCTGGCCTTCTTTAGGTGATTGGAATTTCGAACCAAACCATTTATTTTGTCCACTGGCATAGATTGTTCTAGTTTCATGTTTCATGTTCCATGCCTCTTCAGGATGTCTCAGTTTGACTCAACTCTCCAAGTTTGGTTCACCACTGCTGGCCAGCAGATAAAGATGTTGGTGAGATCCAGTGACTAAACCCAAAGAGTTGTGAGTTCAATACCAATAAAATATAAATATTTATTTATAAGATACCTCTCCAGCTTTCCACCCTGAAATGTGGAGGGAACTGGTCAGGTTCTGAGTTGAACAGTGACCATCCAACGACACTTGGTCATAGAACTGAAGATGACAATCATTTACTAAGGCTTTAAACTCAGATGAATTATTTTTTTCATCAGAATATATGTTATATTTAATGAATTTTACTATGATGATGATGATATTCCTTTGGGATTTGCTTTTTGACATAATTGTTTACCATTTACCTGTTATCTAAGATCAATGAAGGTTTTCCTTAGGAAGGTATTGAAAGAGTTTTTCTATGTGAGCAGTACTCATTACACAATCCTTTGTATTTCAGAAAAAGACAGATTTCTTACGATTTTCTTAATCCGTTTATTAGTATCCTTCCTAATCCTTGCTGTCTGTCTACCTAATTACACTTATGAGGCTTGAGTCAACCCGTCGTATGCAGGAAGGGGATAAATACTTGCAGTAAAGGGATTAATTCTTTTGAAAATACATTCAAATGATAAATACAGAGACAAATTTTTCAAATAATCCATTGAAATGATTAATTCCTAAGATAATCTATTAAAGGGATTAATTCATTTAACAATCCCTTAAATTGATGAATAACTGGAACAAACTGTAAAAGGGGTTAATTCTTGGAACAACTGATTGAAGAGGTTAATTCTTGAAATGATCCATTAAAAAGATAAAATACTTGTGACAGTCCATTAAAGATTTAATGTGTAAACTTTCTTTCGAGATATTTTTGTCTACACATCAGTTTTTCTGATGGTCAATTCTGTCATCAATGAAGATAATGGATTCTTGGACTTGCAGCCATCTTTTTAGTATCAATAAAGAGAACAAATCCATAGACTTTGAGCCATCTTTTTAATATAATCAATGAAGAGAATGGATCCTTAGACATCCAGCCATCTTTTTAGCATCATCAATGAAGAGAACAGCAGTGTTGTGGTCTTCATCATCTCAATGCAATTATGAATTGTATCTTCATATAAAAGGTGGCCATCATATAGGGAAAAGTGACAGCAAGTCTCCTCAAACCATCAGCACTTTTCTCAGTATTCTCTCTAACCTCAAGTGAGCTCCTGTCTGAATCATTTCCATTTTTCCTTATATAGGTTCTAACCTTTTCCTAAGAATTATTCAGAACCATTCCTTGTGCTTCACTGGGTTTCAAGATTAACTGACTTTTGAAATCCCACTTCTAAAATCTGAATTTTGTGAATTACATACTTTTGAGGTTATTTTAATATTAGCTAGGCTAACTTGGTTGATTAATGAGAAGGAATTCAATTAAAATTTAAGTTGTGTTGGGCTTTCAAATGTAACGCAATTCACAATCTGGTAGAACACATACTAGTGCTCTATAGATCATGGATAAAACCATCATCTTCATATTTCATAACCATCAAAGACATTCTACCATTTTCTCATCTAGTTTTATCCTACTGGAAATGACCAATCCACAATTCTGACAGATTTTTCCCTTCTCTACAGCAACTTATCCTGGTTTTTTAGTCAGGTCAGGTGGAGTGTGATGACTTGGATGTAATTCAAAATACAATGATATGTTACTTTTCTTACTTGTTTAATTTCTGGGTGGATACTTATGAGGGTATAAACTGGCACTAAGTCTAACTTTTTTACTATAGTATAAACCAATGCTATGTGTAAGTTATTTACTATAACCATTTTATCTAGTATTGACTCTAGTTCACTTATTGACTTCAGTGTAAAATGAGACCTTTCTCTACATTTTGAATCCAGTGTAAAATGAGACCTTTCTCTACATTTTGAATATAGAGTAAAATGGGACCTTTGTCTACCTTTTTAAATCTAATGTTAAATGAGACTTTTGTCTATATTTTGACTCCAGTGTAAAACTGGATTTATATTTCCCTTCATAACCCTTATCAAAAAGTAACCTGTATCTGTCTTCTTGGCTATATTGTAAAATCTACATATATCTACATATCTGTAAATTAATTTTGAGTTTTATACTCTAAGACCTATATTTGACATTAAATTATCCAACATGTGTTGATATATCATTAAATTAATTAACCTGAAAACCTAATTTAACTTGTTTAATTATCTGATTGCTAATTCGAACACTGATGTTTGAAAAACTGCACATGTGCAAAACAGAAAGATCAAGAAAGATATAAAACACACTTCTCTAAGAAAAATGATTTACACCTCACAAGTATTGCAGATTTGTCAAATATTGGACTAACCAGTGGAGTAAATTAACTATCTTGCTTTAATTTTAGATCAGATTTATCCTCTTTCTTTTCAAATTAGTGACAATGACCATCACTAATCTAACAAATTAAAGCCCTATGTTATAGCAACCAGTGCTACTTGTTAATGCTTCTGATTTTATTTGTGAAGATAAGTAAAAATCAGTTGGCGACCAAAAACTAATGTAATTGCAGGAAATTTAGAATCATTCAACTCCTGCCACTGACCACTTCACTACTTCCAGCATCCATCAATCAAATGCTTCTACTATCACTCTAAAGGGGGGCATGCTATGAAAAAAAGAATATTTCCTGGGTGCATTTCCCCATTATAGGCATTATTATATTTGCGATACATTAATATCTTAATATACAGACAGAATAGAAGCATTAAAAGAAAAGAATGAAAAGCATGCATGGTTCTCAAAGAGTTTTTTATACTGATATATATATATATATGCTTATCAGAAATTAGTCCCACAAGGAGAAACTATAACATATGTATACTACAAGCAGCAGTGTGAAAGGGAGAAAAAAGTGAATGTCTTACTTGTAATATCTCCCAACGAGATAACATGCAGGTGGCTGGTGTCTTTTATATTTTCTAAACACATGTTTCTTTACAGCAAGGGAATCTTAAGGGAATAACAAGTCTTACAAATATTTTTTATTGGTGGGCACTATAAGATATGCAGATAACACCATCTTGATGGCAGACACAGAAAGAACACAGCAAGAACTCCTAGACAATGTAGGAAAGGGAAATAAGAAACTAGAACTAAACATCAATTATAAGAAAATAGAATTATGGTTGTCAGCAAGATGAAAAGCCTAAAATGTGAACTTCATATCAAAATCATGCAAGTACACTAAGTGAGAAGGGATTTAACGGATGGAAAATGTGATACCAAAATCTAAAGTTACATTAAAATAAGAACCTTAATGACAATATGGAAAATAATTTTCATATGATATGTTTCCTTCTTTAGGAATTCATTGAACTGAATTTTACATTGATCTAACTACATATGCACATGAAGGGGAGGGGACACTAAAATTCTAAACTTTTAAATTTGAATTTTTTTTTTATTATATGTTTTGGGTATATAGTCTCACCTATTTCATTTAGTTCCTTTTCGTTTATATCACTTTTGTTATTAAGTATCCAATGCAACAAAGAGTTCTATTGCAAAATACCACCCATCAGCAAATTAATATGCCAACAAAGACTTGCTGGCCACTGTTAGTGTAGCAAGGAGGAACTAGCTTGTGATGTTCTACTCTGGGTACAACACAAGGTCAACCAAAGAAGATGTACATTGACCATCTGATTGAAGACACAGGATGCAGATTGGATGAGCTTCCAAATGCAGTGAACAACAGGAACGAATTGTAGCAGAGCATGTCATAGAATGCTGAGCTTGCTTCATTTGATGATGATTCCACATGGTGTGATAACAGAAGAATAAAAAGAAAGGTTGAAATGGTAGCAGATTTTCTATTATCACAATATGGAATACATAATAAAAAAAATTGTTAAAAATAGAAAGGAGAAAAAATTAAATGAACTTGACTAGACTATATGACTCAGTTAGTGGAGGAGTGGCATATTCAATGTTTGATAATCTTGTGGCAATACGTGCTTAAAGGTTTTAGGCAGTTTTGATCAACATTTCTTTTCATGGTTAGCCATAAGGAATTGTAAATGTAGGACTGCCTCACACTTAAGTAAAATAATAACAATAGTAATATTTATTAAGAATTTATTACAGGAATCTGTCTATATTTCTGAGAAGAAGTATTATATACACGATTTACATTATTCGGACTATTGTCCTCATCTTTTTCGCCATATTTATTACAACGTTTTGGCCATTGTATGCTCTGGCCTTCTTCAGGTGGTTGGAATGTCGAACTGAACCCTTTATTTCGTTCACTGGGGTAGACTGTTCTAGTTCCACTTGCCATGCTTGACGGAAGTCAGTTATCAGTTATCTCCTGTTAATTCCCCTCTGAAAGTTCTCCACTTTCTTACCCAGGTATTGAACTCACACTCTTTGGTTGGTTAGATCCACTGACAGGATCCAAAGAGTGTGAGTTCAATACCTGGTTAAGGCAGTGGAGAACTTTCAGAGGTGAATCAGCAAGAGATAACTGACATCCATTAAATATGGCATGTGGAACTAGAACAGTCTACCCCAGTGAGCGAAATAAAGGGTTCAGTTCGACATTCCAACCACCTGAAGAAGGCCGGAGCATACAATGGCCAAAACGTTATTACAGGAAATATCAAGTTTTACAGAAACATTGTTGACAATTATGTATTTAGTTACATAACAAATTAATAAAAATAATATAAATCTTGATGCTATATTCGATTTGTTGTTAGGTATTTTTCATTTTCTCCTTTGTTATTGGCAGCATTTGAGAATGCATCGGCTGCAATGCTAAGTTTCCTAAATTGAACAAACTGGAGATATTTTGTTTATGCTTTGTTACCTCTCTTCTTCATTGTTGTTTTTAGATCGCTTTCTTCCAGTCGTTTTGATGGGCAATAGCGAAATTCTGAAATTTAGAATGATCTTATTCCATTTCAAAAATAAAGCCTGTAAAAAGGAATATTTTAAATTAATGTATGACCAAAAATAAAATGCTTTTGATAAAAAAATCTTAATGATTTCATTATTATGTAACAATAATGATATTCCACTGAAAAATCTACGGTTTAAATGTTACCTCATCTCATTGCATGGTTATGAACTATACACCTAAATTGAGCTTGAAATATTGTGTAATCAGCTATAGTTTTTTGTAAAGTACATGGATATGATATAATGAATAATTTGCAGTGAAAAAAGCAATTTTTGATTTTGTTGAATATTCCCCTTCTCTGATGAACATGTCATATACCCAAACACATCTCTTCTTCATGCATATATGTAATCACATCAATATAAACATCACTTTATTCCGATGAAATCCTAAAAACGAAATGCATGAAACATTTTTTCATTTTCTCATATATTTTCTTAATATATATTATACATTTACTTGGGAGATGACTGCTTTAGGTAAGGGTCTTAATTCTCTGAAGAGGATGCACTCAGCATATTCTAGGCTTCACTGACAGGACATAAAAAATGCAATGATATACCTTCTCTATTGCTAGTAAAAACACTCATTCATATATGTATGTTTAAACTTTTATTCCTATCTTCATTTGAATGTGTGAGTGTGGGCATGAGATATATTGTATAATTTAATTGCTTTCAACTCTTTTCTTTCATACTTTGTTTCAGTTCAAATACTCTTTTGCGTCCACTCACAGAGTCCAATTCATTGTTTCAATTCAAATTACAAAATAGATGTGAGATTTATATTTTTATGTCTTATTCAGCTTTGTCATTATTACCAAATATTTTCTTTTTCAGTCTTAAAATAGAAATGCATTCACAGTTGCTTTCTATAAACTTTATTAATCAATTTCACACAAAGACTTTTGACCTTGTAACTATTGTGCAAATTATTACCACTGAGAAGCGCAATCTGATACAAAACACCAAGTCTTTCTAATTCATATTTAGTCACCCAGAACTTTGATAACTTCATATTTTATTATCATCTTTGTTGTTGTTGTTATCACAACGTTTCGGTTATTGTGCCAGCCAGTCTTCACCAGTCTTCATGTCGATCCAGGTAATCTACCGTATTTTGTTTTGTATAAAAAGAGAAATTTCAAACAAAAATTAAAAGCCAACCAGGTGGGGATCATATTATACACAAGTTATCAGAAATCTTTACTCAGCATACAAACCTCTTATTTGAAAAAACAAGAATGGAAATACACTCAGCTCAACAGACAATAAAACACAAAGTAGGCAGGTGTTGATAACAATTCATTATAAAAAGTATTTGATATGTCGGCAGTATTTGTTTCTCTCTTCATTCTTAATGAAAGAAAATATTTTTTATTTACATCTGTTTATTAATGTATACAAATATAATAAATTCATATCTAACAGAAAGGTATGATAGATTAATTAACACCTGAAAATGTATTACTGGTTATGTCTACTACCTTTCCCTGAAAATTTGAAAATAAGTTTTGAAATGGAAATTAGAAATATCAAGTTCATTTCTATTCTTTGATATTGTTATAACCTGTTAGTGAATAGAATAATCACACGAAGGTTGGTAATGAACAATAATACTTAGGACAAGATCAACATATATAAGATTCGCCATCAACACGTAGAAGAACTAGTCAACTGCTAGAAGTGAGTCAAGTGAAATCCACAATGAATCTCCAACTGCAGGATATCTACCAACCACCCCACACGGTCAGATGTGGCACAAGGTTGAATTTAATGTAGGGTATCCAAGCTAGTATGCTCGGCCAAAAATTCCCTGTATAAAATAGGGTTGGGTAGCTGTTTCCTAAGATGAGACTCTGCCCTTCAACATAGTTTTGTCTGGGGATCCTCTCTGCCCAAAAACAGAGAGTTTGACCAGCATACAGTATTTACTACTGTACTTATGTGAATGGGGACATACCCATTATCATCCATAGGTAGGCTACAACAAATATCATCAAAAATTAAATATTTTACTGAAATATATGTATAACATTGAGATTTTAATGAATAATATGATACAATTTTTAAAAAAAAATTACATAAGGATGGCAGTACGACTGAGTCATATTATACAAAAGGATGCAATTTATTATCTGTTTTTAGCTTCAAAGACACAGGGTTGTATTATACAAAAGAAATTAAAGTGCAGGGAATTACAAACAGAATACTTTATTTTTACACTACGCATATCTAGCCAGATTGGCATCCATGATTTAAAGGCCCAGAAGGTACAATGATCAAAACATTGTGATAGCAACAACAAAAATGTCAACAATAATCTGCAAATAACAATGATAACTCTTCATCCCAGAAATTCAGACAGAAATTTATAATTTATGTATATATAATATCCATGTTCTATCAGTAACACTTGCTTTAATTCCTGATATTCAATACATTTTATAGCAAAATCATTCCCAATGCATTTTCATTATATACTGAACTAGCCAAGCTACCAGTATTAAACAGTATTAATAACATTTACCGGCCTGAATGTCTGAGAAATTTTCATAGAAAATATTTGTCTTCCAACAGGAATCGAACCTGTATCCTATACAGAACTGACATGCCTTAACCGATTGAGCCACAGAGGATTGTTCAGTTAAGGCACATCAGCCTATATGACGGTTCCGTATAGAATACAGGTTCGATTCCTGTCGGAGGATGAATATTTCTTGGACATTCATTATAAAACAGAGCATTTACTTAAATATTTGTATCTATAAAAAGAATGTTTAAACATAAAAATGTCTTAAAATACACACATATATATATATATATATATATATATATATATATATATATATATATATATATGTATATATATATATATATATATATATATTTGGTTGGATTGATGTGCTCTGATATTGAGCGCTTTCTAATAAGTATCACGCATATAATATATAAATAATTATACATATATATATATATATATATATATATATATATTTATATACACACACTTTTCACACATATATATATATAAGTTTTTGTTTTGTGTGTGACAATTGAGGGGGCAGTGTACAAAATTTTGACATGAGACACACAGAAGTCAAGAATGCATTCACATCCACATGCAAAAAGCTACCATGCTGACTAACTACAAAGAGACCACCGCAAACACTCATGGCGCAGTTCACAGTAAGAACTAAATTCTAACTACTTTTTTTTTGTGTGTGTGTAACAATCCCCTTCTTTCCCAGACTCTGAAATCAGAGATTGAATCTATGGACTGTCAAGAATTACTCAGACCTTCCAAAGTTTACACAAAAATTAATGTGCTTTGGGAACTTTTGCAGTAAAAAAAATCTTGGTTGTAAGTATGTAACATTTATGAGAATAAAATATGGATATTTTTCCTGAGGTGTTTATAAATTGTACACTGTTCAATTATTAACATTAACAACAAACTATTTTAAAATACAAAATTGTACTTGAAGTAAATGAAAATTACTTACAATATAATACATATTACTTTTAATACCTTCCGTCTTGCCATCCATTTTAATGACATGGGTACACTAGCATACATATAATAGCAATGCTCTGTTTGTAACATGTGCAGAAATTCTTGAGTATTCACAATCATTTTTTAAATCTGTAATGCATTTCTATCAAGAAAAATCAAGAGTCATAAATTTATTATAGTAGGTAACTAATGTGGCAGCAATATTCAGTACATGGACAAATGGTAGACTTATAAATATATAATATAAATCCTGGTGAGAAAATCTGTCTAGCATGAGACAGTGAAGCAACTTTCCTAGCAACTGATTTAATATAATCTTTCCGCTTTGTGTCAGTAGAAAATGTTAGTCAGAGATGGCATAAGGCCACTCTACTGGAGGTTAGCATCAGATGATGGAAAGCAAAAAAAAGTTCTCTGAGATGATTAAAAGATTATTTTTAAATTCACTTTCGAATTATTATTTGAATCACATCAACAGAAAAGATGGAATTTTCAAACATTGAACTCTAGGTCATCATGAAATTTGTGTTCCTACAGATGTATGGAGATCAATGTGTGAATGATGCAGACATCAGTTGACAACTGACCGTCATACTTAAGTGGGATGAAGTGGTGCTCCAACTTCCAGCTCAGAGATTTTGACACTCAAGACACATCACACTCTAAGATGCCTTCAACAATGTCAACTTCTGAAATGGTAGATCATGCTCATGATCTAATTTTGGTTGATCAGCAAATCTTAACTGATATCTGAGACACACGAAATATCCAAGAGATGCTTTGGCTTTATAATTTATGAACAGATATGTATACAGAAGCTGTTGACCAAAATGTTTGAATACCAAACAGAAACAATATCAAGAGGATACAAAGTTAAATTTGAAATAGGTTCAGCAATCAAATGATAATTTTTTTGAGATGACATATCAATTCCAATAAAATATGGTAATACACAGTCGTGGCATCCAACCAATTCTTAAAATTATAAAAGCTTAGCAAGCCAGTTGTTAGATTATCTGAAAACAATCTTATATATAATAGCTAAAATTATAATTAATACATTGCTATGAGTTCTGTGGAGGCTAAAAGAGGGCTTTCTGTGACGAACATAATTTATTCTAATAAAAGAAATTGTCTTGAAGTTAAAAATGTGGCAAATCTTCTAGTCATAAATTTGATAGATCTTCCATTGGATATTTGAGTTTGGCTAAGAAACCATAACACAGGTGATGACACTAGAGTCTTATTATACTTCTGAACAGAATTTTTTTTTTTTTAAGCGTTTCATCCCAAGCAAGGTGGGAAGCCACTAGGATGCAAGGGGTTACAGAAAATTTGGAGCAAGATCAGATAGGAGTGATAGAAGAAAGAATGAGGAGAAGGGTAGTGGATAGATCAAGGCAACTGGAGATGTCAATTGACATTACATTTGAATAGCTGGAGATTATAGCTCTCAGGGAAACTGGAATAGGGAAGGGAGTTCCACAGGCGAGAGGTGCAAGACATGAAGCTATTGGAGTAGAAGAGACAGCTACATTTAGGAGTTTTGACAGTGAAAGGGTGAGAGTGGTATGCCAGCCTCGTAGGGTACTTGAATTCATGAAGTCTGGGAACCAGCGAATGCAGCTCTCGGAGCAATTGCCCTGAAAGTATTTGTAGAATAGACAGAGAGAGGCAGTGGTGCATCTGTGAGAAAGTGACTGTAGACGAGATGCCAGAGCAGGGCCAATTACATTGCATATCCGCATCTGGAGCCTATCAAGAACCCTGAGGCAAACAGAAGGGGCTCCAGAACATATATGGCAGCAATACTCCATGCAAAGGCGAATTGTTGATTTGTAGATCTGGAAATTTCCTGGCACAGCACAGGGAGCCAACTTTCCTTGTGGTGGATGAGGCAATTGACTCAATGTATTTATTCCATCTCAGGTCAGCAGTCAACGTGAGACTGAGCAGTTGCAGAGAGTTGCTCTCAAGAAGTTGAGCATCAGATATTCTAATGGAGGGCAGGGAAGGATCTCTGTGGTGATTAATAGAGAGCAGTTTTGTTTTTGAGGCATTAAAGTTGACCAGCCAATTCCTGCCCCAGTTCACAACCGATTGGAGGTTCTTTTTGAGACGCACGGCCAGGTTAGTTTTGTTAGTGACACTAGATTTGTTTTTGAGGCAAGAATAAATTGTGGTGTCATCCGCGTAGATGCCAACTTGGGAATTTATTGTGTCAGGAAGGTCATTTATGTAGATAAGGAATATAGTGGGGCCTATGATGGAGCCTTGAGGAACACCTGCGTTCATGGGATAGGAACTGGAGGAGAATCCATTGAGAACAACCTTCAATTCACAGTTTGACAGGAGAACAGAATTTTAATCAGGAAATATCTTAATAAATGTTTTCTATTAAATTATCAAAATGGTTTAATTCCCTTTAATACTATAAAGTGATTTGTTTCGATTCAGACTGAAAAGAAAATAAGCAGAATAGGTTCCTTAAGATTATCTGCCTTTATAGAATCGGTTCCTGGAAATTTAGGATGCCTTTATTGGTTATACTACTATTATGTCATTCATTTTATTATCTGTGAATTCTTGAGAATGGTAACAGAATAGTTTCCTGCTGACTTCTCCACAGATAATTCAAAGATTTTCTTTTTCACCTAATGCTATAGAATCTGATCTACTCTACTATTTAACCCATATCTGGAGATAAAAGCAATGGAGATAGGCCTTTTTTAAAGGCATTAGTACAAAAGTTAATGCAACAGATGAAGATGAAACTTAAATTTGGCTTTCTGATTACATTTTATCCACCAATAGTTGCATATCTTGAGTTTGAAGACCACATCAGATTCCTTTTCCTTATTATCTGTGAACTGCCATGTCTTTTTGGGAAAAATAATAAAATGGTTTCTCACTGTCTTCTCCATGGTTTGGAATTCAGAGTTGATGGTCTCTTAAACTGGCTGCTACTCAAAGCTAAAAAGCTCAGTCTATGTTACTATTTAACCCATAGGTGGATAGAGAAGAAACAGATTCACAACTTTTGCCCAATGGCATTAGTGTGAAATGAAGCAACAGACTTGGACAGAACTTGAACTCTGTTTACTGTTTCTACTTTACACACTAATAACCATTAAGCTATCTGCACATTCTTACTTTTAATTACTTACAAAAGATTTCTTCTTTTTCTTCTTGCATCAATGAGTTATTTTCAAATGTAAAGGGAGATAATTCCCAGAATTATTTTATATTGATTCAAAATGCAGGAATTTGATTAATTTTTATAAATATTCTCATTTATAAAAAAGCCTTAAAGCAAAAATGGGCTTATCTAACTGACAGCAACAAGGCAAACACGAGTTCTTTCGGAGGGAATAAAACTCTAAACCAGTATTATAACTACTTAGCTACACTGTGAAACACAAAAGAGAAGAGACAGTTTAATGAAACATTTTGAAAACTTTAGACAAATAAGACTTTTCTAATTTTTATTTTACTTCTTGGGAGTCTCCAGAGAGTTTTAAATTTTGATGTCCTCCAGAACCAGAAAGCAATGTTAGAATAGTATTTAATGGTTTGGCAAGTAACATAAGTGAAATGATTTAGATTACAAGCCAAACATATAGTTATTAGATCAAACTACTAAAGCTGCAAAAGTTATGATCTCTGAAACTACTGATTGTTCAACCATTTTATACCATCAACAGTTATCTTGAATGTTAAAGATAGCTAAAATCTATGGGGCATCAGAAGTGAAACCAGAAATGGCTTATAGTTAAAACAGACATTTTAAGCCAGGCTATTAAATAATGGTTTTCTTAATAAGTAAGCTATACCTATTTGGAATACTGGTGCAACACAATTTTCATATCTTGTTGATCAGTAATTTCATTTAATTTTCAGGTTTAATTTGTGTAAAATGAGTTTTGCCTAAAAAGCAAAAACCTCATTGTAGAATAACAATACAATAAACAGCACTTACCGGTGTAAGAGTCCCAGCTAGCGTCCAGCTGGCAGACAAAAATAAAGCAGGTTGTAACTTAATACAAACCCTGCAAACTAACTGAGTGTTTATCTTGATCACGTGATTGTTCGACATGGCGCTGCGAACAGGATTATTGACACCCGAAAATTGGGAACTCTTCTTCATTGAAGCAGGCATATCCACTGACTCGGCCAAAACTCATGCAACAAGGTTTGCGGATGAGAAGCTGACAATCGAGAGCCTTCAAATGCTGGATCGATCTATGCTTAAGGAGCTGGGAGTCACTTTAATTGGAGAAGCCCTGTGTATCATCAAGCAAGCTAAGGAATCCACCACCCAGACAACCCGTATTCAGGCACTAGCAGCCAAGCCTCCTCATCTCAATCTCGAGATGACACCACAGCAATTCAGGAAGTTCCGAATTGACTGGGATGTCTTTACCAAGATGACGAATATGCCAAGCTCCCAAGCTAATATTCACTTATACAATTGTGCTGATGAAGCTGTGCAAAATGCCATAATCAACACACACCCTGACTTCTTTACCACTGATCCAGATAAGCTACTTGACATGGTAGAAGCATTGGTCACCCAGAGGTCAAGTCCTATTGTCCATCGCCTTGCTTTTGCCTCCATGTTTCAGGATGCGGATGAGCCAATACAAAGTTACCTTGTCCGCCTCAAAGCCATAGCCGTTGATTGTAACTTTACCTGCCCCTTGTGTGAGCATGACCTGTCTGATATATACATCAAGGACCAGATTATCCGTGGAATAGCAAATGACACACTCCAGGCTGACCTACTGGCCAAAGCTGGGGCACTTAAATCCCTTGAGCAAAATATCCGTCATGCTGAGGCATTCGAATCAGCATTGCGAGACCAAACCTCAATGGCCGGCGCTTCAGATACAGCTGCTGCTCGGCTATCAACATACCGCAGACAGAAGGGTACACCACAAGCTAACGAGGGGATCCGTACCAGCACCTATGGCAACTGCAATGTTAAACCAAACCAGCAGGCTTGCTTAGGTTGTGGCAGCCACCAGCATAGCACCTCAGGAACTGGATCCCGCCGGCTAAAATGCCCAGCATGGGGACAAACATGTAGTAACTGTGGGAAGCCCAATCACCGATCGAGGGTATGCCGGGCTAAGAAACTAGCTCAAGCGGTCAGGAAAAGCCCAGAGGCTAATGAAGCTGCCATGGACACACTTATTGCCCACATCACATTCAATCAAACGACAGGCACGTATACATCTAAAGACACATGCCAGGTAAGGGAAATTGATGCGTATGTTGTTCCGTTCTCACCAAAACCGGATCCCAGACAAGTTAAGAATATCCCCAGAAATCACAGCACTAGGATGACGATCTTTCCTGACAGTGGGGCCACCATATGTCTCGGGGGACTTAAGCACCTTCTGAATATGGGGCTCACTATCAACAACCTCATTCCATCAAAAAAAGTCGTTCAAGCTGTGGGAGGCTTTACACTTGTCTGTCAGGGTTGGCTCCCTGTGGAATTCATCGTCCAAGGAAGAACAACTAAACAAGCCCTATACATATGCAAAAAGATTCAGCGGCTATACTTCAGCAAAGCAGCCTGCATTGATGTAGGGATACTGTCCAAAGACTTTCCTAAGCCGACGACTACAATATTACCCCAAACAGCAATGCAACACCTGCCCTTGACAAGCACACATAAAAAATCGGACACAAGCACTAAACAATGCAAAGTCGAGGGACAACTTCCAACGCGTCCCAAAAAACTCCCTTTTTCCCCAACAGAACAAAACATTGATAGACTCAAGAATTGGCTATTGAATCAATTCGCCGAAACGGCGTTCAAGAACAATGGTGAATTCCCACCAATGTCTGGCCCCAATGCACATATACACCTCAAAGAAGGAGCAGTCCCCAAAGCCAGACATAACCCAATTCCTGTGCCTTTTCACTTCAAAGAGCCCGTAAGACAGGCCCTTTGGGAAGATGTGAAAAGGGGCATCATAACCCCAGTACCCGTCGGCATGCCCACTGATTGGTGTAGCACTATGGTAATTACTGCCAAGAAAAATGGCAAACCACGAAGAACCATAGACTACCAACACCTGAATTCACAGTGCAAACGGGAAACACACCATACAGGGTCACCATTCCAGCTAGCACTGCAAGTGCCACCTAAACAAAAGAAAACGGTGTTGGATGCTGTTGATGGATATCACTCCATCCCCTTAGATAAAGAGTCCCAGCCACTCACCACCTTCATTACAGAATGGGGAAGGTTCATGTACCTGAGGATGCCACAAGGTTACCTAGCATCTGGAGATGCCTACACCCGAAGGTATGATGAAGTAATAAAAGACATCCCCCGCAAAGTAAAAATTGTAGATGACACCCTACTCTATGACTCTGACATTGAAGGAGCCTTTTTTCACACCTTCGATTTCCTCCTTCATTGTGCAAAAAACGGCATCATACTAAATAGAGAAAAATTCCAATTTTGCCAAGACACAGTGCAGTTTGGTGGCCTCCAGATAACATCCTCTGGTGTAACCCCTTCTAAATCCATGCTGGAGGCAATATTAAGCTTCCCAATACCAAAAACGCTCACCGATGCTAGATCATGGTTTGGTCTGGTCAACCAAGTCGCTTGGGCATACTCACTGAGCCCAGTCATGCTTCCATTTCGTGATCTCGTAAAACGAGACTCTCACTTTACATGGAATAAAAGCCTCGAGGATGCATTTCAGCAGTCAAAGAAGGTAATAGTTGACTTAGTCCGAAAAGGCATCGCAACATTTCAAAAAGAACGAATAACCTGCCTTGCCCCAGATTGGAGCAAAGAAGGAATGGGCTTCCTACTTCTACAGAAGTATTGCTCATGCACCACTGACAAAGCTCCAGTTTGCTGCCCTGAAGGTTGGCGCCTGATATTTGCTGGTAGCAGATTCTGCATTGATGCTGAACGCAGATATGCACCTATTGAAGGCGAGGCAGCAGCAATTGCATGGGCATTGGAAAAGTGTCGCATTTTTGTAATGGGTTGCCCGAATCTCATAGTGGTTACAGATCATGAACCACTAAAAGGATTATTCGGAGATAGAGACCTTAGTAAAATCCAAAACCCCCGATTATTCAGGTTAAAGGAGAAAACACTCAGGTACAGATTCACCATTCAGTACTGCCCTGGGAAATGGCACAGAGCCTCTGATGCTGTCTCACGTAACCCAGCAGACATATCACAAGCACTCCTAAATGTATTCACTGCTGAACCCTCTCAATCAGACATCATAGAGTCTGACAACATGGATGACTGGGTCAAATCAACAACCCTATTAGCAACATTCGGTGCAAACGACAACCTGGAGCTCATCTCACCAGACGTTATCCGTGCGGCGGGACACAGCGACCCGCAGTACAAAAAATTAATTGAAGTAATACAAAATGGATTCCAAAGAACGCGCATCCTCACTGCACCTGAAATCCGTGAATACTGGGAAGTGAGGCACCGCCTAAGTGTTGACGACGGATTAGTGCTCTTAGATCAAAGAATTGTTATCCCCACCTCACAACGCGCAAAAGTATTACATAGCCTACATTCTGCACACCAAGGTGAAGTTGGCATGAAGGCACGTGCCAATGAATCTGTTTATTGGCCCGGGATGAATGCTTCAATTCGTAACATTAGAGCAGGTTGTACGTTTTGCTCAAAAAATGCCCCGAGTCAACCAAAAGAGCCAATCAATCTGACACCATCTCCTGATTGGCCATTTCAGCAAATCGTCATGGACATCTTCCATGTTGGGAACCATGGTTACTTAGCATGCGCTGACAGGTTAACAGGCTGGCTGAATCTATACCACTTGAGCCACGGAGAAGCAACTGCCTCAAGAATTATTTCGATTTGCCGGGACATATTTCAAACCTACGGCGCTCCTGAGGAACTCAGCAGTGATGGTGGGCCACCCTTCACATCTCTTCCATTCAAGCAATTTTTAAAAGACTGGGCTGTTAAACACAGGTTATCATCTGCTGGTTACCCACAATCCAATGGTCGTGCAGAGCTCGCTGTCAAAACGGCCAAGAGAATCGTAAATGGCAACACAGGAGCACAAGGATCATTGGACAATAACCGTGCAGCAAGAGCCATCCTCCAATACAGGAATACGCCCATTCAAAACATTGGGCTATCCCCTGCTCAACTACTACTCCACCGCCGACTACGTGACTACATACCATCCCACCCCACACTCTATAAGCCACACGCGAATTGGATAACCGCAGCCCAAAATCGCGAGTTAAGTCTGTCCCGGCGGAACGCTCGTCTCATAGAGCAATACAACAGAACAGCACACACCTTAAATCCCCTTCAAAAAGGACAAATAGTGGCACTACAACGACCAACAACCCGCCGATGGGACACAACAGGTCAGGTCATTGAAACCCTCCCCAACCACCAATACCGTATCAGAATTGACGGATCAGGTAGAATTACCTTACGAAATCGCCGATTTCTCAGGAAACTGGATACACCAACAATCCCAGTTCCAAGACCTAGTGCCTTACCCGATACCCCTACACCAGTGCCACAAACATTTGACGCTAGAATAACATCAAACACTGCTCAGCCGTCTACAATAACACGGACAAAACCCCCTCGGGCATTGTCCAGACTACTTCCACACAACCAGCCAGGTTTAAAGGAACTCATCCCTCCCCAAAGGCCACTACCGACACGCGATGGGGGGGAAGGAGATGTAGAATAACAAGACAATAAACAGCACTTACCGGTGTAAGAGTCCCAGCTAGCGTCCAGCTGGCAGACAAAAATAAAGCAGGTTGTAACTTAATACAAACCCTGCAAACTAACTGAGTGTTTATCTTGATCACGTGATTGTTCGACACTCATGACTCTAAATTCAATAGTTTAACCATTAAGCTATCCTCCATTTTTTTTCTCTTTATAAATCAGAGTGAATAAAAATCTACCAGGTTCTAAGACTTGAAACCTAAACATGATGACTGTAAATTCAGTAGAGATGAGCTATATTTTGTATTTCTACCAATAACTAACTTTTAAATCTAAGACCTGCTACCTTATGGAACCGATTCCCAAGAGGTTGTTTTCCCAACCAGTTTTCACTCATTCAAATCTACAGTTAACTGCTATGTTTCAAACATATCTTCATAAACTGCACCCCTTACTTCTCTTGCAAATCAACCGCCTTCAATAACCTTCTACTTTGAGTGGCGCTTGAGCCTTGTGAGCATTAGTGAAATAAATAAAGCTATTCTTCATTTTCTTCTCATTAAAGATCAGAGTTAATAAGCATCTATCAAAAGCCGAGAATTTAAGCATACACCTGATGATTCCAAATTTGACGTTTTAATCACAGGGAAAGAAAAAGTCTTTCATAGATTTGAAACAGAATGTTAACATAAAATAAGGCTGCCAAGGTTATTGCCTATATGTATATATATATATATATATATGTTTTCCCATCATTATTATTAACAAGAACAATATGTAAAAACATTAAAGCCAACCATCCACTGATGCTGTGAAATCTTCTATTTGTAAGATAGAAAGAGTCCATGAGAAAGTCACATGTCACAATCCCATTCCAACAATGCGACTGTTTCTGCGGTTTTTATTCTGGACTATATTCATTTGTTTCCTTTCATTCAATTTATGAGCATGATGATTATCCTTGGAGGGACAAAATGAAATTATAAATAAAGCTTGTCTATTATTAGATTTAAAACAAAGAAACCATTCTACCTTATACTGAACTGTATCACTCATTTGAATTATTTGTGATCAATGTGAGAGACTCAGTTGGATTATTGTAATATTTGATCCTCACCCACCAGCACTTTTATCACCCAGGAAATTCTGCCTGAATTTCTGGGATAAGGATTTATCATTATTTACACATTAAATATTGTCCTCATCTTTGCTGTTGTTATCACAACGTTTCAGTCATTGTGATCTTTAGCCTTCTTCCTGAACTTCTCAATTCAGGTAACGTTCAGGGAATTTTGAACAGGACAACAGTCTTTCTTCTTTTTTCAATCAATTCACCACCCCAAGCAAGAAAACAAAGCCACTAAGATGCAAGTTGGGTTACTGAGTGTGAAAGGATATAATAAAAAGAAAAACATCATTAAAGAGAGAACGAACAATAAAAGACCAGGATTCAAGGAGACAGAAGATAACGATTGATGTTGCATTTAAAATTTTGAAGATTGTACTTGACACAAAAGCAAGGAGCCAGAAGTGAGCTCCACAATCAAAAATTGGAAGAGAAGAAACTTAGCAAAGAACATTTGGTTAAATCTAACAATTTCACTAGTAAAATGATGAGACCTAGCTGCCAACCTAGTACTGAACTTAAAATCATGAAGTTGAGGTACCAAAGAGAAAATCTCATCAGAACAATTATCATGAAAATATTTATAAAGAAAGGCACAGGAAAGCTATATTACAGTAGTGAGAATATGATTGAAGCCAAGATTCCAGATCAGGACTAATAACATAACTTTTTACATGTGGATCAGTAAATTTAAATAGTACCAAAGATTGTTTCCTGATAATTCTGACAAGAAAATTATTCTGTAAAACAAAATATGACATGAATTGTAATAAAGCAACAACTTTAAATAGAAGATTATGAAGCCCTATTTGACTAATTCAGAATTAGTGTGGAAAACGTTTATTTTATTATGGTGGATGGATACAAGTGAGAGGGGAGATGGGATGTAATTATTTTCTTACCACATTGGCTAGAAAGCAAGCAACCAGAAAAAGTTCTACAAGTGAGAAGTGCAAGAAAAGAAACTGTTAGTCAGAACTTATGGTTACATCTAGTGATTTCAACTTTAAAATTATGAGATCTTGCTGCCAATCTGGTACTGCACTTAAATTCATAGAGCTTAGGTATCATAGAAGAAAGTTCGTTAGAACAATTACCATGAACATATTTATAGAAAAGACACAGGAAAGCTACATGACATTAAGATGCCAGGTCAGGACCAATAACATTGCAGATTCTTCTTTGAATTTTATCAAAATCTCTAAATATATAGCAAGCTACAGAACATATATATGGCAAGATGATTCAATGCTGAGAGGATTAAAATGTTGGTTTGTAAATTTAGTGATATAGTAATTGTGAGTTCAGTCCCTGGGTTGGGTAGTGCAAGGGGAGCAATAACTGAACAAAACTAAATAAGAACATAATGAGATATTTCTCAACATGATCAGCAGGTCAAGAACAATGTGCCACCCCTGAAGATTAAATAAAATATTCATGTTACCTGGATCAACAAGCACCTGATGAAGGCCAGACAGAACAACAACAGAAACATTGCGGTAACTACAAAAAAGACGAGGACAATATAATTCTCATGTTAATATTTTCTATATTATTAGAATTAT
>OZ010573.1:28176395-28206395 GCA_963932145.1 Acanthosepion lycidas
CCAATCAAATTACAAGCATATGATGATTCAAATAACTCAACGATGGACCCTAGATACAATTTATAATTACTTTTAAATAAGTATTAGATTTTATAGGAAATCAGGATAAACAATTCATCTCCAATATTTTGTAATTAAAAAATAAAAGTTATGCATATTAAACTTTAAATGTAACCATTTCTTTTTTAGAAACTAACAAAAATTTATTCAAAGAAAAAACAGAGAAAATATGTTTAAACTTTTGTCTATTGTTCTTAGAAATAGGTTAAATTTTTCATCTGAATCTGAGTTGTAGTAAGAGGTACAATATATGACTACATAGTCAGTTACATTGACAGGGTTGTGATGATAGGTTTAGTGGACAAGAGAGAAAGTTATATTTGTAATTATACATACATCACATCATAATAGACAAACACATAAATGTGATTGAATATATAACCACGCAAATATACAACCACAGACAGATTCATTAAGATTCCATCTTCCAACATAACTACAGAGATAATGCAAACTACCTGTCAAAATTGCACAAACATTAATAATCGAAAACTAAAAGCAAAAAAGAAAAAACTTTTTTACAGACTTACAATACCATTTCATTTTTAAATACAATATTCTATCTAGCTAGAAAGCAAGTTAAAAGGTAATTTATGCCAGCAGTTAACAGTGAGCTCTTTCCTTTGATTTAAAAGGTTTATCTTGTCCTTAAATTTAATGATTTCTAGCTTTTCATTGAGACAAAGATAATATGGTGCATATAAAGAATTACAGGTACAAGTTCTTCCAATTAGCTTCCATTTAACAGTGGGAGTTTTTCTCCTTTAAACTCCAATAGTATTTGGACAACAAGGTAGCATGTTTATGAGAACTATTTTTGAAGGAAAATAAACATGCTGGTACCAATGGCATTTAAATGGATTTTTAGTACTACCAATATAGAACTTGTTAATATTTGGGTTTTTAAGTAAAGAAATGGTACTAAGATAAACCAGGGTACTACTTTGGCAATTGTTTTGTAATGGGAAATCATTGGGATTTCTACAGTTATATCCATTAGTATTGGTATTATGATATTTAGTATTATTTAATGCATCACTATATTTTGCCATACCCTTTATATCTGTTAAATACCTTATTATTATACTTTTTAATTATTTTTTCAGGGTTATCTGTACAATGGTAACTAAGTTTAAAAATATTTTTATTAAATGTTTTGCTAAAATCTATTCATTTTAGGGAAGTGCTTATAAACAAGAATTTTAGTTCTAAATTAGTTTTAACCATGAGGTTAAAGTGGGGGACCTGGATCTTCGCTTCTTATTATGGTCAATATTAATGAGATTTCTGTATTTATTATTGGTACCTCTATAATCACTGCTACTCAGGGCAGAGTTATAAAACTCCCTATGCCTATTGAAAACCTCTTCATTAAAAGAGTTAGCACTGATTCTAGGATGTACATATACAGGATTAGAGTTTGTCTCCACATAAGGTTGATAAGAACTATTCATAATGTCCAAGCTTACATTAAGAAAATCTACTTGCTTGATATTGGTTGTTAACTTCATTTTAAGGCCTAAATCTTTTAGCTCTCTATGTATCATTTTCCTAATATGATCTACCTTAATTTTAATAGAGTCCTTGACAATTAACAGACCATTATTTCTATACAGTCCTATACTATTGGTATCAACTCAATCGTGAGCACTTAAATTATACAGAATGAATAATCCCACCAGGTTAGAACCTTAGCGGAGTCCAATGAATCCATAGAAATGTCAAAGTTTTTTAGTCCATTGATGATCGTTATATATTAGGACAGAACTCCTACATTTTAAGAGAATAACCATTTCCTTGTCAGAAAGGTCTGAAAATTGTTGTGCAAACTCCAAGGCACAAATCCTTAGAGACACCAGAAGTGTTGAAACAAAATGGTTATTTTTATAGTGATGTTATAACATACTTATGTTGTTTATAAATATAATGTTTCACCTTTATTAAATGAGAATGAGATATGGAGAAAGAAATTCTGATATTTTGATTTTTGTGTTGTTTGGATTTCATAGGTTAAGCAGACTTCACATTTATTTGACTTTTTAAGCAGTGTTAGTATAAGTTATTGTGTTCTGAACTCATAAGATATGTGTTCTTTCAAAGTTAAAAAAAAAGAGTTCAGAACACCATAACTTATATTAACACTACTTAACAAGGCAAATGCAAGTGAAGCCTGCTTAACCAACACAAAAATTAAAATAGCTGAATTTTTTCTTTCTCCATATCTTATTCTTTGATGGAGCTTTAATAAAAGCAAAACATGTTAGATTTATAAGTGTTTCCCATTTGTTCTTTATCTTATCATTCTGTCAGATTCCAATCCATACCACACACACACACACACACATATATATCATTAGGAAGAGTTTTTCTGTTCATTATACATAGTCAAACAGCTTCATGTACAGCTGTCAATTTTGCTAAGCAGTGGAAGGTTTTTGCATAAAAAATTTGTCTCTTTTGGGAAAAGATTTGTGTCATGTGAGGGTACCGTTTCTGTTATATGAAAATACCTTTCATTGTAAAAATTACCATTTGTATATAAAAAAAAATAAAAAGTAATCATTCCTGACACACAGTTGGTATTAATGAAACTGAATCTTGACAGGTATTTCCGTTAGTAGTTTTTATATAATCTGTGCTGTTATTTTCAGTAAATAAAATTTGAGTTAAAACATATAATCAGTCCCCTCGAAAGGAACAATCCTGTATAACATCTGGAATGAGGAACAGAATAAAGTGTATAGACACCAACTATGAAACTAGAGAAAGATTATTAGAAGTAAGAGAATTGGCTGAACAAATCCAAAGGATTTACAAGCATTACCACATCAGAGCATTTTCTCAAGCACTTCCATTATCCACAACCTCCTTACGAAAGTCAATTCCACATAAAAGAAGTTGATGAGCAAAGGTTACAAATATTATTATGGCATTACCACATCAGAGCATTTTCTCAAGCACTTCCATTATCCACAACCTCCTTACGAAAGTCAATTCCACATAAGAGAAGTAGATGAGCGAAGGTTACAAATATTATTATGGGCTTGGCTTTGAGGCCTGCAGAAGTGAAGCAGGTTTTCCCAGGTTGGCAGCAGCAGAAGGTCTCGCAACCAAAAGAAGCAATGTTTTTCCAAATTTTTCTTCTCATTTGTGGCTGATTTCATTCAAGAAGCAATATCACCATGTTTTCTTTTTTTCTGTTAACAACTTCCATAATCCAAAAGGGTAGTTGATCCCACAGGAAGTGAGTGTCCTTTTTAAATAGTACTTGTACTTCTTCTGTATCACCCCTTTCTGCTTTATCTGTCCAAGACAAGTTTGCACCAAACAGGAGCATTTTTAAAAGACATGCCTAATCCTTACCATATAATGACTCTTTTCTTTTTTTTGCTAAAGTTCACCCAATACAAGATCAGAGAGCCACTCAGGATAGAGGGTTACTGAATGGGGAAGGAAGTAAGAAGTGAAGATATTGAAGATAGATAATAATTAACCCTAGACTTGAAGAGGTTAAGATTGTAGAGTTTGGGAAAACATTCATATGGATGCCTGTTCCATGTGCAGCATGGTTTCATTATTTGTGGCCTTGGCTAACTTGATGATTTCAGTTTTTGTAATAAAGACGCTCCAGTGTACATTTCAAATTCATGTAAATAAGGAAAAGAATATAAAGGAGAAACCAGCAGAACCGTGAAAGACTTGAGAAAGTTATAACCAAAGAGAAGCCAAAAAATCTGGTAGAGCAGACCATATATTAAGCAAAAAGTGATCACATTAGCACCTCTGGGATAAAGACTAAGTAACTAACAAGCAGTAATGGTAGAGAGTGAAAAATATTTAATCATTTTATCCCCCCCAAGCAAGGCAATAAAGCTACTAAGACGCAAGAGACTACTGAGTTTTAAAGAATACAAGAAAAATATAGTATTAAAGAGAGAGGACAATAAAAGAACAAGAATTAAGACAACAGATAATGATTGACATTGCATTTAGATTTTTGAAGATCAAAGTTGACTGGGAAGCAAGAAGTTAGAAGAGAGTTCCACAAGTGAGAGGTGTAAGAGAAGAAATTGTTAGCATAGAACAGTCATGGGCAAACTGTGGTCCATTTGGTCTTTCAGAATGGCATGCTTAATTTCATAAGGAAAATAATGTTTCCGAAAATGTTGTTTTGTTTCATTCTCACTTGTTCACTGACACATTCTCTCATACATAACCACATATGTAAACAATGATTAAATACAAACATTTCTTGAATTTTGCAAAATCTTGGGGGAAAGTAACGTTGCCTGCATTTAAACCATTGGTGATATTCGCTAAGGAAGATCAGACGTGTAAACATCTTTTGCTTTTGAAATAGGAAATGTTCATAAGAATTTTTTCTCTAAAGAAGAAATGTTTTCATTTTCAAATTGCTAACTCAATTTTATAAAAGTACTATTAGCTTCCAGATTATTTTTTCTACCTTACACAGAACTGAAGAGCCAAGATAAGATTCTAGTCAAGTTCATTATATTCACATATATACAAATACTTTTGGGAAAGGTATAAATTCATCTTTTCTCCCTCTAGATATCGGTTAAATAATAATAATACTTATATCTAGAAAAAAGTTATTGTTAATTTCAAAAAATTGTTAATGCAACATTAACTCACAAATAGAAGAATAATTCATACAATCCAACAGAAATTTCAGTTTTGAATAACCCACAAAGGGTTGATAAACTGTAAAAAACAAATCAATAATTTCTATTAACTATGCTGACTCAATGGATGTGTTCTAGGCAGTAGCAGGCTTGTCTCCCTTCCTGCCAAAGTGGATTTAACCTTTAGGCATTATTTAAGTTTACTGAAATTTCTCCTCAATTAATATTTTTCTATTGTCTGTTGAAGCGCTGTCACTCAGTTTATTGATCAAGATCCTGTTTTATCAATTTCTATCTTACAAAGTAAGATATGGGAAAACCTGAAAGGTCCTGCTGTTTTATATGGCGGTGATTTGCATATGAATACAACATTCTCCCCAACTTTTTTTAATGTCAGTGTAAATTTGGAATAATTTATTTCGGCAAAAGAAATGTAACACAACTTTTCTTGTGCATTGAAAATCAGGAAGAAGGAAGTGTCAATGGTCAGGAATTAAGGCTAGCATTAATGACCAAGCAGAAATATTAAATGCATAATCTAATTTCATTGTTCAAGCATTAATGAAAGAATACCATGGTAATGTGTCATTTTTTTTCTTTACTTATCCAAAGTGTTTGACAATTTTATGCTTCTTAATTTCCACCCATCCCTGTCATTCTCTCTGCAATCACCACAGATGGCTCCTGAGACTGACATGACATGTGCATAAAACAGTGAGAATTTTTCTAATAACTCCACATAAGACACCTTTGCATTACTTTCTACTTGAAGTCGGAATGTTAAGTCCACCTGGCGACAACAGACGACAGGGTGGAGACAGTCTTGGCTTACTTTTATGACAATGCCTTTAGAAAAACATTTTTTTGCTTTTTTTTTTAAATTCTGCATAGCAATGACTTTACAAGTATATTAATATACTGATCTCATTATGTATAAGATAAAATGATGAAAAGTTGTCAACTTGACCCAAATGTAGCCAATTTTTTTTTTAGGACTCATTTGTAATCCTGAGAACTTTAAAGTACTCCCTCAGATAAATGACTTTTTTACAATCATTTTAATCCTGCACAAGGCCCAAGAGCCACTTGAGGTAGAGGGTTACAAAGTAAGTGGCATAGTTTATACAGATATGTGGCCAAGACAGAAGTTAACCTGAGAAATAAACTGGTTAAAATTGTAGCCAACATTTAATACCAAGGAAAGTTTTGTTCAAAATATTGTTATATATCAAAAGTATTTATTTTTAAAGAACTTTAGTAAAAACTTACATCATGTACACATCTAAAGATTGTCTACATTTCCACTATGTTGTTATAATTATTACATATGAGGGTCAAAAATATTTTTGCTTTTTCTAGACCTTTTTAAAGACTTTACTTCAAAGTTTATTTCATGTAGACACCAGTAGGCTATCCATGGCTCATCTATATTCTTAATATGATTATTAAATATTAAGGTGGATCAAATATATTTATCTATTTGGTAGACTTTTACTTCAAAGTTTATTTCAAGTACAAATTTAATACTATCTAAAATTATTAAAATAGACTGTTTTGCTGTTTTACAGCTCATCAGTATTGCTTTAGATTGCTTCCATCTGGGGTCAAAAACCGACTGATGCCAAATCAGTCAGAGATTTTCCCCCTATGCGATCAGCACATGGTTGAAAGAAAGGCAAATTCTATCTAAAATTATATTATTAATGTAATGATTTGAATTTATGGTGAATATAAATCATATTTGTTTCTTGCAGTTTTATTTCTCCAAAGATTATTTCTTGAGCACATCTAAAAATTCTCTATGACACCATCATATTTTTTATTGCTTTTATTGTTATTAAGATATATTTGGTTATTAGTGTTTTATTTATTTACTTTTAGAGACCTTTCTCTCAGTCTCATTTCATGTATACATGGTAAGATTTTCTATTACTCAAGTATATTATTGAGAATATACTAGTGTACCCCTACTGTCAAAAATGATAGCAATTGTTGATTCTTCCTAATATTATATAAATTGCCATTTGCTCAATATCAATATTTATATAATAGTGAAATGGATATATATATCGGAAGGAAAAGATTAGCGATGACAAACATTATTTCAAAACCTAACTAAAGCAAGACAAAAACTTAATTGACAAAAGTATCTGAATGCCTCACATGAGAAGCTTGAACAAATAAGACTGCAATCTAACAAATGTAGGAGTAAAAGAATTGAGCAATTAAATTATTTTCAGTATTTTTTCGGGAACTAATTTTTACTAAAATCAAATAAATATTTTATTTGTATAGGTTATTAAAATGATTAAAAGAATAAATTTATTAACTTAAGCTGATTTATCTTCATTTCCAATAGAAATGGACAGAAAATATATAAATAAATACACATTAATAATTATTATATGGCTTCATTGATATTAGGGTGTATCAAAAGTATTTTTCTTTATTACTGATATTTATTCAAAGGCTCATTTCATGTACACAGCTAAAGACTATAACTCCACTGCATTATTAATATTATTAGTAGTATTACAATCACTTTCTCATATCAGTTGTTAAAAATGGTTTTGAGTGAGTGAAGCCTGTGGCTCTTAGTGAGAACCATCGTTCTTCAAACCTTGTGGATTGGCACTACAGAATCACAAACAAAGAACTCTACCAGATAACAGAAACCACATTATTTGAGGACTTACAACAACAACAACAACTAACATGGATAGCACATGTAACTTCAAGAGAAAATAATTACATTATTAAGATGTTGACATTCCACACTACTTCAAACAAAAAGTTAGGAAGGAAGTCCTCATCAAGACTGGAAAGAGCTATGACAGCTACTGAACTTGAAAAACCTATTGAGAAACCTACATCAGTCGAAATTGATAAAATCTTTCTCTTGAACATTTTCAGGAAAATAGGTTTTCATGACCTGAAGATTGTATTCGAGCATAAAACAGACTGTCACAATTTGGTTTTGATCTCTGTGTCCACACTGCTTTCTAATTTCTTTCCACATTGCTTATAACTTGATTGATAAAAATGTTAGGGCAAACAAGTTCCTTTTAGGGTTTTAGGGTAAAATATTTTATGGAGAATTTTTTCATTTTTTTTTTTTTTTAACCCACAGTTAGCATGATATACAAATACATATATTGTATTCTCCAAGGGACACTAAAACTTAACATCAGGAAAAGACACTTGAAATTTTTAAAGCACATAATGAGAAAAGAGGGCTGGGAAAATTGGATACTCACAGGGCATATCGAAGACAAGAAGGACATAGGAAAACAGTACATGACCTACCTGGTGAGCTTGAGTGAATGGATGACAGTGTTTGAGAGAGATGGTGAAAAGACAAAATCTATTGAGAGCTACAAAGAACAGGAAGTTGTGGAGAGCACTGATCACTTGCCTCTTGAAGTATATGGTACATAGAAGAAGAAAAGTAATTATTTTTTTAAAAGGAATATCTTCAGCTCAAAACAGTTTTAAGAATTTTAAAGTTGGCTACTTGCCTCTTTAAAATAAAGTCCAGAATTTGATAACCACCAGTTGTCGCTTATGAGGCTTTAAAATATAAGACAAAATAGAATCTGACTACAAGTATTAAAAAACTTTCAGAAGAATGAGGATTATTACATGATAAAATATACAGAGCATTATATAAGCTTCAAAAAATGCCGAGGAACTCTCAGGAGGTTTTGTACTGATTAAAAACAAAATTATTTCTGATACATCCGAATAGAAAAATATTGGTACTTTTTTATTACCATTTGGTTTTTCATTACAAGAACTTGTGTGACTGTATGCAATTTTTTCCCTCCTGGAAAACATGTATGAATATATTTGCTTTAAGAAAGACACGTTCACACACAAGTAAATTTTATCTCACTTTTCGGTATAAATATCTACAATATGCAAATCAAGCAGCAAGAAAGTTATATCCCAAGGGGCACTTTCTAGTAATTATAGGAAAAGTAATTCATAATAATAAAAAGAATAATAATATAATAACAATTCATAATAATAAAAAGAAATAGCAATAAAATAGAACAATGTTAGA
Organism: Acanthosepion lycidas; assembly: GCA_963932145.1. Classification (NCBI taxonomy): domain Eukaryota; kingdom Metazoa; phylum Mollusca; class Cephalopoda; order Sepiida; family Sepiidae; genus Acanthosepion; species Acanthosepion lycidas. The sequence goes on from OZ010573.1 coordinate 28,185,168, forward strand.
AGCCTGTCAAAAGTTGACAATAGAGGAAAAAAATTAAACAGAATAATTCATTATAATAATTCTTTATGGCATCTTAGCTAAATTTGTAGACACATGAATACCTTTGTTAAGTCACTGAGTGCAACAATGTTTTGTCAAATGTGTGGAACAATTTCGCTTATCATAGCAGGGAATAACAAAACTTAAAAGAGAATGAAGATCTGTATGCATGAAGGTACAATGGGTCTTTGTTAAAAGAAAAAAAAAAAGTCAACAATCCTTCCCGCCCCAGAGAATATGACATCAATAAATTATTTCACAGTGCAGTATTGTAATATATGCTTTCAAAATAAAAATGTATAAAGTATTCAATAATGGCTTACAAATAGATATATTTTTAAAATAAACTTTTTTCAGTTGTTCTGATGATGCTCTTACAGAGCAAAATGTCGACAACAAGATCAAAACTTTAAACATTCAACAGGTTTTCACAAGTTCCATCTTACATCTTCCAGCTTCTTGTTTTCCAGTCAACTTTGATCTTCAAAAATTAAAATGCAATGTCAATCATTATCTTCTGTCTTCTTAATTTCTATTCTTTTACTGTTCCCTCTCCTTAATAATGGTTTCTTTTTCTCATTTTCTTTCACACTCAGTGACACCTGTGTCTTAGTGGCTCTATTGCCTTACTTGGGCTGAAATGATAGAAAAACTTACTTTTTCACATATTTCATATCAGTCATTCTATTATATATATATATATATATATGTAAGGGGACACTGAAGTCAACACTGAATGGTGGCATCCTGTTTCATGCTGGAATGCAATCTTCAGGCCATGTTTGTTGTATGCTGGCTTGATTATATATGCTGGTCAATGGGACATTTTGAGTAGCAAGGTCAGTTATTTCCAGTTTATTATATCATATTCACAGTTGTTTAGTAGGTGGTAACCATTAGGATAATACAAGAAACCAGAAATACCTATATATATTAAAAAACGTGTATATTTTGGCAGCAATTCCTCTTTTATACAGGTTTAATTGAAGACAATTGAAAAAGCACTGTCATTGTTTTTTATAGTTTTTCTGGCTTGTGTACAAGACATTTCTTCTTGGACATAGACTATATAAGAAATGTCCAATTGATCTTTGGGCTTGCATGCTATCCACTAATATATTAGTCATTATCAAGGGTGGTTTTATTTGTCTTAATATTTAGATTGCGATGGTAATTCTTTTAGCAATAGAAATGTTTTAATTCCTGAACACAATCAGCACATTGTGTCCATGTTCAAAGTTACTAAAGCTGATTTCATGTTTTTTTTTATTCTTAAGCCTTTCATTAGTTTTCAGCGTTTTCTACTGCACATAGATTAGTTTATTATATTGATGTCTTCTACAAGTGTATATATATATATATATATATATATATATATATATATATATATAAAACAATAAATTTACATTTGTTCATCGCTATTTCATAGACATAGCAATCATCAGGCACAATTTTTGTATCTGGTGATTGCTATAAAACTCAGATTTGCAGCAAACAATGAGGAAAAAATGTATAACTATTCTTAATATAAATTTGACATGTGTTACTTTATATCAAGCACTGTTTTATTATTACCACCAATAATCATTGCACGCTTTTTTATATACATAAGTAGTGTGGATGAAGAGATCAACAGTGAATGATGACAGTCAGTTTTATGTTTGAATGCAATGTCGCCATTCGGTGTTTATTTCTGCGTCCACACTGTGTCCACTTCAGTTTCTACCACAGACTGTTTATTCTTTTTGTAGTGAAAAAAAGTTTTTAATGTCTCCTGGGTATGTTCATTTTCCTTTTGGTCCAAAAGTTAGGGTAAGTAAGTCTAAGTATCATATCAATGGTCAAGCTCAAGTAAACTTTGCACAGAGTTGGAACATCCAAAGAGAAAGCTTGACTTACTTCATAGGTGGAGGGGTTTGGGAAGACATGTGCATGCATCATGTGTTGGAAAGTGAAATGAGAGCTCAGTTATCAGTGGACTGGGAAAACTAACATTCCCCAGTGAGAATGTAATTACCATGTGGTTATAAATCTTGTAGTAAAAAGGAGGAAAGAGAAGGAGTCAGGAAAATGTTCAACAGCGCCACCTAATGGCATTTTACAAAGCCAAGAGTGGGGTAATCATATTTCTGCTTCCTTTACTCTTAGCATCATGGGAAAAAGTATATCTTCTTTTTTTTATTATTCATTATTTTATTTAATGATTTTATTTAATTTACCCACAATAAACAGGGTGCAGCAGAAATACCTCTCACATTTTAAACTGTTGCCTGTGCAATGATATTGAGCTTGGGCAAGTGGCAATGGTGTCTTCCTCTAGCAAATGTCTTACAACTTGTTTTTCTAATACCCCCAACTTATTATCATGGCTTGGATTGTGCATACTGTGTGTTTGCATTTAAAACATTTTTTAAGACTGGTCTATCTGTAATTGCAACACAGGGTTTTTCGTACTTGTTTCATGTTACATTGTAAAGATGCTGTTCTGGACTTCAAAACTTCTATGGGTTGAAAATTTCAGGGTCACAGGTTCAGTGCTTAAAAGAAAGCCAACTGAAAGATCTCAAAGTGCTCGATCATCTGGATGATGAAAAATTTTAGAAATCATTACAAAAATGTATGGCAAATAGGTCACCATTTTAAAAAGCAAATGAATAAAAACTACAGACCATTGTTTAAACAACAGTGAAATAATTTTTTTTAATGACAATTACCTTGCCTTTTTGATGAACTGTTAAAATGTGGGAGGTATTTCTCTCACACCCTGTCTTATATAGATATACAAAAGTTGCATAAAAAAGGTCGGGGATTTCAATCTTAACAAAAAATATCTTCAGTATCTGTCTATATGAATACAATATGTGAACCAGAGAAAAGCAATAATAACAATGAAAATTGCAATATGAGCTCTAGTAAAAACATGAAATGATAACAGCAAAAATTGCAATATGAGCACTGGTTAAAAAGGCTGCTGAAAACATTAAGTTTATAGGTCCCAGAAATTCATACACAGATGTCCTTAAGGACACATGACACAGTGGATAAAGGCGTTGGTTAGATCCAGTGACAGGACCCTAAGAGTTGTGAGTTCAATACTTGGTTAAAGCAGTGGAGAAAGTGAATTAACGGGAAATAACTGATAACTGACATTGATTAGATGTTCTATTTCCATTGGCACATGGAACTAAAACAGTCTACCCAGTGAGTGAAATAAAGGCTTCAGTTCAACATTACAACGTTGTAGAGAGTACAACAGCCAAAACATTGGCAACAAAGATGAGGACAATAGTCCAAATAATGTAAATAGTGTAAAAAATATCTTGTTAGTATGAAAGTAATGACTGATGAGGAAGAAAGTAGCCAGTTTGGAAAATCATTCTCCCATAACTACCTGACTACCCACTCATAGTCTCACTCACTCAGTAATGTATATTTTTTTTTATTAAACAAAAACTTCCGAATATTGTTTCTGTAGTTTTCATGGAAGAGGAGACTATGGAACTTTCACAAATACCTTTGGGAAAGTTATGAATCCATCTCTTCTCCTACCAGCTATGGGTTAAATAGCAGGGTAAACAGGACCTCCTAGTCTTGGCTGGCAACAAGAGAAGAGGTAATGAAGATTCTTATCAGATCTTATGGTCAGAATGTTGATGTGAAGCCACTAATGTCTGCCGGATTTTAAATTTATCCCACTCTAAGTAGATCTGTTTTGGCTGTATTAGTTCTTATGTGGGCTTGAAAAATTTGACACTTGTTGGACATACTGAAGCCAAGAGAGACAGAGGAAAGCAATACATAATCTACCTATTGAGCTAGCATAAATGGTTGGTAGAACAGGGATTAAAAAATATAGCAAGAAGACAAACTTTACTAAAGTTTACAAAGAGCAGGAAGTTGTGGAGAACCGTGACTGCCCATATCCTGAAAGGACATGACACATAGAAGTTCATATGCTGTGTTGTAATGATGAGTAATATTGTATTCTATAGGCCAAATGTTTGAGGGCACCCTCAGGATTCTGAAGAATTGAAGGTTTCATGCTTTTTTAGAAACTCATTTATTCATTCTCTTTTGGTCAGAGGGGCTTTCCCTTCCTGAAGTTTTTAAGCATATATTCAATGATAACAACAAAATTAACACATTAGTGCAGAAAGTTTTCTTGAAATCTTTGCTCTTTTTGCCAAATCTTCCTTGCTAGTCAGATTATAAAACTTAGAGACATCCTACTCTCTAAAAAAACTGGATGACATGCATAAATAGTTTCAGGATCCTAGCTTAGTAGGAGTTAAACTAAATAGTAATGGTAATACTACAAGAATTCGTAGAAGGAAACATTTGGCATTCATTGATAAAGCTGCTAATACTGCTTTCAGTTGAAATTTATAAAATCTTTCTCTTCGAAAAATTTTTCAGGAAAATGGGTTTCTCAAGTCCAGTAGCTGTTATTGCTCTCTCCAGTATTGATGGGGGTTTCTTTTCTAATCTTGTTTCAAGCTGTATGAATCATTAACATCTTGATTATGTCATTTTCTCTTTGAATTGCATATGCTACCCATTCTAGCTTATTGCTGTTGTTGGTAACACTCAAGCGATGTAGTTTCTGTTATTCAGTAATGTCCTTGTTAGGGATTCTGTAATACCAGACAACAATCTTCATAGAAGGTTAATCTTTGCCAAGAACCTCAGGTAACATTTACTCAAAGCCTTTTTAATCATTGGAAGTAGTTGTATGCAGTTGAGAGTTCAAATATTTCTGAATGTATCATTAACATCTTGATTATGTCATTCATGACATCATTTATGAAAGTCATGATCCCATGAGGCTATTTCAAAACATGAGTTGAATTTTCAGGTTGATGTTTTGGTTTTATATCAATTTGTTCTGTTAGGCAAAACTACCTCTGGCACAGTCTATTTCCTGTTTAATTTCCTTATCTTCTATATGAAATCTGTTATAACTGATTCATATGCCAAAGTATCTTACCAATTATTCAGTCCAGAGAGTGTCCCTAAACTTTTGGCCTATAGTGTATATATACACTACCATAAAGAAAATATTTTATCTATATTGATTGGGTTTTTTTTTTTTTTTACACCTTATCAACCTTTTGCAGGTTATTTAAAGCCAGAAAATGTTTTTAGAATGTTTTGGAGCTATTAGGTTGGTGCAAAAATAATGTCGTTTTTTGACGTTAAAAAACACGTCAAAAACCGACATTATTTTTGCACCAACCTAATAATAATGATTTACTGATACAAGTCTTACTAATTAACCCATAGCTGGAGAGAGAAGAGGTGAATTTATATCTTTGTCAAGAGTATTTGACAAGTATAAGTGAATATAACCAACCTGACTGGAATTGAAACTCGGTTCTTCGATTTCCAATTCCGAGCCATTAGCAATTACACATCCTGTCCATTGAAGCAGCATTTGGTATTCCCAAGCAGTCACCCATCTAGGTACTAACCAGGTCCAACATGGATTAACTTCAATGATTGCATGAGAAGCAGTGTTTCAACATATGGCTGTGGCCATAAGCAATCTATATTTCTACAGTATATAAATGTCAGATTTTGTGTGTTTCATATTGCCATAGTTACAAACGTAGTTAACTGTTCTATTTTTTGTTTCCTTTTGTTTCTTGTGTTATGAACAGTTTTTGAGCTTGTTTGTTTTTTTTTCAGGAGGTGGGGTTAAAATTCGACCACTTACCTTACCACCCACAGACATTTATTTGAAGTGGGTTAAGGAGAATAATCAATTCATAAGTTGTCAACATTAGCCAATTAAGTAAATGTTTTTAACAGCAGTTAATGTGGCAGTGAGATGTTATCTATTTGTTATATAACAAATCAAAATAACACATGATCAGTTTTGAGTATAGATAAATAAAAGCTCTATATAAACATCAATATTGATAGGGTATAGGATTTAACATGAAAGTAAAGGCACATGGATCAATATGACAGATAAGGTACATGATTTAACATTAAATTTGTCCAAAGTACTGTTCTTTCATTGGGGATAAGAAAGGCTGGCATTGTTGAAGACTGGTAAAGAAGTGCATAAAATTACCATATTTTGAGGCCAGCTAAAGTCAACCTGATCTTGATTTTCATTTTTGACAGGCATTACAGAGAACAGAAATATTTTCCACAGTCAGACTGTTTTCTTTTTCATTGCCACTATATATATATATATATATATATATATATATATATATATATATGAAGAAATATAGTCTTAAGGTGTGCTATATTTATGCTATAAAGTGCTCAATATCAGAGATAGAGCGTGCGTAAATATAAAAGTGAAACATAGAAGTCAACACTTAGAGGCGACAGTCTGTTTCATGTTATATGCAATCGTCAGGCCTGACGATTGCATATAGCATGAAACAGACTGTTGCCTCTAAGTGTTGACTTCTATGTTCACTTTTATATTTATTTATATATATATATATATATATATATATAAAAATATAAATTCTTCACCACCTTCTATGTCAACTTATATAAGCTTAATACTGCCCATCAAAAGTGTAAATTTTAAATTCATCTTTCATTTCACCTTTTGAAAGTGAAGTCTGAAGATCCAGAGAAAAATAAAATTCTCTGGTGAAATAAATTATTACAAATGGAGCCTTAAAGTGGTCTGTTTTTCTTGAAATTAAATTATTCGCTCTGACTTAACATTGAGCTCTCAGGATTTCATCCTCCTTGAGATTATCCAAATGGATTACCAAGATTTTCGTTACTTAAATATATATATATATATATATATATATATATATATATATATACAGTAGCGTCCAAAAATAAGGGACAAAATTTTAAAACCTAATATTTGTTAGAAATAACAACTGTGAAAAGCTGAAATTTTGACAACTGGTAGTCGTTATCATCCATAATAACATACTAAAATTTGAATCATTTGCAAAGGATAGAAAAAGAATTATAAAAATTATTTATTTATTTTCAAAATAGGATCGTCCAAAAGTAAGGGACAAAATTGAAAAAAACAATGTAAACAGTATGCTATATTCAAATTTTTTGATTTCCTCTAAAGAATAAGTCTTACTTAGTCATTTGTAAATGTTGCATCAGCCGGCACCATGGTGAAACGCCAAAAACTTGATTACTCTGTGAGACAAGCTATTGTGAAGCTACACAAGGAAAAGTACACCATTAGAGAGATTTCAGAGAAAGTGAAACGTTCCAAGAGTGTTGTAGGCAGGGTTGTTAAATCCTACAATGATACTGGCAAAATAGTGCTTTTAAAACCGGCAGACTCCGCAAAACTTCAGCAAGAGAAGATTGAATAATGCAGCGTATGTCATTAAAGGACCGTTTTAAGTCTTGCACAGAAATTAAAAGGGTTATGAGTAGTACCTCATGTGTTAATGTGTCAAGACAGACTGTTTGTAGACGACTGCAAGAAATAGGGCTGTTTAATCGAACCCCAGGGAAGAAATCACTTGTTAGTTTGAAGAATAATAAGAAGAGATTAGAGTTTGCAAACAGGTATGTAATTTGGACATATGAAAATTGGGCAAAAGTATTTTTCAGTGATGAAAGCAAGTTTAATTTATTTGGAAATGATGGAAAAAACAATGTAAAGAGACGTATTGGTGAAAGATTAAGTGCAAAGTGTACTAAGAAAACTGTCAAGTTTTGGGGCGGAAGCGTCATGGTATTTGGAATGTTTTCTAGCCAAGGTACAACGCCTCTTGTTCGGGTACAAACTCGTGTAAATGCGCAGATCTATAAAAACATTGTTCAAGATCATGTTGTGCCAATCATACAGAATTCAGGTTTCGATAGGGCTACCTTTATGCAAGATAATGCCCCATGTCACAAGGCAAAGGTGGTAATGAGTTACCTTAGCGAGCAAGATTTGGAAATTATGGATTGGCCACCGCAAAGTCCTGACTTAAATCCAATAGAAAATCTTTGGAAGACCTTAGGAGTGAAAGTTATGGAAAGAAATCCCACTAACACGGAGGATTTGTGGGTGAAGCTTCAAGAAGAATGGTCTAAAATTAGTATCGAGGATTGTCAAGAACTGATTCATTCTTGTAGTCGAAGATGTGCAGCTGTCATTGAAAGCAAGGGCTCATTTACTAAATATTGATTGTACATGTATTTTTATTGTTTTTTGCTGTTTACATTGTTTTTCTCAATTTTGTCCCTTACTTTTGGACGTTCCAAATTTGAAAATAAATAAATAATTGTTATAATTCTTTTTCTATCCTTTGCAAATGATTCAAATTTTAGTATGTTATTATGGATGATAACGACTACCAGTAGTCAAAATTTCAGCTTTTCACAGTTGTTATTTCTAACAAATATTGGGTTTTAAAATTTTGTCCCTTAGTTTTGGACGCTACTGTATATATATATATATATATATATATTTCTGAGATAAGGTATTATAATTATTTACACTGTCCAGACTGTTGTCCTCATCATTGTTGCCATGTTCACAATATTTTGACCATTTTATCCACTGTGCCATGTGTCCTTGAAAAGTGTTGGTTGAAGTAATCCAGTGACTTGACCCAAAGACATTGGAGTTCAATACCTGGCCACAACAGATATGAACAAAAAACTTGGGTAGTTGAGTTAAAGGGAAATAACTGAAAACTAAAACTCAGATGTCCTGAAAAGGCATGGCATGTGGAACTAGAACAAGAATTGAATAAAAACCTTAACTGCAGTAGCTTGTCAGTTTTCTTTAATGAAACTTGCATAAGAAAGGAATTTTTCAAAAATTTTTTATTGAGTCAAAATAACCCTAAGCATCACAGTAAAGCCACTAAGACAAAAGGGAATATCTGGGTGTGAAAAAAATAGAAAACAGAAGCATTATTGAGTCTGGAAGAGTAATCAGGAAGACAGTAAATAATGATTGACATTGCATTTAAATTTTTGAACATTGAACTTGACTGAGAAACAAGAAGCTGGAAGCAAGTTGCACATGTGAAAAGTGCAAGAGAATAAACTGTTAGCATAGAACTTACGATTACATCTACTCAATTCAACTGTAAATTGATGAGACCTTGCTGCTAATCTAGTACTGAGCTTAAATTCATAAAGCCAAGAAGAACTGAAGAGTTCATCTGAACGATTACCTCAAATGTGTGTGTGTGTGTATATATATATATATATATATATATATATATATATATATATATACATACTCACCACAGAACACAAAAAAGGCCAACAGGAGAAGAAATATCATATGGTTCAACCCACCGTACAGCAAAAACGTAAAAACAAACGTAGGAAAAATATTCTTCAAACTCTTACACAAACACTTCCCGGAATCAAGCAACCTATACAAAGTATTCAACAAAAACACAGTAAAAATAAGCTACAGCTGCACCGAGAGCATGGCACAAATAATAAAAAAGCACAATAGGAAAATTAACAACAAACCACATGAACAAATTAAACCCACGTGCAACTGCAGAATAAAGAACGAATGTCCCTTAAACGGAAATGATAAAAGCCATGATAAATCATCAGATAACGAAGAAAAAGTATACATAGGAGTAACTGAAGGACCCTGGAAACAAAGAAATTATACACACAAAACATCTTTCACAAATAGTAAATATGCGAACAGTACAATGCTTTCTAAGTATATCTGGGAAATTAAAAACAAAATGCACATCACACCAAAAATATCTTGGAAGACAAGGAAAAGATCATCAGCCTACAACAACCAATCAAAAACTTGCAAATTTTGCTTGGAGGAAAAAATAGCCATTATTACTTTCCCAGACCAAAATAAATTATTAAATAAAAGATCCGAGCTCATCTCAAAATGCAGACATGAAAACAATTTTTTACTACGTTACTTAAAAACTGAAAACAGAAAAAATAAAATAAAAACAAATAAATAAACAAATAAACAAACAACTTCCGGCAAAATAACCACCATAATAAACTACCGACAGTGCACCACTGACCCGTATATATATAAATAGCCAAGAAAAATAACAGCACACGTGGCCTGATGATTGCATATAGCATGAAACAGACTGTCGCCTCTAAGTGTTGACTTCTATGTTCACTTTTATATTTACACACACTCTATTTCTGATAATGAGCACTTTATTCCATAAATATAGCACACCTTAAGACTATATTTCTTCATATATATATGCACACACAGTTTATCAAAAATGCTTTTAAAAACTACGGGGGTGAAGGATTTGCGGACATATGTTGAGATGGACTTTTATCCTTGTTCTGGTGTGTGGAACCCACCCCCAAAGTTTGTAAAAGTATTTTTGGTACACCCTGATATATATACTTAACAACATTAAATATTATGAAAGGATGGCTCTAGTCACCTGAAGATTGCATGAGTATGAAACTCGGGTTATGACTCAAGCCATCCTTTCATAGAATTTAATGTTGTCTTTTTTCTCTTTCTTTTTTCAGTATTTTTGGTTTTATTTGAGACTTTATCTAGATAAGAGTTTTAGGTTTTGACAAGTTGTCCATTGGTTCCATCAATGTTTTTTGTTTATCATATATATATATATATATATATATATATATATATATATTCATGAATTATTCATACATAAAACAAATACAAAGGTTAATGATTAAATGGCGAGAAATCCATCTTTGCGAACAATTCAATAATATACAAAAACCCTGAATCTGTTTATGAATGAAAAGATCCTGTTTTATAAATTTCCGTTGCATTAGATCTTTTTATTTTACAAGCTTTCGTCTGTTCCTACAGACATCCTCAGGTATGAAATAGATTGTGTTCTTGTTTATACTTTCAGTAATAAGTGGACAAACGAAAACAAGGTTGTAATCCGAAAAATGCTATGAGAAATGTGTGTTATTGTTTTGGAATGTGCAGTCGCAACGCTGAGTTTGAATTTAAATTTTAAGGTTAAAGTTCTGTGTTTATGTACAAATGTAGTGATAAGAGAATTCTTTTTTACTGGTAAATTTTCCGTCAAAGTGGCATGAACTATATTGTTCAATATGTATGTATGTATGTATGTTTGTGTGTGTGTGTAAAACTTGTAAATTTATATTGGAATATTGTGCCACAGCCTCACCACACTAGGTTCTGCTGTGGCTTACAGTGTAAATTTGCTCGCTTATATTTAATCTAATGTCATTTGCTCAAACTTTATTATTTATAAGGAGATTTGATGTCATGGCTATTGTAATGAACCCTTGAAATTTCTAAATAGATATTCACCTTTGAAAATCTGTACCACTGCAATGTAAAATTTTGTTTCCTGTAATCTCTTTTCACAACAAAAGATGACATTTCCAAACAAGACAGACATAAGTAACGTTTTATCCAGACGACGTCACAGAGCTTGACAACACCATGTATATAATTATTTTATATGGATTGTAATTATTTTGTGTATCTTTTTTGAATGACATCTTATGTGTTAAAAGATTTATTATTTAACATGGATTGTTTCTTTTGTATAATAATAGCTTTGACTGATTTGAGTTTTACTTTTCAGTGTGCATTGAATAGTATTTTGGTATTATATTTTGCATATTACATTCAAGTCTTCCTTTTTGTTTCTCCTTACACACTACTTTGATGTGTAGATATATTATACTCAACATGAGACATGTGTATCTATGTATATATAGTTTTTTGTATGTCTTAGTAAGATAAAAGTATCTCTGAGAATAAAGCAGGGAAATGTAAATGGGAGAATAAATCTATATCTCTTTCCCATTATAGTGATGACCACTATATGGAGATACTCCTGTGTCTGGATAAGTCATGTTTAGGAATCAAATGGGCTGGATTCACCTATGTCCCAGGCAGGAACATATTCCACAAACAGGAAACAGCAACTCTTGGATTTTTCCCAAATTAAGGACTGCGAGCTAAAGTTTCTTTCTATATCTGTGAAAGATATATTCCCAAAGGAAAGTGGTACCATGAACTTGTAAGCTGCTGGGGAGGCAGATTTAGCCTTTGTCTGAGCCATGGTGGCCCAGGCTAAAGAAAGAAACTTTTGCTTTAGCTGTCTTAATTCAAACTGAATTTGGCTGCCGCATTTGTATGGAGTGATGTCACTAAGTCGTCCATCATATGACCCATATGACTTACCTCCACCAAAATAAGACCCCCCCTTATATGATGATCAACATGTACATAAAAGTGCAGAGTTTCAATCAGTGACAAGGTAACCTATGAAAACCTATTGCATCTCCAATACCAATAACCACAAAGCAACATTCATATTCATACATTGGTAATACCAGCACTTCACTCTCTAGTGGGGTATATATTTCATGGTATATGAGACAAAATTGCTTTTATTATAAAATTCATAAGTTTTATATTTGTTAGTAAGAGAGACAAAATGACTTTTATAATTCATAACAAAGTGAGAAAAATTTTTGTCTGATGTATTTTGTCTTTTATAACTTCATTGAACTAAGTATATGTTTACATTGATGAAATTATCCATGCACACAAATGAGACATTAGGAATTTTAAATTAATTTTTTTTTTCTAATATGTTTTTTGGGTATATAATCTAGCTGATTTTATTTTGATTCTTTTTCTTTTAATCACTTTTGTTGTTAAATTTCCCACATTGTGATAGTAGAAGATCCATGAAGAATTGTAAAAACCTGGACACAAATTTACTGTGGATGATCTAGCGATTAAAGCACTTTCTAAACATTTTCGTCTTAGTAAATTGTTTCCTCTTTTGATTAGAGTAGCATTTTTTAAATAAAAATTGTGGTCAGTCTTGTTACGGTAAGCAACTAAATGCATTTGATGGGTTGTTTTGTAAAATATCCCTTTTGTGTTCATGCATTTGTTTATTTCAATTCATTGAAATTTTTCCAGTGTAATCCATTTGTCAATTATTACAGGTAATAGAGTAAATTCCTCCTTCAAGTTTTAGCTTATTATCTTGTTTTGTATGAATTAAATCTTTTATTGTATTAATTAAGTCTTCTCAACTCACCTGTGCTAAGCAGCCATCAGCCAGTTGCCAGCCTGGGTCTTTGGAATCAATGGCTTTACTCGTAGGTGGAGGAACTTCTGAGAAGAGTGATGGAGTAACCTCAACATTTCTGGTGCAAAAGGAATTGGCAAGACATTGCACTATTTTGCCTTAAATGTCACCATTAACCACAATTACAACAGAAATAAGGGAGAGTGGGGACCACAGTGGCACAAAATGTGATAACTGAATAAATAAATGAATGTTTTAGACATAGTTGTGAAAAATTTTATGTTCTGTTCAGCTAAATTCTTTTCAATTGTAGTTACGATAGAGTTAGTGGATAGAAAATATGTTTTTTTTCATTCATTAGGTTTGTCAGGAAGGACCACCTTTCTATTTTGAAATATTTTATGAGCCTTTTGTTTCATATTGAATACAAAATAATTAGTGTATTGGGGAGTTTGAAAATATTTTCAATATATTTCTCCTCTTCAGGTAAATATTCAGGGCTGCAAATTCTGATTGCTCTTAAGTAGAATCTGATGATTATTCCAGATTTTATTTTTGTTGCTATGATGAGAATAGAAATTTATGAAATCATTTTTGTTAGTTGATCTTTGGTGGACACTAAATGTTCTATTATGATATCCTCATGGTACTGATTTACCTAATGTTGTACATAAACTAAACAACGTCAAACATACAATAGAATTTACATATGAAATGGAAACAATACCTTTCCTAGATATCATGCGACACTGCATTAAGAGGAGCTTAAAACTTAAAGAACAAAATGTATCACATGTAAACTTTATCCACTATGCCATACTTCCTTTCCCTAAAATTGTTCTTGATATATAAAAGTATATATATTGTTATCCCATAGTTCATAGCAAAATAGTCATAATATGTTTTATACATCATAGCGCAAAAGACAAATAGGTTTTATAGTTCATGACATAAGACACATAAAAATTTTCACATTTGGAAATAGATAATACAATGTTATCTCAAGTTTCAGGAAACTTTAGAAAAAGAATTTTCTCCTCAAAGAAAAGGAAAAAAAATAACAGAAAATAATAAAATACATTATTTCCTGTTTGTGTGTTTTTCATAATATGTACATTGGCCATTAAGACAAGGGTAATATGTCAGATGAACCAAATAAACAACTGTTTATATTCCTTGAACTTCTAAAGAGCATGTTGGACATATTTATATTCAAGTTGACATTTATCTAAATGGGGTTACATTTTATCCATATATATATATATATATATATATATATATGATAAAGAAGTAAGTACATATGTTGGTTTGACGAGCAAAACATTATCAAGACATCTTACACTTCATTTGCAGGACAAGTTCTATTGCACATTAAAAACACATTCCTGTCCATCTTCATAACACAGGAAAATATTTGTTGACAACACCAATATACTACACCATGCAAATAATAAACAAAAACTTCAAATTCTTGAGATCCTGTATATCAAAATCAACTAACCCATACTCATTAAAATTTATTATGAGTTTAGCAGTAACGTGTTGAAGTGCATTTTAACAAACATTTAATGCCATTTTGCATTTCTACCAATTTCCAGCTTAGCTCTCTTAGACTGAAACATTTGCTTTGCAATAAATTCCATAGCTACAATGGATAAATTTAGAATTTTGAAATAATTAAAGAGTGCATTAATACGTGTTTTTAAGAATCATCAACATAACAGAATGCAGATTTTATTGCAGTTACAATAAGTTTGTCTTTAATTTATGCCTGAAGATGATCTTGGAAAAGATCAAAAGTACTTAGGTTAGAAAAATATATTTTGCCTTCTTTGATCCAGTTAGGCAAATCATCATTAGAGCCAGTCTCTTACCACTATGGTGCAATGGGCAGGGGCGCCATCCTGTTGGAACCACTAAGGGAGACCTTCAATTTTGGGCATTAACTGATTTCTTGACATGTTGAGGTTTTCTCTCTAGTTACATTACCATCAAAGAAAAACTATGAGCTTTTCATAATCCACTTTGTTATCTTACTGTTTAGAACGGAGAATCCAAGAATGGATTGTTTGTGACCAGTACTGAATATTCTGCTGGTTGAACTCACTATTCACATGAAACATAGCTTTGTTGCTGAACAACACAGTCTTCTATGAAAAGGTTGTTTCTATCCAAATTTATGCATCCACACCTTATGATCACCCTGTATATAATAATAAATAAAATTAAATGTTCACTTATCTTGTTTCTTTACTGAGTTTTGCAGATATTATATCCACTCTTCAGGAGACTTGATAGCAAAACTGAATATATTTTCAGAAATCATGACTTTACTTACATGAAGCCCATGACTGACAAAAGCAAGGCCAGTCTAGATATAAAATCCCTCTACACCAATGTCATAGTTGAAAAATGGCTAAATCTCCTAAAAAAGCATCTAACACAATCAAAGATAAAGCTCTCTCTACCAACAGCTAAAATAAAACTTTAAGGAATCTAAATAAAAGGTTATATGATCACAAAAGGTACATTTTACAAAACAATATGCCAAATGATTTGCTTGCTCACCCTAACAAGACTGACCACAATTTAGACATAAAAAATGCTGCTGTGATGAAAGGAGAAAACAATTCACTACAACGTAAATGTCTAGAGAGTGCCTTGATTGCAATGTCATCTACATCCTGGTATTTACAACATTTCACCATGCCTAGCAGATCTACTATCATATATGGGATATATACTAACAAAAGTGATGGAAAGAAAAAGACTCTAAATGAATTCAGATGGAAGAAAAGAAAATCTAAAATCCCCAGCACCCCTCATTCAGGTGCATGTGTACTCATACCAACATAACAAATTTAATCTGCTGAAGTCCTGAAGGATGAAACCCGACACAAGTAGTCTTTCCTCTGTGATATATATGTGTGTGTGTGTGTGTGTGTGTGTGTGTGTGTGTGTGTGTGTAACTGACACATTCCAAATCAGATTATGTCATAAATTTATGCCATTTACGAAAATTAATTAACATTTTTAGGTATCACATAATCTCTGAAAAGTAATTCAATTTTAAAATCAAATCTACTGAAGAGTGGATGCAATTTCTATAAAACTCAGATCAGAGACCATTTAATTCTATCGATTACTATTAATACACCTCTCTTGATATCGAATTAATATCGTTATAAAAATTGTAAAAAAATGTTATTTTCCAGAATGAGAATGACTGACCAATCTTTACTATTTATATCTATATAATACTAAAATTCTGTATGTATGTATGTTCTTGAGATACAGCTTAAATGATACATAATACCCCAAGCAATTTAGGTGCACATTGTACCTTGAACCTCTGCCAAATGTAATGCCAAATTTCATTAAAATTAGACAAGTGGTTCTTGAGCTAGGGCAGCTTTTCTGTTTTTATGGCATTTTTAATAAGGAATTCAACATTTATTTTCAGTACACATTCTTATATTAATCTGTGTATATAAACCCTATATTACAACTATTATGTGTATGTAAAATAATAAACATTCATAATACATTATAAGAACATTACTAAATAAATTTCAATATACATAATACAACATATATTCATACAATTCACTAGACTACATTAGAACATTTTTTATAAAACGATATCTCAGATGTGTGGCAACTACTTGACAGGTAAAGAGGCTATGTAGGTGTGTCATTGTAAAACGTAATCTGAATGGTTGGAAAATTGTGTCACATGACTAGATGGTAAATAAATAGATGCATCCTGGTTTGCTGCTGTTACATATTTTGAAATAAATCTAAGGAAGAAACAACTATGTATAATGAAAAATATAATTATTATTTTGAAAAAACTACCTAAATAAAATGTAACTCAGTGCACAAAAAGGAGGCATCTATACTTTTGTTTATTTGAATTCTCCCTAAGCAGACAATTGCTTTTCTTCCTTTTTTTTTTTGATGAAGACCTTCACCTTTGATAATAATATGTAATGAGTTTATAGTAAATAACTACATTTCAGGAGAATGACTTTCCCTTCTGAAAAATTGTTATCTGTAGAATCAATATATAAATTGTTAAAACTATTACATTTATTTCACTGATATCATATTAATAATTGTAATATGCTGAAATTTTTTTGATATTTTTCTGTTGTTCTTGTGTATCAGGAATTGCAATTTTCCAAAATTCTGAAAACCTTTCTATTTATCCATTATTGCATTTGATCTAAAGTAATATAAGTATAATGTGAGTAATATTAATTATTAAAATAACTTCAATTGCAAATTCATATTGAAAATATTAAAATATATGTAATTAAGAATAAAATTGATAAAACTGTTACATCTTCATTTTCTACCACAAATTCACACTTATCTCTCAATATAAACGTGTGTGTATATATATATATATATATATATATATGGATTTCTTTTTAATGTGATATTTTTATTATCTATTATAATAACACACATATATATATATATATATATATGTATATGTATATATATATATATATTGTCATTCACAGACCGACTGTTTCGCTGTATCACAGCTAATCAGTGTGGCTAGACATCTGATTGCTTGAAGCCGGGATTAAAGCCCAACTGATTCGGCAAAAGAAATATATATATATATATATATGAAATCATTACTATAAATGATATAATTAGTGGATACACATGTTTAAGTAGACACCAATGTTTAATTTTAAACATTAACTGACATCTACCAGCCTTCATTTTCTATTTTTAAAAGGCACCTAACGAGCTCCTTGGTGGTCTAGCATATATATATATATATATATATATATATATATACACACACACATAACTAATATATTTAATTTTAATCTGATATTTTTATTATCCATTAGAATAACATTTATTTATATATATATATATATATATATATATATATATATAATTTTCTAAGTGAAAATGGTCATTAACTAAAGGTATCTTAATTCCAGTTGTAAAGAAAAATTTTGTTCTGTTTAATGAAAATAAACATTGAGCACTGTTTTGTAAGTCAGTTTTAACATATTTCAAATTCTATAATTTGTTAATAGGTCTCGCCTGGATTATGCCAACGGATTACTACCTGTGTGTGTGTGTGTGTGTATCATTACTATAAATGCTATAATTAGTGGATACACACGTTTGAGCAGACACTATTGTTTCGTTTTTTTAAATATTATAACTGACATCTACCAGCCTGAGTTTTATTTTCAGAATCTTTAATAAAGAAAATATATACTTTGGCAGGCTTTGAACTTGCATTCTCCTTCTATAGGGAAAAATACCATGCTTTTGCACCACTCAGCCATGGAGGCCTTCATGCCAAAGTAAAGCTTACATGATTGAAGGAAGTAAATTTCTTGTTAATATCTTTTGAAACCCATACAATTTTGCTTATATTTCTGCTGCAAAAATAAAGTCATTTCTAAGAAATTAACAGATATTTAATCCAACATTATTTTTCATTACTATAATGATTTTATTTATATATATATATATATATACACACACACACACACACCCACACACATATTTAGTGGGTACAGGCGTTTGAGTGGACAGGTTGGTTGGTTGAATGATTTTGTTTAGCAGTATATCAACATCTTCATCTGTCTATATCTCTGAGACGAAGTATTATGATTACTTACATTATTTACATTATTCGGACTGTTATCCTCATCTCTATTGTTATATTCACAATGTTTCAGCCATTGTATGCTCCGGCCTTCTTCAGCTGGTTCGAATTTTGGAACTGAAACCTTTATTTTGGCTACCGCCTTAGATTGTTCTAGTTCCACATGCCATGCCTCTTCCAATCAGCTGAAGAAGGCCAAAGCGTACAACAACTGAAACGTTGTGAATATGACAATAAAGATGAGGACAACAGTCCAAACAATGTAAATAATTACAAAACTTGGAGAGTTGAGTTAAAGGGAAATAACTGATACATCTGGAAGAGGCATGGCATGCAGAACTAGAACAATCTACCCTTGTGGACGGAGTGTACAACTGCTGAAACATGAATATGACAATAAAGATGAGGATAACAGTTCAAATAATGTAAATAATATAAGTAATCAACATCTCTATAGGTTATTTAATACAGAGATTTAAATATTTTGAACACAATTTTATGGCTTCAACTAAAAATATATTTTGAATGCTATTGTATGCCTTCAACTACAGATAAAATAATTCAACTATAAAAGGCATAGTTGGTATATCTCAATATAAAATGTATTGCTGATAATTTTGATTTAAACTTGTATTGTTCGTAATTTTTTCATATATAAATGTATTACCGATATTTTACTATAAAAATGTATTTTTATACTTTCATAGTGTTTTGTTTTTGTTTGGGAGTTCACTATGTGCCCATAGCTGGGGCCCTAACAGGTGCTGCCACCCTGGGTCCTTGTGAACAGTAACTAAGAAGTGGTTCCATGCTCCTCAAAACCTATCATCTTCTGATCAGAGGTCTTGCTGCCGGATGTAGTTTACTGTCGTAGACAGGACGATACAAACATATATGAATGCAAATAAACACAAAAACTTATTTTTCTATGCCAATAATAATATAGAGGCAAAAAAATAGTTAATCTTTTTAGGAGTTTGCAGTGGATCGACATTTATGGGCACATCAAATACAATCAACAAACCCAAGTTTGAATTCCAGTTAAAACTATCGTGGTCACTTAACACAACTGTCCTTGAGAAAGACATGAATCTAATACTCCCTGCATTCTGTACCATCCAAGGATACCTCGATACAAATGTCATGTTTCTGGCATGCCACAATTACTGATGAAGAAGAGAAAGGGTGAGTAAATACCTGAGAAAGCCACTCTCTAATAACTATCACACATGCAATAATAAAATATTTCATTGCACCTATTGTCAACCTTGATAAATTTTGACACTCTTTTATGTGCCATGTCCCTTCAGGATTTGTGCTATCATGACTCTCCACAACTTCCTATCTTTTGTAGCTCTTAGCAATGTTTGTCTTTTTTTTTTTATCCCTCTCTGTCCTTGTTCTGCCATCCCTTTAATACAAAGCTCTTTAGGTAAGTTAGTCACGGTTTCCCTCTGTTACTCTTCCATTAATATGCCCTGTGAGTGTTAAATTCTTTAAGCCTTCTTGCTTCATTATGTATCCTAGAAATTTAAACTCTTTTGGATTCTATGTACAAGCGCCTTTTGGTTTCCATTTTCTTTAAAACTTCCTCATTGATTACATGATATGTCCCTGGTATTCTCAGCATCCACATCTCTTTTGCCTTGTCTCCCGTTCATCTGTGAGAAAACTGGCCTGCATTCGCTGCTTTATAAGAGGACAGGTATTACATAGCACTGATTTTTTTTTTGATTTTTTTTTTTCCTAATGAAATTTTTCTGTTTTGTTCAGTTTTTTGAAAGGCATATTTTACTGTTCCACTGTATCTTCGGATTTCGGTGTCACATTTTCCACCGTCTGTTAAAACACTTCCCCGATATTTAAATTTCTCTGCTTGCTTTAACAAACATCTCCAGTTCGCACTTTTTTTAACGTTTTTTTTTTAATTTTCTATAACAATCGGAGAATTAAATTAAAATCAGGAATTTCCCAAAAAGTAGAAAAATAAAGCTAAAACAAAACATTTGTTACAAAAGTCTTCAAAGAAAAATAAATGAAAAAAAAAAACTTCTGATTTAAATGTTGCAATATGCAAACTTGCGATATTTTTTTTTCTGAATGAACAACTTTGTAGGCAAGCCTGTGAATGAATTTTTCAAAACAGGGGAGGAGCGTATGTTTATTCCTTTGAGATATACCTCTTCTTTCATTTCTACTTTCTTCTTTTCTTAACCCTCGCCATTGTTTACAAGCGGGAAGTACCAACGGGCTGATGCAAAAAAGGAAAGTGATTACAAGTTATTTGAAACCGGATGTGAGCAGAAAGCAAACACACACATACATACATACATACATACATACATACATACATACATACATACACAGTGACACAAACGCCACATGTGGCATTCAACTGCGAAATTTGAGACACAATCTTACATCTGATTGTGTGTGAATGTCTGTTGGGCCAAACAACTTGATGTAGGTAATCAGAAAAAAAAGGGACAAATCTTTTCATCATGCATACGAGTGATACTATATATATATATA
>OZ010573.1:28213895-28268895 GCA_963932145.1 Acanthosepion lycidas
GGAGAGTGCTCGAGATCATGGGAAACAACAAGACTTCAGCAGAGGCACTTATTGCTAAAAGCAAAATAGTACTTAACAATACCGGGCCCACAAAGTCCCCATAATAGAGCATATAATTTAAATAAAATAAGCAACTACGCAGGAAGTATGCTACTGGCGAAAAAGAGCTCAATATTATATTAATAGGCAGAGTTTTAATACGAACTGTCCAGCTGTTCGGTTCTTATATATACTAGAGTGTAACCCGGATATAAGAGAGTTGTCGGGCCCGGAGAAGAAGTCTCTTATATCCGGGTTTGGTCTGATTTATATACATTAACACAGGCTCTAATTTGGGACCAGAGAAAATGTCTCTTATATCCGGGTTACACTATTATTTGATTGAAATATTAAACCCAGCTAAATGAAGATTATCGTTAATTTTCTAAATATAGTGCTCAATATATATATATATATATATATATATATATATATAAATTACATAGAATAAAAATCCAAAGTTACCTCATTCGAATAGCTCATTTCAACACACATGACTTACTTCTAGATCTTGACAACTCAGACATATGAAGCCTCATATGTCTGAGTTGACAAGGCTACAAGTAAGTCGTGTGGGTCGAAATAGGTATTCGAATGTGGTAAATTTGTATTTTAATTATATATATATATATATATATATATATATATATATATATATATAGAGAGAGAGAGAGAGAGATGATTATATATATATATATTGCTGATAATCCCCTGAAGAGTGGACGGACAGGTCCGTCTACGAAACTTTGGAGTCGTGATGCTGAACGTTACATCAATCAGCTCAGTGACAAACTTTTAATTATATATATATATATATATATATATATATATATATATATATATATATATATAAAGGATGTATCAAAAATACTTTTATAAATTTTGGGAGCGGGTTCCTAACAACAAAACAGCGTAAAATGTACATAGAGACATAAATCCAAAAAGCCATCATTGGACTTCAACACAGCAACACATAAAAAATGTTCAAAATGACGTCCCCCTGCTTCTACACAGGCATGCACCTGTCAGATCAGTGACTGGTGGATCTTTTCAAATACTCCCACACGGTGTTGAATGGTTTCGCAGACCTCAATGACAAGCTGATGAAGCGTTTCTGCATTATTAATGTCTGCCGCATAAAACAATTGTTTTAGGTGGCCTCACAGATAAAAATCCAAACGATTGAGGTCCATAGTTTGTGGTGCCACGGATCTTGTCTCAGCAACACGACAATGAATAGCAGCAAAGATTGGATAACCCTGCTGCCTTTGGTCTGTAAACACAATCTGATACAGCCGTGCAGTCTCGCGTTCTTTACCATTCGCGCTGCGTATTAAAAATCATATCTGTCTGCACACGATATTAATATCCTGCCATTTCTAAACGAAACACTTCTCAGTTAAATCACTAATATACTCATTAAACGTTGAAGATAAACTAACCACAAATGTACACGAATGACAAATGTAACCTAGTCTATATGGCATCACAGCGCCATCTACTGTAAATTTTCTTTAAACTTAATAACTCAAAAACGAAGGAATTTTAGAATTATTAATATTTTTAATTATGTTTTTATAAAAATTATTTAATTACTATAATATATTGTTTTCAAGCAAATAAAATAGATATATCGATGTTATAGTTAAGTTCTTGTAAATTTTCAAATTATTATTTTAATAAAAAAAGTAGTAAATAAATTAAGTTTTAGATAGTTACTTTTTTTTAAAGAAGCAAAAACTATATAACCTCGTTTCTATTTAAAAAAAAATATAGGGGATGGGTTAAGCCCTCACGTCCCCACTCCAGAACGACTCTAAAATCAATTTTCACCAACTTTTATTTCCTAGTTACCAAATTTTCCTACTTTGTCATAATTACCAAATTTTCTGTTACCGAATTTTCCGGGCACCTGCAAAATAATATGCTAAGCTAAAGGTGGAGTTTGCCCCATCACCTGTAATATTTGTCACAAAAAGTACATAGGAGAAACCACAAGGAACTTAAAAAGATTATATGAACACGAAAATGACATTTTACAAAATAATACATCAAATGCTTTGGTTGCCCACCGTAAAGAGACTGACCACAACTTTGACATAAAAAATGCTACCATGATCAAAGGAGAAAATAATTCACTACGACGTAAGCGTCTAGTGAGTGCCTTAATCACAAGGTCGTCTACAGTAAATTTGCGCCCTGGCTCTTGTATTTCACCATTCCTGACAGATCTTCTAATAGCACAGTAATGGAATACCTACTTACAAAAGTGATGGAAAGTAAACGAAAAAGACTCTAAATGAATTCGACTTCAAAAAAAAAAAAAAAAAAAGATTAATTCCCAGCACCCCTCTGCCGTGCGCATGCGTAGTCCTACCAACATAACAAATTTAGTTCGATGAAGTTCAGAAGGACGAAACGCGTCACAGGTCAACTTTTTCCACTTTATGTGTGTGTGTGTGTGTGTATATATATATATATATATATATATATATATATATATATATATATAACATTTATGTAATAAATAACATTTTATATTTACATATGCTCTATCCCTGATATTAAGCACTTTAATCCATAAATATAACATACTTTAAAACTATATTTTGTCATATTTAGTTCCTGATAAACAGTAGAGCACTTTCGCTATATTTATAACACACCATGGATATAGAAAAGTTTAGCCTCGACTACTCCATAAAAAACGTATCCACTCCATCTCCATAAATATACAAGCTAAAATTAAAAGAAAAATAGAAAGATTGAAAAAAAAAAAAAAAAAAAAAGAATGAGATAGAAACCCACAACGCAATAGAATACCCGAATTGCATCACTGACCTAAAAATGTAAAAAGCCGAGAAAAAACAATAAACAAATGCACATGGCCTGAGGATTGCATTTAGCATGACTGTTGCCTCTGGATGTTGACTTGAATGTTCGCTTTTATATTTAGATAATATTTCATAGATATATATATTATTTAAAGAAAAGCAGACCACTTCAAGGCGCCATTGTTTTTCATTAAATTATTAGCTCTGAATTTACATTGAGCTCTCCGGATTTCATCCTACTTGGGACTACCCATACGGATTACCAAATGTTTCCTATATATATATATATATATAATATATATATATATATATATATATATATAGAGAGAGAGAGAGGTGTGTGTGTATATATATATATATATATAGAGAGAGAGGGGGTAGGAAGAGAGAGTATGGCAAAGATATGATCAGCAGATCAATGTAATAAGTTGACCATATACGCACCACCGAACAGAAACAAATAATCAATAAATTAATAAATGTTCTGGTGACTTATTTCTTGATCAACTGTGGAATTTCACATAACAGCTCTTCGATTTATCGAACCTTCTACTGACACTTATTTATTTATTAACTATTGTCGCTCTAGTTATCTGCTGAGCACTTTCATAACAAAACTTCTGATATCCTAAAAAAAAAAACAAAAAAAACTAGGAGTGGTAGATAAACTGAGGTAGTTTGAAACCCAGACGTACCTTTTTACTTGAGAACAAGACATATGTAGTTTTCAAACTAAAGTGAAAGTAAAAATCCCAAGGGTTTGATATTTCATGAAAGACAAATGAACACATTCCTAGAAACAAAAGTCTTTTAAAGCAACCGCAAGTAGTGGAGCGGGAGACATACTATAGATTTTGTGAGATCAAGGCTGGGGGCTAGTGTAAACACAGGAGAGTAAAGAGACTTGTCTGTGTACAGATGAGGGTGGGGATTTGTGGTTGATGTGGGTCTTCTTGTGGTGGGTACAAAGAAGCGGCATTCATGACATGAAAAAGTTCAGCTAAAAGAGCGGATGTTCTCGGAATAAACTTATGCCTTCCACTTGACTTGGTTCTCTTGTAATTTGCCACAAAGATTACATCATTTTCAAAGAAGGTGTGTTAGTGAATTTAACGTTTATTAAAATATATGTTTCTATATACATATCTATCGAGGTATATACAGAAATAGAAACACAATCATTGCTTTAAAACTGTTTTTTTTTTAAATTAATGTTCACCCAATCCAAGGCCCAAGAGCCACTTAAGGTAGAAGTTTACAGTGTGAAGGTGCATTAGTGAAAGAAAGACGAGCATTAGGAGCTAAAGTAGAGACATTAGAAGAAATTGGAAACACGATCCTAAAACAGGAAACAAGAGACAGACCTCTACTCCTGTTCGAGAGATAGGGGAGGAGTGTGAACAGTACGATAGGCGAACCTATCTACTTCCGTAGGTGGAAAAGAGACAAAACAATAAAATAAATAATTAATGAAAAAATAAATTCAGATTTCAGGCGCAGACATTAAGAGTACAGAGCTGAAGTAAACTTTAGAAGGAACCAGAAACGTAATCCTAAAGAGGAAACAATGGATAAACCTCTGCTCCTATTCAAAAGGCCGGAGAGGAGTGTGAATCAGACAAGAGGCGAACTTAAGCTTGTCTCGCTAGAACAATTACGACTGAGCAGTGAGTTTGATCCTCCCTGGGTGTCCCATACGTTCGGCCTTGTGCCACATCTGAGCTTGGAAAATCACTATTTATATATATATATATATATATATATATATATATATATATATATATATATATATATATATATTTAATGTGTGTCTATTTTTTATCACCATCATATATGTGTTTGTGCGTATACACCATCATATATATGTGTGTGTGTATATATATATATATATATGCACACATACACATGTATATGCACACACACACACACATATATATATATATATACATATATATATATATATATATATATATATATATACACAAATGTCTTAAAAATTGTTATACTAGTAGGTACCTCTAAAAATTTGCTAAAAATTAGCATACCATGATGAAAAAAATGTATCAAACCAAATAAAAGAAAAGTTTTATCGTAAAAATATTTATATTATTATTAACAAGAAATAGCAAAGAATTTTTTGATTATTTCATTATAACTTTGATCCTTTTTAGTATTTTCGAAAATCTGGTTAAAAGGTTTTTCTTGCGTCAGCGGTTGGCTATAAATTTAGTTTGGGAAAATTTAGCGTCCTTTTGTGGTGCAAAACAATTATTTGGAAATTCTTGCAAAATTCACATGATTGTTGGATTTTAATTTTTAATGAAACCTTCAGGGCTTTATTTCATTCGGTTTCACCCCATGCAAGGCAGAAAGGTCGCTAAGACACAAAGGGTTACTGGGAGTGAAAGAATTAGGAACAGAAATATTAATAATGAGCAAGAAGAGAAGAAAGTAATCAGGAGGAAAGTAGATTGCAATTACAATTGAATGCAATTATTTTTTTAAACGTTTCTTTTTTATAGAAAACCTTTGTAAACAGTTTTTTTTTTTTTTTTTTTTTTACACATCTGATAACTCCCTCTTATTTAATTTTATGAAATTTCAAGAAATACTTTTTTGTAGGGCTTAAATGTTTAAGGACAAGTCTTCGGAGAATTTAAATCTTGACATTTTTTTTTTTTTTTTGTCAAACAGGACCCCCCCCCCATTAAGGATCTACTCTGGATTGCAAAATACAATAAAACTAACACATTATTTCATTGGAAAAGCTTTCAATTGCTTTTATGAATAAAATATTTTTTGGACACTACTGTCTTAAGAAAAAAAAAAATCAATGAATAATGAAGTTTTACAAAAATTGTTTAATTTTTTTTAAATTTTAATTATAATAATTTATAAAGCTGTCAATTTTTTACAATTTGTCTTACTTCGAAGAGGTTAGGTGATATTGTTATTAAGTAAAAACTATATTTACTAATCATAAATGGCAAAGCTCTCTACAATTCAACGACTTGTAATATTTTAAAAAGAATTTTGAATTTATTTTATATTGTATGGACGTACCGATTCATATAAGTTCAGGCATAACATTATCAGAAAATAAGAACGGTAAATAGTAAAGTTAAAATTTATTGGTAATTTTCCAACATTCCTTCCGCAAGCGTCTTCTTAAATTAGACTACAAAACTAAAGTACCTAAAATGCAATAAAATATAATATTTTTTTAGAATATTTTGCTAATTTTTTAAGATTACGAGCTAGTTAAAAACAAAATTATATATGAAAAGGACGTTCATGTTATGTTCTTCAAGTAATTGTTACAATTATGTCCTCCATAGAAAGAATCCCTAAACATAAGTGTGTCGAGAACCTCATTTTTTCTCTAGGCCCTATACCTTTAAATAAGTATTAACTAAATATCATGGGTTCCAGTCCAGATAAAATCCCACTGCAACAATACTAGGTTCATACTTTCTGGGTGTTGGGGGTAGGGTGATTTAGTTTTATAGTTATTTCTTTTTAAGCAACAACTATAATCTCATTTCTATCTAAATAATATGGGGGAGAGGGCTTAACCCCTGAAACCAACTCCAGAACGACCCTAAAATCAATTTTCAATCGACTTCTATTTCAGTTACCGAATTTTTAGAGCTTGTAAAAATTACCGAATTTTTGGGACACCATTTTCCTCGGTACCACCAAAATGGATGATTTTTTTTTTTTTACTGAAATGAAAGCAAAAAATCGCTACACTGTTTTAAAATATTTGCCAAAAATCATGCAATTATCTGATTCAAAGGAATATTTCAAAACTTATTGATTATGTGTCGTATAAGGGTGTTTTATTAGAAGATTTCGAAAATATTTCTTTGGGGTTTGTTTGTTTTACGTCCATTTTCGAGATCTCATGTGTAGTACTTTTTACTTTGGGGTGGAGGGTCGTAAATTCTTTTTTTTAGTTATATGAAGAAAAATCTCTGACGATATTATTTCAGTAAAACATTATGCAAGTGTGAACATACGAAAAATTACTCGCCAATCTTGCCCGAAATAATCCAATAAGCAGTTTTTCTGACCATTGGTCTGTTTGCACACAATTTAATAAAAGATGTTATTTTGTTTCAGATAAGACAGAAATATATATATATATATATCTACGCTTAATATTTATTAAAAAAATACTCGTTATTTTTCATTGAGATTTTCAAATTCATCTGGTGGCCATTCCTCAGAAGAGGTTTCTATCAAATAAAGACATGTTTCAAGTTTCAATAAATAAAAGGTTAATCATGCCATTGTAGAGGATCATGTGTGTTTGCATGTTGTATTAGAAACACGTGAGTAACTCCTGGTAGAATATTAAAAAATCCAACTACAAGAAAATTGTCGGACTCAAGTTAAGTCCAACTGAAGATGTAAATAAGACAAACAAAACATATATATATATATATATATATATATATATATATATATATATATATATATATATATAAACAACAATTTTACAATGGACAATATCCGAGAAAATAGCAGCACTCGTGGCCTGAGGATTGAATCTAGCATGAAACAGACTGTAGCCTCTAAGTGTTGACTTCTATGTTCACTTATATATATATATATATATATATATATATATATATATATATATATATTATATATATATATATATAACACCAGATGTAACAAATTGTCCAAATCGTGTAAAGCAAAATTGTCCATTTGTTAGATTAAGCTTTTAACCCTTGTATCTTAGAAATGATCAAAGATATCTTATTGGAATTCTCCAAGGTTTTTAACACTACTGGACTCTACTTTCCAAGCTTAACAGAAGAATAGTGATGAAATCGATCAAAAACGAAAATTACATGTTCATCATTAATTAATCATAGCTAAGGATCGGAAGCTCATGAAGGATTGATATATTATTCCGGGATCATTTTTCAACTTTTTGCACTGTCTAGCCTTCTAACTTTCTGACTTGGAGTAACAATGTGCCTCACATGTTTACAAGTCTTTTAACAGCTCTTTGAACTAAAACTCCTCTCTCACGTGCCAAACGTCTTATGGATTGAGTAGTATCTTTTCTATTTGATCTAATTTAGCTCTAAGTTGAAATGATGATCATTCTTCTTGGTGTGACCTCCTGGTCCAATTTTCCTCTCTACTGTTCCCTTTTTCTTAAACATTCCCCGTTCTCTTGTTGGTACTTGAATGGGATTTGAAGATGGAAGCCAGAGTATGATTGTTGGTACCATTACTGAAGGACCGAATAATCTTTTTCCACACACCATTGCTCATTTGAGAAGATAGTGGGGCTGACACAAAACTATTTTAACCTATGAATACTGCGGTCAACACCGCGTGGCGACAGTCTGAATAGAATATTTCCTTCTCACCATCAAGCACTCTCCACAATATATTCAGTAGAAACACAGTAAAAATCAGCTATAGTTGCACTCAGAATATGACACAAATAATAAAAAATACAACTGAAAAATAACCAAAAAATCACACGCACAAGCAAAACCAATCGGTAACTACAGAGTAAAGCACGAATGTCCCTTAAATAGCAATTGCTTGCAAACCAATATATGAAGCCACTGTAAAATCAACAGATAAGAAATATTAACTGATGGACCCTGAGAAACATTCTTTACCAAATATAATACGCGAGCAGCATAAGCCTCTCTAAACGTATATGGGAAATTAAAAACAAAAAACAATTTACACCAAAAGTATATTGAAAAATAAGTAAGACTGCACCAGCCTACAATAATACACCCAAAAGCTGTAAACTGAAGGGGAAAATGAATTTTAAACCTTAGGAATCGCTTTTCTTTGGGTCGTGTACATAATTTATAGTAATTAATATGAGAAAATTGATGATTTCTGGTTGTGGTACAGACTGTACAACACTCTCAATCAACTGAACTGTAACTAATTCTATAAAATTCGCTGTACAATGTTTTTCTTGACTCACAATGAAATATTTTCTTGTTTCATTTTCCTGATGCCGAAAAGGGAAAAGTTTTTATTTTTTTTATTTTTTGCAAATGCAACGTAAAAAAATGCTATGTTCTTTTTTTAACACGCTTTTTTATAAACAAAAGGTCTTTCTTTATACTTTAAAATAAATTTTATTTATTTATAGCCGTCAACAAACAGCTACAATCTCTAAAATATTTTTTATTGGGAAATGTTAATTTAGAACAGTATATATATATATATATATATATATATATATATATATATATATATATATATATATATAAAGCATAAACATGTCTCGAAATGAATAAATAACAATACAGAGAAGCGAGGAAAACACACACACAAACTCGCGACTCACCGGGGTCTCCCGCTTTCCCCTAGAGTCAAGGTCGGGTTGCTAGCAACGAATAATAAGGTCACTGCAGCCCAAACCCTTTCCTTCCTATAGTTTTTCATCTGGGATTCATATTATTATTATTATTGTTGTTGTTGTTTTATTGCTGTCATCTGTCGTCTCCAAGGCGGAAAAAAAATGTCCTCTCCCCTGGCATATTATTTATTACTTTTCCTCTCTAAACATTTATTTATTTATCTATTTATTTAGACTCAGACACAGGCCAATTAAACTGACCAGGGTTTCTACACAACAAATCTTTCGTTTATCTCTCCCTGAAGTAGATCATCCTCCCCGTTTCAAGTTTTTTTTTTCTCCCTTCCAGTCTTCTTAATTCAAGCCAAATATTTAATTACTTTTTTTTTTTTTTTTTTTTTAACTCTAAGTAGAATACATTGAGATCATGTTCCGGGGTGGGTGGAGGTCACTGAAGGTACAAGGGTCTCAGTTTCCTCTTCCAATACGCAATTGGCGTGCTCGTTAACCATAACGTCACATTTTGCTAAGCGCAAGACTATAAGCTGCTTACAATACCTGGTATTTCTAAACAATCACACATTTAAAAACTGACTGTGTTCGAAACTAATTTGACGACAAGGCGAAAAAAAACTAATATTTTCAGAAGCTCGTTGACCAAAACATAACTGACATTTTGGAAAATTTAAAAAGCGAAATAAAACTAAATCAATCTCTCTATATCTATCTATTAGGTTGGTGCAAAAATAATGTCGTTTTCTCACATATGTTACTATGTGAGAAAACGACATTATTTTGCATCAACCTAATATCTATCTCGCAAGTACTTTAAAAAAATTGTTCAATAACATTTTTTTTTTTAGAAATATGACTTTCCACCCTATTACCAATAATGAGGATAGGGGTCTTGGAAAATTCAACACTCACATGACGTTGAAGGCAAAAGAACCAGGGGGAAACATCAAGTAACATGCATAACGAACTTTAAATGGATGGCAAAACATGAACTGAGAGTAATAGTAATAGGTCAAATATATTAAAATTTTTAGACATATCTAGTATATCAATCAGTTATGTGCCATGCATGATACACGCTTAGGCGATCAGTCATGTATCGAAAAATACATGTATCTTTCGATACATGACTGACAAGGCAGATTTTTTTTCCCCGCAGTAGGTTCTCATTTCTTTCTGTGACCAGTTGCAATCCAGTCTGTCCTGCTATTTTTACTGCTATTGGAGTAGGCGAGAAGAAGAATATTCATACCTTTCCCAAGGGTAAATGAATGTAATGGATTCGACTGGTATTCGAACTCGGCTCTCCGATTCCTCAATCCGAGCCGCTATCCACCATGCCTCCCTGCATCTAGTATATAGGTTTTGTTACTATCCGCGGGTTTCAGATTCGCAGACGGCCTGTCATGGATCATCTATAAATTTTGTCAAAAAAAATAATTACGAAGACATTTATTTTATTTTGTTGACCTTGACATTAAGAATAAAATCGAAACTAACCGGTTAAAATAATATTGAAAATTACCGTGCGATTTTCCCGATAAATATAACATTTTATTTTACCGCTAAAATGTCAAAACGTGCGAGTTATAGTGAAAATTTTAAACAAAAAGTAATAGAATTAGCTGGAAGATTTGGAAACTGAACTGTAGCTTGAGAATATGACTTGAATGAGGCTAAAATACGTTTATGGGAAAAGAAGAAAAATGAACTAAAAACGTGCAAATCAAGTGCCAAAGCTCTAGGTAGAGGAAGAAAATCCCAATATCCAGATATGGAACAAAGTTTAGTTGAATTTGTGAAAGAAAGACAAAGTCCAAATATATACCCGCCTACACACACATACACTCTTATGTATAACTCTCTTTTGCTATACAAATGTTAGACCTTTCTTTGTTCAAGCAGGATTTCACAGTTGGAAAATCATTGCTCCTAATATTGCCCCAGTTGTATCTCGCAATTTTGTTGGCTCAAAAATTCTGTCGTGATATCCTTGTCACACCCTACCGGATGTAGTCTTAGCTTCGTTCTGAATCTTTTCTCCGATATATTTCCTTGTATGTGAGTTATTATTAATTCCTAGAAAGTATCAAAAATATTTCAGGGTTGACATAGCTACGAAGCCACAAAAGTAACACAACCACAAGAGGAAATAAACCATTATCCGTTCCCGTTGTAATTCAAATTGTGTTTCAGATATTCGTATTTCCATCCCAAATTTCGCTTAGGGACTCATTAGATATTTGAATATTGTTTTTAAAAAGCAATGTTAGCAACCCGATTTGTACCACCCACGCTTATTTTTATTAATTTGTTTCCCTGGTCTCCTAAATAACGAAATTTGGACGCTTGTTGTTTAAAAGCGATTCCTATTGGAAATATGAGACAACGTCCGAAATATGATCGGATTGAGCAACTTACAGCTCCGTCTATGGATCTGACTAGAGCCTTTCGAATTCCAGTCAAATCCATTACATTCACTTACGTGCTAATACCCTTGGGAAAGATAGGAATCCTCTTCTTCTCCCTCCAGCTATGGGTAAATAGCAGGACAGACCGGGTTCTATAGCCTTGGATGGCAACTGGTCTACCGCAGAAAGAAATGTCAACCTACTGCGTGAAAAAAAATCTGCCACGTCAGTCATGTATCAAAAGATATATGATCGCTTAAGTGTGTATCACGCATGACCCATAACTGACTGATAGTCACTTACATGCTAATACCCTTGGGAAAGATATGAATCCTCTTCTTCTCCCTCCAGCTATGGGTAAATAGCAGGACAGACCGGGTTCTATAGCCTTGGATGGCAACTGGTCTACCGCAGAAAGAAATGGCAACCTACTGCGCGAAAAAAATCTGCCTGGTCAGTCATGTATCAAAAGATATATGATCGCCTAAGCGTGTATCACGTATGGCACATAACTGACTAGTCAGAGCAACAGATACACAATATTATGCTCTAATAAAATCAGTATTTTAAGCATCTCCGGATTAGATCATTAAAAACTCATGCACACAGAAAATACAAAACTACCGTGATTTCTCGAAAATAATTTTTTTTCTGTAAATTACAGGTGATAGTAGTGGTGCGTATTATAAATAGGTTTAAACAAAAATATTTTTTACGTTAGTGATTTGAAATAATAAATACATACTTGTTGTTCTAAAATAATAAAAAAAAGATATTACCCCAATTTTCATTTTAAATCCAATAATAATAATTGTATCATTTTCTTGTCAATAAATTTATGTTTATGTTTATTTCCACGTTACTTATGGAATATCCACTTGATTGTCTTTCTTTCACAAATTCAACTAAAGTTTGTTCTATATCTGGATATTGAGATTTTCTTCCTCTACCTAGAGATTTTGGCACTTGATTTATACTTTTTTTTAGTTCATTTTTATTCTTTCGCCATAAACGTATTTTAGCCTCATTCAAGTCATATTCTCAAGCTGCAGTTCAGTTTCCTATTCTTTCAGCTAATTCTGTCACTTTTTGTTTAAAATTTACACTACAACTCGCATTTTTTGACGACATTTTGGTGGTAAAATAAAATGTTATATTTCATAAAAATCGCACGGTAATTTTCAACATTATTTTAACCGGTTAGTTTCGATTTTATTCTTAATGTCAAGGTCAACAAAATGTCTTCGTAATTATTTTTTTTTGAAAAAATTTATACATGCGTATTATGCACAGGTATAGATATAATACTTATTTTTTGTATTATTACTGGGTGCGTATAATTTTCGAGAAATTACGGTTCTTCTTACTCAACAAAACTTAGTCATGAACAACAGAAAGCCAGAAGAAAGGAGTATAGTAAGAATATGTTGCGCAAATCTTTTAGACAGAGGCTGTCGACCTCGGATATAATATCTGTTATAAATATCATCAATATTTATATTCGTATACTTGTAAAATCATGAAAACAGGATCCCATACAAAAAGGAAATAAGGGTTACGTGTGACCGAAACAAAGTTGTAGATAGAAGGTCCTTCAATGACAGGAGAGACTCTTTCGCAGCTCCCTCAGACCCCCAAACACACACACACACACCAATTTCTCCAACCTGACTCCACCCACTTCAGACTTAAAGTGCCAAATCAGCTGGCTGGACCCAACAATTTACCCCTCGTGCTGTAAGGCCAACAAGACAATCCAAAATAATTACTTTCAAGGAAGGGGTGGGGGTCAAAGTCTCACAAAGCAGAGCAGGGGTCAGAAGGTCATTTAACATGTGTGTTTACAGAAACCTACCATATCACGTATCACTCGGTCGGTTATCGGTCGGTGAAGTATTGGGCCTCACCCTCATCACAATAGACAGTTACTGTGGTTTTGAGTTTAAGGGATAGATTTGGTAGCCCCACGTACAACCTGTTTTGAATGCTGTGTTGTCCTTCTCTGAAACGGGTTGCCAACCAAGGTTAAAGAAAACGGTCTAAGAATATCAGGGGCTGTAAGAACGGCTCAGAATTAGAAATCGGAGAGTCTAGTGCCAATTACAATCGGGAATTATTAAAGATTATTAAATTTACGTCGAGGTTCTCTCAACATTTCACCTTTATTAGTAGGTCTTTTATTATCACAATGATAATAAAAGTTAGAAAAACAAAGTAAATGAAATCGGCTAAGCTGTATACTAAAGTTCACCCACAGCAAGGCAGTAAAGCCACTAAGACACAAGGAGTTACATTACATGGTGTTGAAGAATTAGAAAACAGAAACATTACCAAGGAGCGAGAACAAAAAAAGAGTAATCGGGAAGACAATAGATAGCCACTGACATTACATTTAAGATATTTTATATATAGTACTCAATATAAATATATATATATATATATATATATATATATAGTGCTCAATATTAAAATAATATTAAAAATAGGATATTAAAAACTAAATTAAATTAAAAAAAAAAAATGGAAATATCTTTTAAAGCCAAACCAACTGAAGAACGGACATTTACCAAGAAACAACGTTGATATTTTAAAGTTAAGTAATCTTTATATATATATATATATATATATATATATATATATATACAGGGTGTCCATAAAGTCCGTGTGCACTTTAAAAATAATAACTTTGTATTTGCAATAGAAATAATCTGTAAAAAATGTTATAATACAGTGTTTCATCAAGATGGAGCTCCTTGTCACTTTGCTCTGCGTGTTAGTTTCTAAATCAGGAATTTCCTAACAGATGGATCAGAAGTGGTGGACCATTTTATTGGCCTCCACGTTCGCCAGATTTGACTCCATTAGATTTTTTTATGGAAACATGTGAAAACAATTGTGTATGCAACCAAACCTAGTTCATTAGAAGATTTGAAAGCTAAAATAACTAATGTGATTTCAGTCATTACTGTAAATCAGTTGGCAAATGTTTTCCGTAAACTGCAAAATCGTATAACCCTTTGTATTGCTAATGATGGAGGACATGTGGAAACTTAAATAAAATTTCAATAAAACCTTAAAAAATATATATTTACTTCTTTCTAATCCTGTTTCAAATTATTTCTACCGCAAATAAATAAATTTATAAATTTTTTAAAGTGCACACGAACTTTACGGACACCCTATATATATATATATATATATATATATATATATATACAACACACACACACATATATATAAATAAACACATACACTTATATATATATACAGTAGTGGTCATAATATAAGGAACGGAAACAACAAAGACATAAATATGTGTATTACTTAAAAAGTACTGCATGATTAGCAATGAAATTTTTACCAAATAAAGATTAGGGTGTAATGCATAAATATTATACAAAGTTACAAAAATTTACATAATAGTTTTTTAATTGAAATTAGCAGGTATAAAACCAATAAAACGTTAGATGCAAAACCAAAAACCGGCAGACCTCCAAAAACATCGCAAACAGAAGATCGAAGAATTGTTAGAATATCTACAAAAAAAACGTTTTGAAACTGCTACATCAATTGCCCATAAAATTAATGAAGAGACAGATAATAAGATCTCAAGGAAAACGGTTGCTCGCAGGTTTAAAAATGCAGGATTGCATGCCCGTATTCCAGCTTCGAAGCCTCTCATTTCAAAGTGAAACCAAAGGGCACACCTGGAGTATGCGAGAGACATGTTGTTTGGACTGACGCACAATGGGATACAGT
The DNA here is from genome assembly GCA_963932145.1 of Acanthosepion lycidas. NCBI lineage: Eukaryota > Metazoa > Mollusca > Cephalopoda > Sepiida > Sepiidae > Acanthosepion > Acanthosepion lycidas. The sequence continues at coordinate 28,229,315 of OZ010573.1, forward strand.
TCATTTCAGTGACGAGTCCAAGTTTACTATATTTGGTTCTGAGGGCAAAACTTACGTACGCCGTAGAGCAGGTGAAAGACTGTCTTCTCAATGTGTCAAGAAAACCGTTAAGTTTGGTGGCGGCAGTGTGAGGAATGATTTCATCTGCAGGAGTTGGCCCTACCATCCGCGTACATGGCAATATCAATGCTGAGATTTACAAAAGGCTTCTTCAGCAGCATGTGGTACCAAGATTACACCATAATCTTCATGAATCTCCTATTTTCATAAGCATTACTAAGGAGCGAAAACAAAAGAAAGGTAATCGGTACATAGCCAATGATATTGCATTTAAATTTCTGAAGATTAAAGTTGGCTGGAAGGCACGAAGCCAGAAGAGAGTTACACAAGCGAGAAGTGCGAGAAAAGAAACTGTTAGCATAGAGCTTATTGATACATCTAGCCAACTCACTTGTAAAATGATGTCATCTCGCTGCCAGTCTAATACTGCACTTAAATTCAATTGGTCTAGATATTAGGTTGGTGCAAAAACAATGACGGTTTTTGACGTTAAAAAAATACGTCAAAAACCGTCATTATTTTTTGCACCAACCTAATACTATAGCGAAGAACTCATCCGAATAATTTTACCAAGTAAGTACTTGTAGAAGAATAGGCAGACGGGGGTAACTTTACGGCGTTAGGAAAGTGAGTGAAACAGAGATGCCAGATCAGAACAAATAATATTGCTGATTCTTGCTTGGATTTTATCAAAAGGTTCTAGATATATAACACTTAACAGGAACATTGGAACATATGTGGCAGCAATGATAGACATATAGATATGTAAGATAGATCCTGGAGAGAAGAATTGTCTTGCACGACACACTGAACCAACTTTCTTAACAGTTGACCTAGCAATAAATAAACGACGAAATGAATTTTTTCCCCATTTTTCATAGATTTTTTTTTCTAAAATAGTACATATATATAAATTTCTGTTTTTAAATTTGTCCTAATACATACATTTTCATTGGCGTAATACGCCTCGTGAACCATTTCGCTCGTGGCATATAAATTTAATCCATACTCCATTTGTGTTGACCTTTGCGATCGCCCCAAATATGGGTGACTCGGGTGCGCTGTTTCTAAGTGTAGGGTCAACGTTCACGCTGACAAACAAGTCAGAAATTGATTTTCAAAATTGTTTTTTTTTTTAATTGTAAATAATTCCTTGTAAGTACCTCGAATATCATCCGTACTTACGAAATGTAAATAAAACCCTGATATTTGCTAATTTTTCATTCTGAGTGTTGGAGTTGTTGCGAGGCAAGTTAAACAAATTTTGATTTTAAATTTATAACTTCAAAAGTGCGCCAAAAATTTAATTAAAAAAAAAAAAATTTTGATTTAAAATTTATAATTTCTTGGGTGAATTAATATTTGCGATAAGTAACTTTACATTATTTGATTTAATAGAAAAAATCAAAATTTTGTTAAGACTGACATCAAATTCTGACATTAATTTCGATTAATCGCTGAATTATCAATCAAAGATTCTGGAATTAAAATAGTTTAGAAAAATATAATGATTTTAGATGAGAAAGAAAGAAAATATGACAAAATTCAATTGGTTGCCCCCATGAAAATTAAACAGAAAAAAATAACTTATGGTTTTAACGTTGAGAATTTGATAGCAAACTGTTAATTATTCTATTTCATTATTAATTATTATTATTATTAATTAACGCTACTTAAGTTATGAACCGAAAAGCATTAGCATAAGTCAGTTATGTGCCATGAGTGATACACGCTTAAGCGATCTTCCGATACATACGCAGTAGGTTTCCATTTCTTTCTGCGGTAGACCAGATCCAAGACTATAGAATCCGACATCTCCAGATATTTACAGATTTTATCCCGCAGTAGGTTGCCATTTCTTTCTGTGACCAGTTGCAATCCAGTCTGTCCTGCTATTTACTGCTATGAGGGTAGGGGAGAAGAATATTCATACCTTTCCCAAGGGTATTAGCACGTAAGTGAATGTAATGGATTCGACTGGAATTCGAACTCGGCTCTCCGATTCCTCAATCCGAGCCCCCTAAATGTTTATAATTACGCATTCGCCATTGTAAAATCCCGAAAAGGATTTTTTTTACGGCCCTTAAACATTATCGTACCATAGTTTATCCTCCCACGTTTTCATTTATCCTTGAACAATATGTAGAAATAAACAACTGATTAGTTTTAATTAACAAGAATCCCGAAGTGCAAAAGTAATGGTGCTAATAATTGCACCGAAGAGAAGCTATAAAGTATTTCCTTTAAGTTGTCAGAGAGTTAGAACCAAGAATAAATAATTATACCCCCCTCCTCCTCTAACATTCATATATACAAAAATACTTGTAAAAATGGGAAACAGCAAGACTTGGAAACAACAAATCTAGTATTATTTATTATCTGGTTGTTATGTGATGTTGGAGACACGAGAGACAGGAATACAGAGTAAAATTGTGAGTTTGGGGTCAAATTTAGATCAAATATGAGATTGGAATCTGACAAAAAGATAATATAAAGAATAGGCAAAGTATATACAGTCTTTCCACTTGATCCCTCTTGTGTGTGTATAGGGGAGGGCTTCTGACACAACGAATGAGCAAACCAACTTTTCTTTCTTATTTCTAAAAATTACACATCAATATAATCTGGTAATACTTTAAAAATAGTTTCTGGCATTAGGTATATTTACTTCTACAGGAGCTCTGCTACTTACAAACAGAATCGATTCCTTTTTGTTTCTGTGTAAGTGCGAATTGTTTGTAAATATGTAATACTAAAGGTTTTTAGAATATTACTGTACTTATTATTAAAGTTAAACCAACAATGTCGGTGAATATCAAACCTTTTCTATTATGGGTATTTGTACTTTTATTAACTCGTATCTTCTCTCGTCAATACAGCCATTGTTTTAAACACGTTCTTTCCACTCCTTTTGAAGTTTTGCCGCTCAGTCTGAACAATTTACATTACTACCGCTTACCAAGTCGACAAGAGAATTTAAAGGCTAATTACAGAACTTAGGGAATCGTGTCTTACAGGGTTGGGATTTGTTTTTTTGTTGTTGTTTTTTTACAATTTTAGCAATATATTTTTTCTAATGTTCACCCAATAAAAAGTACGAGTAAAAATGGGAAACAGCAAGACTTGGAAACAACAAAACCAGTATTATTTATTATCTGGTTGTTATGTGATGTTGGAGACACGAGAGACGGTATTACTGAGTAAAATTGAGAGATCGGGGTCAAATGTAGATCTAATTATGAATCAGAATCCGACAGAGGGATAAGATAAAGAATAAGCCAAGTATATAGATTATTTCTAGTATGTGTTTTTGTAGCAGACATAGTGAACCGGAAGTAGATTCGAGGGGCGGTAATCGTGAACGAGACTTGCATACTTCTCGAATTAAGAGAGTTTGTCTCGGTATGGCATGTAGGACTTCAATTTGCGAGAAGACGAGTGCCTCGTTCCGTCTAACGAGAACATCTTGGAAAAAAGAGTGAGTTCTGTCGGGGTACATTGTACGATACGTGCAGTTGTGATAGAACGAACGAGACGGATACAGGGCAGAGAACGACAATAAATACCAAGAAACCGGTGTAGAAGAGAGAATCGACCAATCTGAAATCGCATCCCGCAAGAGAGTCGTTAATTTCTTTTGACCACAGTTTTATAGATGTGTATGAGTTTCCAAATAATTTAGTTGGCAAAATACAAGAAGCGTCCGCGGTTTTCTTACCTCGAATTTTTGTTGAGTGTTAAAAGATTAATGTTACTATTATGGCCGGAAAAGGAAACTAAATTTCCGTTGACGCACGTGTTAACGACTTTTCCGTGTGAACTGCTTGTCCGCTAATGAGAATGTCATGTGTTTGTGTCTGTAGACGAGAAAAGTGGGTTTGATTCTCATTGGTTTAGAATGAGTAAATTAATGATAATTAGAATTGTTATAAATAATTATTTTATTATCATTATTGTTAAAACTGTAATTAATTTTTATTTATGTATTTCTTTATGGACACGCCAAAATGAAAAGTTAAAGGTTAGTGATTTAACAAACCAAAAAATCATATGTTCAATCTTATGGATCGTCTATCCATCACATAACTTTTATTGAAATATATTGTTATGAATTAATTCTTCTATTTTATTATTAGTTATTGTTGTCAATAAATAATGATTTATGAAGGTATGAGCAAAGGACATTAACACAAATTCGTTTATCATCACTCCATTCACTGTTGTAAAATTTTACAAAAGTTTCCTTTCACTTGTCCTAAAGTTTATTCGTCCGCAGATTCATTTACCCGTGAGAAAAAACCCAAGAAATAAACAAATTCAAAAGTTACACTTTAACAATGATCCCAATGTGTAAGAGCATTGACGCTGATAAATAGCACCAAAGAGAAGCCATAAAGTGGGTCTTTTATGTCAAAAGGTGAAGGTTTTCGATTAAATAAGCTAAGAAAAAACAAATACATGCTGAAGTTGCTAAGATCTAGGTATGAATACAGCTGCGACATAAATTTTGTGATATTCTCTTGTTAAGCCTTGTTTTTTGTTTTTTTACTTTCCGTGGTTTCTGGTATCCGCGGCTAACATCAGAAAAAAAACAAACCCACATCATAATTTTCCTTAATATTTCAAAGTACACGAGCACTGATATTGGCGATTTGGATTTGAGAAAGTGGTAAAGTGATTTCTTTAAGCGGAAAGGCGATGGCTCTCGATTAAATAAGCTAAGAAAATATAATATGCTTCCAAGATCTACGCAAGAAAGAATATCTCCATTAGATATCTTTTTACTTCTCAATGTTATAAACATGTTAACAGTTAATGCGAATGTGTCTTGACGACAGAGTTAAGTCAGAGAAATTATCACGCATACTAGTTCGGTTCTCCAATCCTTTGACATTCTTGCGTTAGTGCCAAGCGAAAGTGTTCATGTCCTCAGGCCTGAAGATCTAAAGCAAGATACACATCAAGAAGACCATCCGCCTAGCAACGAGTAAGTCGCTAAGAAAAAAGAGGAAACGTCACGCCAAAGAACTGAAAGAATTATGTTTCAAAATCACACAATGAAAAGACATCAATACCTCATGAAATATATATATATATATATATATATATATATATATATATATATATATATATATATATATATATATATATATATATATATATATATATATATATTTCTAATTCACTACCTCTTCGCGTTGGTACAATTGGTATGACGTTTGCCAGATAACTGTCCGGGTTTCAATTCTCGGTAGAGGATGCGCACTGCTGATGGGTCCCAAATATAGGGCGAAACGTATTTTGTTGAGGTTTCTTCTAGACACGATGAATTACTTAATTATAATTATCTCAAATTCTCCTTAATTTCTATCACTTGTATATCCTTGATGGAGAGGCTTGGGGATAGTAGTCGTGGTTCGTGGGGGCACAGTCCTATGGGTAAAGGAAACTCGGATGTGTTCTACCACGGAATATGGGACCGAGCGGCGCTATATCGAGTCTAATTCGCTACCTCTTCGTCACCGAGGCCTGTTGGTACAGTTGGTATGACTTTTGCCTGATAACGTAACTGTCCGGTTTTCAATTCTCGGTAGAGAGTGCGCACTGCTGATGAGTCCCAAATATAGGACGAAATGGCCGTCCAGTGCTTTCTGCATTCTGTTGAGGTTTTTTCTAGACTCAATGAATTACATTCATTTTTTGTTTTAGCAATTCACTCTTGAAGATGATCTCGGATGAGATTGAAAGTACTTGGGAAAATAAAAAACAAAAAACTACGTCGTCTTCATTAAAGAATTTCATGTCAACATTAAGAAGTCGATCAGAGAATTATATTAGGTTGGTGCAAAAATAATGACGTAATAATGTCGTTTTTTGACGTATTTTTAACGTCAAAAAACGACATTATTACATCATTATTTTTGCACCAACCTAATATAATTATATATATATATATATTCAAGCATGTTTGGTTGAATAATCTGGACATATTACGTTTATATATCTGGCAACTCGTACTCGAAGATTCCCGTCTACTAAGGAGGCTAACCAATCCCTATTACAGACGCTTGCTCAGGCACATTTTTGTTTTACTCAACACACACAGAGCTCACCTGTGGTTTATACTGCAACTATGCTGAGAAGACATTAGTTACGGTTTCTGGGAGAGAGAGTGATATCTCGCGTGATCAACAATTTGAACAAGGCCAGCGTGCCGAAGCCCACGGCCAAGATGACTTGTGGCTTCGTGCTAGCAGAGCTATCGACGTCCTGCAAGATTTCCGTCTACCCAATTTCACTTACAAGGCTTCGGTCAACCCGTGGTGTGGTTTTCAGGCACTTTCCAAAGGTGAGGCACGCTAGAATCGATCTCGATCCCGTCCGATAAGATCAGGAAGTCGCTTTTCTGACAAATCAACTATGGTGAGATTCGAACCCAGGTCTCACGGTAAGAGCAGTTATATATATATATATATATATATATCTATATATATATATATATATATATATACTGATGACATAAAGGCTCAAGAACATATCGGCTGAAATATTGTCTTGCTAACAGTAAGAACAGGAAAAAAGAAAATAAAAATTAATGTCTGAAAAAACAAAAAATTGTAATGTTAATGACTTTTGTCAAAGTAACAAACAAACAATGGTTTTGTTTTCCACAGTTTCAGCTAACCGCGGCGAACACAAGAAATAAATAATTCACAAACTTTACGTAATAATGGCCTCAAAATACCACAGCAGGAATGTTGGTAATTCAGATGTAACAAAGAAAAGCATAAAATTATTTTTAGTAAACAAGATAAACAAAATGTCGACTTAAGAAAATGATGCAAATATATACGGAACAAGTCTATCCATCACATTGCTTTTAATTACAGTGTATTATTATAATGGTATATTATTACCTATTGTTATTAATTTCTTATAGGAGCTATGAGGGGACTGAAACGGGTATATTATATTCATACTAAAGATCTCAAAAAATTTATGTACCTGGTTGGAAGGGGTAGAATTGAATTGACTTTTCCTCTGATAAAAGACAGTTACGATTGTATGACTCTATAGCTGGGGAGCAGTAGTTGTTTCCCTTGAGTTGTCTCTTCTGAATAAAGACTCTTGATTTCATGATAATTTTGCACAAATTAATGACAAGCATTCACATCTCATTTTTGGACAAACAGCTCATGGCAGAAATCTGTCCTGGATAAAAAACTGAGAAAAGAAAGGGGCGCTGAAATAAACCTTGCACCGCTCAGAGATTTATCATCTCTTATTGTGCCTAATTTATAAATTAAACTTTTTCATATGTATGTACAGCGTGGTCCGAAAGTCGTGTCACCACCTATCAAAAAGTAATGAAAACAACAAGTATTAGGTTGGTGCAAAAATAATGACGTTTTCTCACATAGTAACAAATGTGAGAAAACGTCATTATTTTTGCACCAACCTAATAATAATACAAAGCATATGTACTGGATTCAGTTTATTCACTTTCATTGACGCTGCCACACGTCGTGAAGGTCTGTATGACCACCATCATTTTCGTGGCACAAAATGATGGTGTGCCATGTCTGTGATATTTTATGAAGCTCTGCTTTGTTGATTGTTGATGTAAAGGCTCTCCGAAGAGTGCCCTTCAACTAATGGGTATTCTGTTATCGTTCATGTGAAAAACTGTCCTTGATAATACCCCACAGAGCGTTGAAATAGAAAATTATATTATGTAGGTGTTACAAGACTTTCAAACCACACTGTATGTATGTGCATATATATATATATATATATATATATATATATATATATATACACGAGAAAGCAAACATATTATAAAATCGGCTTGGTATTAGCCCCGATTTCAAGAATCGGCTGGGGGTCTTGTAACATATTCACTGCAAGGGGGGGGTACCAAGTACGGTAAATTTGTTTAAAATACTAGCTATGCTGACAAAAACTTCATTCAAGTCGTACGAAGAGGATAAAATGGTTATTCGTCTAAAACAGGGATTCCGTGCGCACAACCCAAAGGGGGTGAATTTGAAGGTTTGGTAGGGGGGAGTAATTTAGAATTTCGGGGAGGTAACCGAAAAGGATTTTCTGGTTGAGGACTGAGTTGTGCTAAAGTTGAAGTGATAAACTCTAAAATTCTTCAGATATTTCATTTTTTTTATTTTTAGCTATCTTTGAAGTAAAATTTTGCGTACCTATTAATTTGAAGTATTTAATGTAAAATGTCTAAAGTCGGATGGAGAAAGAAGGCTTACGGTTCATTAGCTGCGTGAATATTGTAAATCAATGCTTCTCAAGCTTTTCTTCTCCAGTGATCCCCTATTGTTTTTAAATTTTCGCAGGCAGGCGCCACTTATATTAAAATTGCACTGGTGTGTGGAGCAGAGTTAAAGCAACAGAGTTAGTGTTACGTGTTTATCTTTTACTGTATTTTTACAGCACCAATCATCGGAAGTAAGCTGCGGCGGGAACAGCAAAGCAGTGGTCTCTGTGACAGACCATAAAAGCTATCGGACTTTAACTTACTGCTTTTAGCTCTATGTACACATAGCAATTGCAACTAAATGTTTAAAATACATCTAAAAATGTAAATATATGTGCAAAAACGTACCGTAATCATTTGTGTTTTGATTGCTAAGGAATATAAGACCTAGACCCTCTGCTTTTATTATAAAAAACAGAGAAATTCCAAGGAAAAAAGTTTATTTTTATGTATGAAACGCACCTGAGCAAAGAAAATTACTAAAACTTGTGAAAATGGAAGAGAAAAAAATTGTGATTCGTAAGCATTAAGAAAACATCAAAGTCGGTAATTGTTTGTTTGCAAAACTTGCGACAGGTGTTTATTGCGAAATAGTCATTAATTGCCTTTGATTAAAAAAAATATGTTTCTGATGCTTTTTATTTTGAAATTATGTATCATTATGTATTTTTCCGTAAATTAAATAATATTTTTACCTTTGAATGATTTTCAAACTCATGTAGGTGTCTTGACTCAACGAAATCCAGAAAAAAAAAGTACGGAAACGTACGGCATTTAGAGAAACATGAAAGATTTATTTCCCTTTGTTGCAATACGCCATTAAGTAGATATTATTTCTCTGGGAAACAAATAAATTCAATTTGACCAAATTTTGCCTGTTTTGAGCCCTGGAAAAAATTGGATTAGGTTCAAAACTAAAGTAAAGAGGCAGCAGACTTTTGGACACGATTTTAGACGAATAACTCTGCATCTTATACACACGGGATTACGGTATATAAAACGTATGTTGTTCTAACCAGGGTCCAAAAGGTTAAATCATCTTCCTGTCCAGCTCAAATTATAACACCTCTCCATAACTCCTGTAAACACTTACTATATCCCCAAGAGCTCATGGAGACCCCAAGGGAGTTTTACCACCAACATTTAGATTTTAGAATTACTGTTGTAAACGATCAAATGAAGCGATATGATTCTGGCACGAGCCAAACGGAAGGCCAGAATTTTATGTTCGAAGTTAGCGGAGAAAGCCCGCCGAGAAAATAAGTATATACTACGACCGCATTAATCGCGTTTAAGTTCCTACAGGTGGTGAAATCAGCAGGTATTAGCAGTTAAGTATAAATATTTTTACGGTGCATCGCCAACCCATCTGATGACAGAAGGGACTCAACTGCCTATCACGAAGAAATATAATCGACTCATGCAATAAGACAACAGTAAATGATTTTTTTTCAAAAATTAAATCAATCTCCCCAACCCTGATAATGACAATAATATCACGAAGACGCTAGGGACTACTGAGAGTTAAAGAAAATTAAAAGATTTCAGCAGAAACCGGAAACAAGTGTCAAACTTCTACTGCTTTTTAAAAGACAGGAGAGGAGTGTGAACCGGACATAAAATATTAGTAATTTAACAAAACCTTTTTTTAATTCTGCTTTTCCTTTCAAGATCTGATAACTCAGATTTTAATGACTTTGAAGAAATTTAAACTGATTAATTTATCTTTATATCATTTTTTTTAACACTAATGTTCACCTAATACAAAGCCCAAGAGCCACTCAAGGTAGAGGGTTACTATGTGGGCTTATATTAGCGTAGGTAAGAAAAAGCATTAGGAATATAAGGTTGAAGCAGATTTTAGAAGGAACCGGAAACCCAACCCAAATAAAAAAAAAAAAAAACACGGGATAAACCTATACCCCTTTTCAAAAGACCGGGGAGGAGTGTGAACCGAACGATAGACGAACCCATCTACTCCTATTAAAATTCTCAAAATACTATTAATAATATATATGTATGTATGTATGTATGTGTGTGTGTGATGTGATAGTATCCGAAAAATGTGAAGATAATGAGATAAAGTGGAAAGGAAAAGCGTTTGGCCAAGAGAAGGTCTGCTACTTTGCAAATCAAAATGGAAGACAAAACTAAGTATCAGGAAAATGCATTAGAATCTCTGATGATAAGAGGAGGCTATACACAAATGGGGAAGAGAAAGGGACTTTTATGTTTTATTCTAATCTGAAGAAGCCAAAAGCAGCTGATGTTCTCGGCGAAACGCGTCGTTCATAGCTCTTGCACACTGCTTTATATATACTTGATATACATAAACTTACATAATTTCATCTACACGATGTTCCAAAAGTCGAATTACCATTGATAACTTTGTAAATTTTATATTTATTTACCAAATGTAACCATGTTTCTGCGTGTGACAATATATTATTAGGAAATTTTATTTGTCGAATTATGGAAGATGACGTCATGCAAATTTTCCCTGATTGATATTTCACAAGTGTATATTTTCTGCTAATTGTCGCGTAACTTTTGGAACACCCTGTATGTTAAGGCGAATAGAATTCTTGTCAATAAAAGTGCTCAGTAAATGCCTGAAAACATGACATGGTTCAGATTAAAGCAAAAAAAAATGAGCATGAAGCGATTTTTACATTTTTTTTTTTTAAAGTAAAATTTCACCCTCCTCAAATTTTTAAGTAAATTTTGCTTTGCATTAGGTCCCTGCTCTTGGTCCTTACAAATTTTAATTCATTATTAAGTAGGAAATAAAGCTCAAATTTGATAATTTCCTAAGTTCGGGCTCTGCTCATGTCACCTGAGGCTTATAAAAAAAAAAAAAAAATGAAGCGACTCGTTGCGCCAGACCGGAATAAACAACTATTCTAATCGCGAATATAAATTAATTTATATCTGCACATTGACGCGTGAATAATATATACAGAGTGGACCAAAAGTTTTGTCAACCCTCTACCCTCTCTTGCAAACTGTAGGAGCTCATGTCAGCCATCCGAGACAGAAAATTATATTATAGGGATGACAAGACATTCGGATCACCCTGTATATTGCTTCAAACGTTACTTTTTTTTTTTAGTGGATACCCGTGTCTGAAGTAGACGTCCTATTTTTATTTTAAACTGTGTGCATTACCTCTATCATACTGCACAGAAATTTTATAAAGTTGTTTTCACGAGTGCGCAGGCCGATAGAGGTAATACACATTTAAAAAGGACGTTTATTTTAAACACGAGTATCCACTAAAAATTACGTTTGAAGTGATAAAAAATATCGAATTATAAATTCATTAATTCTTAAAATATATGCACACATACACGCACATTAGGACTTTTTTGCCACCACAACAGACGTCTTCACAAAGGACTAAAAAAATACAAAACGAAACAAAAAACAAAAGTCTGATAAACAGATCTCCACTCAGACCTATGTTTAAAGCAGATCTAGTCACTCACCTCCACTTATGTCTGTCTTTTACCCCTACCCCGACTTATTCACCACATAAGCGCTCCCCTCCCAGTTTCCCTTCGAAATGACCTCGAGCCAGAAAGGGGTAAAGGTCCAACCAGAATCAGCTGATGGTGTCAAAACCCACTGAACATGCCCGGGGCTTAAAGACGTGGGTGGAGCGGGCGTTGACAGAAAGTAAAAACACTAGTAGTAAAAGCCGCCCTGCCCTTCTCCGACTTATCTGAAGCATGCTAAAGCAGGACGAAGAGGATTCCCCCAGCCCCCAAACTTAAAAACAAAACACACAAAAAGAGTAAAATAAGTAAAAGGTAGTCAGAAGTTACAGAAGAATAAAGAGAGAAGCTAAAAACGACAAGGACGTGGCGCTAAGATGGCGACGAAAGATGAAATGATTGGCGGGGGTGAAAGGAAAAACCTGAAGAGATAAGTTAATGAATATGTATTTTTCAAGAGGCTGGTTTAACTGGCGGAGAGGTGAGGACGAGAGACTTAAAAAATGTTAAAAAAAAAAAAAAAAAAAAAAAAAAAAAAAAATCGACAGATATAAATAAAAACACGAAAATAATATAAAAATATATTTAAGAAGAAAAAAAATGTTAAGATGACACGTAGATTTTTTTTAAAAACTTTTTTCACTATTATTATTTTATTACTTATTCTATACATGACTCTTTTTAACACAACATTCTGGGTCGATACACTCTTCTTACCTTATTTTTACTGTACAAGTTTTATTCCAACTTAATACTTTTTATCACAACATTGATTCAGTCGACTTATGCACGAGTATATACGGTACTAGTTTTGCTCCATTGTTGCTTTTTATCCCATTGCACTTCATTACTTTTATTTTATTCAGTCAGTCAGTTATGTGCCATACGTGAGACACGTTTAGGCGATCTTTCGATACATGATTGACAAGGCAGATTTTTCCAGCAGTAGGTTGCCATTTCTTTCTGCGGTAGACTAGTTGCCATCCAAGGTTATTTACCCATAGCTGGTGGCGGGGAGAAGAGTATTCATACTTTTCCCAAGGGTATTAGCATGTAAGTAACTTAACTGGAATTCGAACTCGGTTCTCCGATTCCTCAAACCGAGCCGTTATCCATTACTTCACCGTTGTAGCTTTTTTTATTATAACAGTAACACACTCTTTATTATTACTCTAATTAGTTTTAACATCTTATTGTTACTTTTTTCGATACACTATCATTTGATTACTTAGCTAATCTAAAGAGTAGAAATATTTAGTAAAAGAATTACTGACTGGAAAAGACCAGAAGTGGGAGAAGCTTTCTTTATGTTAATATAGCATTTGCCACCGGAAGTGTTAGCCATGGGAAAGGTTTTCCTGCAATCTTAAACTTCAAAATAGCAAGCTACGGTAGGTCATAAATGATAAATAACTGCTGAGAGTAAGAAATGACAGAAAGCAGTGGAGAGCTATGATCATAACATTTTTAAAAGGATATAGAACCTACAAGTTTGGGCAAATGAGTAGAGGAAAAAAGAGCAAAAGAAGAAAGAAGGCTCATAAAGGAAAAAGTATTGCCGAGAAATACAAGGAAACCTGGTTTAGAAAAATAATTGGCTCTGTAGCGTCTGTGACCATGATAACGATACCCGTAACCATACAGAGGGGAAAATATGTACTGCAGCCATAACAAGAATGATGTACCGAATGATGGAACCGATATGTCATCAATTTGATTTTGAATTCAGCGATGTGCTTCTCAACTATGTTGTCCTAGAAAGACGAAAGAGTCTAGTCTGTCCTGTTATTTAACTCATAGCTGGAAGGAAAACGGTCCCATGCCTTTTCCAAGGAAATTAATGCAAAGCAAACATCTTGAATTCGGTCTGCCTATTCTATATTCCTGCACTGATAACTGTTATCCTACCAGCACAATCCAAAATGCATTAATAATAATTCTGAAAGTGAACAGTCAGACAGCTTTTAGACGTCAATATAACCCTATACTAGTTTTATGTTCCGGGTCCCTTAATGACATAGGCTATCATAGCACTCCACAACTTCCTTTTTTTGCAACTCGAAGAAAAACAATGTTTGCCTTTTTACCATTCCTCTTTTGTTCCCTCTCGCAAATCCTTCCACACAAACTTCTTAAGTAGGTTACTTTCTGTTTGACCTCAGACCCACTCACTTTCAATATGTCCTGTGAGTGTTAAATTCTCCAAGCCCTCTTTCCTCATTATGCGTTCCAGGAATTTCATCTGTCTCTTTCTGGTTTTAAGTATATGTCCTTTTAATCCTTGTTTTCCTGAAAAACTCCCAGATTCTCACATGGTATATCTACTTTATTCTCAGCATCTGTCTGTAGAACCACAAGTAGTAGCTTCAACTTTCTTATCCATCGGTAGCGTAGCTTCCCTCTGTCTTTTCTATAAATACGTTCATAATAATTGTTCTGACGAACTTTCCTCGTAGAGACGTTGACGTATTATGGTGGCTGTAGTAAGAAAGAATGTGTTGTTTTGGTGTGAGGAATACTGTGGTATGTTTGGCTCAGTAATTGTGGTTAGCTAAGTTAAAGATGAGACAAAGTGAAGATCAGCTTTCTCCCATCCTCCCTTTTGACCTTGTGCCACTTTTTTTCAAAATAAATATGACTTTTCTCGTTGATACCAAGATTTGATGAATTTAAGCGCAGTTCTAGATTGGAGACAAGTTCTCGTCATTTTACAGTTGAGATGACGAGATGGAACCGAAATTTTATGCTAACAGTTTCTTCTCTCGCACATCAAGTTTTGGAACTCTTTTTTGTCAGTTTCTTGCTTTTCAGTCAAATTTAATCTTCAAGAATTTAAATGCAATTTCAATCGTTATCTACTGTCTTCTTAATTCCTATTATTTCAGTGTTCTCTCTCCTTAGTAATGTTTTCATTTTCTCACATCAGTAACTTCGTGCGTCTTAGTAGCGATTTTGTTTTGCTTAGGGTGAAATAATTATCTATCTATTTTGGAGGATATTACATAGCAGTTCAGCACTCTTCTTTGTTTTTAAGGACATTTTCCTAGCTCTTAATACTTTGCTTAGTTTCTGAAAGGCATGATGACATTGTCCAGTATTCATTCCCATAAAGGAGATTGGATATTACATAGCAGTTCAGCACTCTTTTCTTTTTTCTCTCCATTTTTCGTTATTTCAATGTACTTTCAGATTTCTGTCACAGTTTTCCATTGTTACTCCAATACCTAGATAGTTGATTTTTTGTACCCACTTGAAATTGTCTTTTGGGGGGGGGTAATTAATTTTTGATGATTATCATAGACCTTCCTTAGGTCGTGGCACTCTCAGAATCTAGAAATATTGATTTGTTATCGTTTTATAAAGGGAGTGGATCCTATTTATAATATCGATACAACTTCAAATCGACCCCTGAGTTATTGGTTTTGCGTACAAAAACAGACTTTACAAAAAGATTTTGTGGGACCCCACCTCTGTTGTGAAGTATAGACGTTTTTCAATAATTATTTAATGGCCTCTGAAAAAAATTGTCTCGCAAACAACTATTTGTTGGACTCATCTGAATCCGAGTATAAATAAGACACAAAACATGGAATTTAAATAAACGAAATTTGATGAATGAACTATTGAGAGAGAGAGAGAGAGAGAGAGAGAGAGAGATAGTTCAATCTTCAGTGGGGTGGGGAAACGAACATGACCCAGCTGGGGCGTCCTCATCTACGACGTACTACATCTTGGAGCAAGAAGAAAGAGGAAGGAAATATTTGTCTTTTTATAGACCTTAAACACTGCCGCCTAATGGGCGTTTGACGAAGCCAATGTGGTAATACAATTTCTGGTTGCTTTATTATTAGCATCATGGGAAAATGTATTTCATTATTATTATTATTGATCTTATTTCATTTTCCCACAATTTATTTTAAATATCGAACAAACGGATGTACACATTTGGAAATAAAGAATTAAAAAAATGACATACAGTAATAAAAGTACAGTGAGTCCCCACCGTATTCACGGGGGGGTTAGGAACCAGAACCGGCCGCGAATACTTGTAAGCACCCCCGGCCAAAAAAAAGTGCTTATAAGTACATATTTTGATTGTTAAAACCTCATACGCCTTGGACTTTCATCCTAAACACTTTAAGATTTCAGGCCTTTTTTAAAACATTTAAAAAAAATAATATTGGTGACCATACACTTAGCTAAATTTTCTTTCATACGTACAATAACCGTTTTTAATTAAGCACAGATCGATACAACCATTAAAAATACTGTATAAAATATGTGTAACAAGACAAAATATAAAGTTTAAAACATTTTCTAAAAACAGAACTGTGATGATGTCCCCAGACTTAGCATAAGCCACTTTTAAGACCCCAGCCGCAGCCCCTAGCAAAGAACAAAGCCCAAGCACTACGCATGTTTTTGCATTTGTTTTTTTTTACAATGAAGATGTACAATTCAGTCAATTCTTACCATAAAAATGGACTGTGATATGTTTTAAGTCACTTAAATAATAGGAAAATAATCCAAGAATATTTTAAACATTTTCTATAAAAAAAATACGTGAATCGAGGGAGATCTCGGCGAATAATTTACATATGTTCTTCAGAAAAACACGCGAATATTCGGAGTTTTCGCGAATAACAAATACACTTGTTCTAAAGAAAAATCCGCGAATGTGTGATCCCATGAAAGCTGAAATGCGAATAGGTGGGAGCTCACTGTATGTGAATTACAAACAATGCTAACTTTTATTTTCATGCTCGAAATGTAAACAGAGGAATTTTTAAGGAATTAATAGATTTTATTTTTAATTCGACAATATTTCATATTATTTTAAACTCTATATTTCATTGGATACACGTGTTTGAGTAGACACCCTGTTTTTTTCTTTTGTTTTTAACACTGTCAATTACATCTACTGGCCTGTGCATTCGAGATTCTTAATGAAGAGAATTACTAACCTTACTGTGAGTGATAAAATAAGTTAATAATATTTTTTAGGAGAAACTTTTAACGACATTAGGGTACCACTACTAGTTTGAAACGGCTTTGTTTCAATTGCTGAATCGGGATATTTTCTTTTGTTGTAGTTTGATTGGCTGGTTGGTTTTTTTTTCACGGATTATCAACCCTTTGTGGGTTATTTAAAGCCGAAAACTATTTTGGATGTTGACAATGTAGGCAGAACGGGTCAAAGGTTGGAGACTACACTTAGTATGCGCCGCGCTTGGCCGGCTCTATACCCCTTAATGGCCAGTCAGTGAAGTGTCGTCTGAATCGATACAGTCAACTCGTAGACGACGCTAAGATGTATCGTAGGAAATGAAAGTAGCCTTGTGATTGAAGACAGCTTTTTGCGACATTGACTAGTTTTCCTTTTCAAGTTTCAAGAGAAGACTTTTAACACGTCTATATTTTGTTAGCATTTTACAATATTAAAATTACATTTACAGAAGTTCATTTTAAAAACACAACAAAATAAAAACTCCATTTACGTTCTTCTGACTTATTTTTATCTGTCTTTATTTTTTAATTATAAATGTTTGGTTAATTATTCATTTCGACGGCTCGATACCACTAAGGTCACCCCGTATTTACTTATATACTGGTCCACTGTTTTACTGAAAAATAATTTTACACTGTATTCCGACAGCTAGACCCTTAATTTATTCAACGGATTTACTTTATTTTACATTCACCGTCGTTAGTGAAGAATATCATCACAAATAATAGTGTTGATGTAGAATGGACATGTTCTCAGTGCTGAGTAAGGCTAATACCCTGAAGAAGACACTTGAAGCAACAGAAAGTCGGTTCTACAGACGGTTGCTAAGGACACCATGGATGGGATATGTTAGCAACGACAAAGTTTTAAAGAAAAATTGAAACAAAATGGATATTTATACTTATCAGGAAGAGAGAAAATTTCTTGGGCACATAATGAGAAAAGAGGGCTTAGAAAATCTAATACGTACAGGACAGAGGAAAACAACGCATAACAGTCTTAGTGAGCTTGAATAAATATATGGCGGAACAGAGTTTAGGAGAAATAACAAAAAGACAAAATTTATGAAGAGATACAAATGACGGGCAATTGTGGAGAGCCGTGATCGCCTACGTCCTGAGGGGACATGGAACATAAAGAAGATAGATTAAGAGCTTTTTCAAACATTTTACTTGATAGACCTCTTGTTGAAAAATTTAATTTCCATTCAACTAAATAAATTAATCAAATATAAGTCCCAAAAGACGAAAAAGGAACTAGTAAATTCTAAATACTAATGCGCTTTTATTTATTGAATTATTTCTTAACTATTAGGTTGGTACAAAAATAATGACGTATTTTTTAACGTCAAAAAACGACATTATCACGTCATTATTTTTGCACCAACCTAATAGCTTAAAAGCCGTCATATCCGGCAGCATTTAAGCTAGCTCCTGCGGAAGGCGCTTGATTGAGCCTTCATCGCAATAGGTAGGGAGGAGTAGATGCGATAGGCAACAATAAACAAACAGAAAGTCTCAGAATTGATCGCTGCATTTGAGTATTGCATTAATATTTAAGCTTAGCTTTTCAAAGTTCAAGGATAATTCTTCTGCCGCCATTTAATTTAAAGACAATTTGATGTACGTCGGTTCTTACTTTCCGTACAAACAATTATTTTTATTTCCTGGGTGACTTTCGCTGGATTTCGCAGTTAATTTCCATTATTCCTAAATTTATTTCCAAATTATAAAAACTGTTATCGTACAAAAAATTCGACGCAAAAAATCACGTAAGAAAATCGCCGGAAACAATCACAGGAATGAAAACTTGGGAATCCAAAATTTCAGGACTGAGGATCCGGATCCGGCCCGGAATGTTTTTAATTTGGTCACAGAGTTGGTCTGATTCCAAAATGGTATGATATGTTGGGCTCCGGCTTCTAAGAGTAAAGTTGAAAAGTGTGACACAGTGACACACTGACATTCGCATTTATTATATAGAAGAAGATGGGCCATTGAAAGTTAGAGAGTTGTGTCCCTTTAATTGAAAAAGTGTGACACATAGAAACACTGACATTCGTATTTATTATATAGATGAGAACGGAAAAATGACGAATATTAAGTTTACGAATGGCAATGCCTTATCATCCAGTGGAATAAATAATACGTTGTGTTTGTGGGTTGCCCGCCACATAACTTTGCTAGGTTCGTCATGAAGTCTTTAGGTAAGGCTGTCAGACAATTATAAAAACGAGACACTTCTTGTCTTTTCTCTCTTTTTCTTCTAGCATGCGTTAGAAGTAACTCCAAGTGGGTCCTTCTCCCGGGAATGGGGATATCTTTCCCTTTAGTGACTGAATTTACACACATGAATATGTGTGCGTATCACCAACACAATTCCTAAGTTTTAATGTTTTCTTTCTTCTGAATGCATACCAGTGTATTTTCTCTCCGTTGTTACTCAGTTATATAAAAGCAAAAATTATAAAGTATCATCTCGATAACATTAATTCCATTTCCATACACCCGTCAGTTACATGTGTGTAAACCTTCCTGGACACTGTAGTCTAACTAGGAGGAGGACTGCAACATATTACATTGCGTCAACGTGAGAAAGTAGACCGGCGATCATTTGCAGCTCGTTTTCTGATTTTAAATTTTAATTTTCTTAACATTCAGATTACGTACAGTTTATTCTTACGGTGTCTTTATTAAAACAAGCCAAAAATACTATTCAAGAAAAATCCCATTTATTTGTTCTTTCTCTTAAAATGTTAAGGCCTTTTCTGCAGTTATCAAGACGATTGCTTTTCAAACGTTGTATTTGATAGTCGGCTTGCAGCAAAATTCAATTTGCATTCACCCACACATAAATCAAATATAAAATTACAAAACAATTTACCAGTGTTTAACAAAATTGACATGAGAAACGAAAATTGTCTTCTGCTATGTGCTGTGACCCTTCGGGACATTGGCTGTCATGGTTCTCCACAATCAGAAAGGAACCTCTTCTTCTACAATGTACTGAGTTACTTCAGGACGTTGGCAATCAAGGTTCTCCACAATGAGAAAATAACCTCCTCTTATGCAACGTCCATTGTCCCTTCAGGACATTGGCGATCATTCGCAATAAGAAAATAGCTACGTCTTTTTTTTTTTTTGCTATGTGTCGTGTTCCTTCAGGATTTTGGCGATTATAGCTCTCCATATTGCAGCAGTAGGAGAGGTTCTTTTCCCAATGTGCCGAGTTGTTTCAAGACGTTGGCGATCATGGCTCTCTACAATGAGAAAACAACCTATTTTTTCTTCTGCAATGTGCCGTGTCTCTTCAGGACGTTGGCGATCATGGCTCCCCACTATGAGAAAAAAAAAACAACAAAAAACAAACTCTTCTGCAATGTGCCCAGTTGCTTCAGGAGATTGGCGATCATGGTTATCCACAATGAGGAAAGAACTTGTTCTTCTTCTCCAATGTACCGTGTCCCTTCAAGACGTTGGCGATAAACGGTTCTCAACAATGAAGAAAAAAACATCTGCTATGTTTTATATTTATATTATCTTAAACTGATTAGAGACAAAGAAAACATACTACTCTTAGTATTGATTTGCCGACCCATGCTGGTAGGATATGACACAAGGTCAGTTTAATGCTGGAAACCCGAGCAGAGACAGAGTTACGTTCTGTCCGAAGAGAGAGACACAAATGAGAAACAAAATACAGTTTCTGCCTATATTTCTGAGATGAGGTGTTGTAATTATTTAAATTATTCGGACTGTTGACCTCATTTTTATTGTCATATTCACAACGTTTCGGCCGTTGTACGCTCCGGCCTTTTTCAGTTGAATGGAATTTAGAACTGAACCCTTTATTTCGTCCACCGGGGCAGATTGTTCTAGTTCCACGTGCCATGCCTATACCGGATGTCGCAGTTACCTCAACTCTCCAAGTCTTTGTTCATCATTGCAGTAGTCAGTTATCCACTGGGCTATGTGTTCTTGAGGATCAGATCTTCAAGACACATGACCCAGTGAATAAAAGCGTTGGTTGGATCCAGTGACTTGCACCAAAGAGTTGTGAGCTCAATACCTGGCTACTGCAGTGGTGAACAAAATCTTCGACAGTTGAGTTAAACTGAAACATCCGGAAGAGGCATGACACGTGAAACTAGAACAATCTACCCTGGTGAACAAAATAAAGGGTTCAGTTCGAAATTCACCTGAAGAAGGCCGAAGCGTTCAACAACCGAAACGTTGTGCATATGGCAATAAACATGAGGACAACAGCCCGAACAATGTAAATAAAATGCAGTTCATCCATCCGAGAACAGATACTACACTTTGATCTCAGCCTGATGACCAAGGAATGAAGAAAAACGCAACTAGAGTAGCACTGGCTGTTCGGTCAATGAATGCCAAATGTTTCCTTATAAGGAAACAGCTAATATTATCATAACCATACATTAATTTCAAAGATTTATATTATCTTAAACTGATTCGAGTTCAGGTCAGGGGTAGGCCTGCTGCTGGTAACATGTAACCCAGTAAAACCTGCAGCATAGACAAGATCTAAACAAGATCCCCGACTAGGTTTTCTGCTAGCGAGGAGAGCGGCATGTCATTCCATAGAACGAAAAAAACTGCCAAAGTTGACTGATGTTACCTCCAGCATCCTGACTTCAGAGTTTCGTAGACGGACGCCCCGGGAATTACTCCGTCCAATTGTCAGAGGGTATCAGCAATTGACTGCTTATTTTTCAGATTTTTCTTTTTTATATGCACTTTTCATCGGTGCAAGTTTTTTTTAGAGCTAAGATGAGGTTTCAAGACTTGAATGACTAGAGACGGTGCCTTGGTGAAAACACTCGGTGTACATAAATTACCCTGAGTTCGGCGTCAGGAAGAGCACCTGATCTTGTAAAACCTTGCTTCAAATCATTATGAGAAATCCTTTGTCAGGCAGGATTCACCTTGTTTTGTGTGAATTTAATCTCGGTCCTGCCTCAAAAAGATATAAAAAATAAAATAAAATAAAATAAAAATAAAACACGGCTGTGTATGGTTCACGAAATAATCGAATGTGAAATATCAAAATATTTTTGTTACCTTTACACTTACTACTTCCACCAATCAAAGACTCAAGAGCCACACAAGTTAGAGGTTTTAAGGAGGTGAGTGGTAAAAGAAGATAGAAGGGAGTGAAAATGATGAAAATAAGAAGGACAGATACGATTGGGCTTTGACTTGAAGGGGTTAAGATTATATTGCACAGGAAAGCATTCTTGCGGAATTATGTCCCACAAAGTAGCAATTATCTGGAAAAATCTATCGTCCTAATTACAATTGAGAGGCTTACGGCTACATGAGGCTGAAACACTGGTTCCCGTACGATCACCGAAGTTAAGCAGCATCTAAATGGGGCGGGGGGCGCTGGGGAATACTAAATGCTGTAAGTTGGGATGTACGAGTGGTGTAATGGATAATGACTCGGAATTGTTAATTGGAGAGCCAAGTTCCAATTCCAGTTGGGTTCGTTATATTCACTTACACGCAAATATCCTCCCCCAGCTATGGGTTAATTAGTAAAACTTGTATCACTACAATCATTATTATCTAAAAAAAAAAAAAATAATAATCTGATAATCTAAAAATATTTTCTGGCTTTAAATAAGCTGCAAACGGTTGATAAACCGTAAAAAACAAATTGATAAATTACAATTGGAATATGGAGGAAACATGGTTGATTCAAATCTGGAGACGTAGCAAGAGGAGTCCTCTCTAAACCAGTAAAATGGTTCTAAAGTGTTCGTGTAAACAGTAACCATGAAATAGCAATGGGGTAGCGGTTATGATTGCAACCTAGCGCCGTTTTGATAAGTGGATGTGGAGGGGAGAATATCTTCTTCAGTAAGGTCCAGTGCCGGATTTACCATAAATGTGCTGAAGCAGAGGGTCCTGTAGTAGGGGAAGCATCTTCCTTCCATGTCTGTGTAGGCAGGCCGGGTCTATCTCCCTACAGGGCCCAAGTAAGGGACATCATAACTTTACTAACACAGGGCCTCATTTGTCCTAAACCCGGTGCTGGTAAGGCCGTATAAAGGATTTTAAATTCTGTCATGTCTGGAATGTGAAGTAATAGTTCATTTTCGGTCTTATCTGAAACTTGTAAAGAAAAAGCATGGTAGGAGGAGTCGGGTACTTCCTGTAGTGGTACAAGAGGACCGACCATTTTTCCAGCATCTTTAGCGATGGATCGTATGTACAAGTTTCATCTGAGGTCTGAAGAAAACCTCAGTCTCAACAGACGTTCAAAACATGGAAACGCGTTGACACTGTAGAGAACCGTATGTGTTTGCGTGTTGTTGTATTAGAAACACGTGTGTAACTCCTGGTAGAATGTTAAAAGGTCCAATTACAAAAAAATGGCGGGACTTGAATTAAGTCCAACTGAAGATAAAGAAGACAAACAAGACCTATATATATATATATATATATATATATATATATGTGTGTGTGTGTGTGTGTGTGTGTGTGTGTGTGTGTGTGTGTAAACAAATATATGTATTAAACAAAACAAACTTACAATGGGCAATAACATTTGTGTGCGTGTAAACATTGGTGTCTGTTCTTTGGTGAATGTTCGTACGTACGTGTATGTGTGTACAATGTTCATGACGTCTCCCACAAATGGGAAGACGCGGATCTTCTAAGAGAGCTTACATTGTAGTCGCTGAAATGAAGAAATGAAAAAGAGAACGAGGCGAGAAGTCGCCCAGTATTTATAGTATAGGGAGAATGACCCCTAGTGACAATTTGGGAATTAATGAGAAGCTAACACCGACAACACTATAAACCGGTTATTGTAACTGGAAAAAACTCGGGGGTCTGATCGGCCACGAGGAGATGATATGACGTTGGTTTTTAAGGTATTATATAAAAATATATATTTATTCATTCGTTTATGTATTTGTTCACTTGCTTTAATGTTAGTACAGCGTCCCCCAGACTATGGGATCCTGGACTGCAGCCCACTTAGCCCATATGTAAATCTAGTAGAGAGTTACATAGATTCTTGTGTTTTTATATTGATAAATACGGGGCAATTTTTGTATGAAATTTTCACATTCCACCGTAAATATGGATACTGGTTGTCTTGTTTGATTCTAGCAGACGAAACTGAAGATATTCCACCGATTGTTCACCAAACACTTAGAACAGGCGGCCTTTAGATGTTAATATATTTTTTTTAAATTCTAGATTCTTTCAGCATGAAATAAAAGTAATCGCATTGCATGTGTGGTTTTTGTTATTACGAATAGTTATAATGCCAACAAGTAATTTTAAAATTGGTTATGTTTGTACGGGTGTTTATACCGTCTAAAAAATGTGATATTAGTTTTCAATTTCTACTTATGGGTGTGTTTGTTTGTTACCCTAACGCCCCACCCACAAAAATAATAACTAAGATGCAAAAAATAACAATAAAATAACAATAAAAACAACATAACAATATGAGGGAACATTTTATTAGGTAAAGAGCATAAAAACCTAACTTGGAAAAATTTATAATCCAATTTGCAAGTATTATAGTAAACTATACAAAAAATCTTACTTATTATAAAACGCAGATTGTGTGTGTGTGTGTGTTTGTACGTTTATATTAGGTTGGTTCAAAAATAATGTCGGTTTCTCACATGTTACTTTTATATATGATTTCTGAATTAATTCATTGATATATATAGCCATGTTATATATCATTTTGAAGCGCGTTTTTCGCTCTATCGAATCGTGTTATTCGTTACCGTTCTCAATCTCTTCATTCATTTTTTGTAGGCTTTTCGACAGCATGGACAAAATTCAAATCCGCACGATTTTCTTGTTCCAGTTCAAACTAGGCCGAAAAGCTGCCGAGACAGCCTGTGATATCAATGATGCGTTTGGCCCAGGAACCACTAACGAACGTGTGGCACAACGGTGGTTCAAGAAATTTCGCAATGGTGACGAGAGCCTCGAAGATGAAGACGATTGCGGCCGGCCGACTGCGGTTGATAACGAACATTTGAAAGCCTTAATTGAAGCCGATCCTCGCAAAACCACACGAGAAGTTGCTGTTGAACTCGAGGTCGACCACTCAACAGTCGTTCGCCATTTAAAGCAAATAGGGAAGTAAAAAAAAATGGATAAATGGGTGCCGCATGAATTGAACGATAATAAAAAAATCGTCGTTTTGAGGTGTCTTCTACGCTCCTTCTGCGCAACAAAAACGACCAATTTCTCGAGCGGATTGTGACATGTGATGAGAAGTGGATCCTCTACGACAACCGGCGACGTTCGGCACAGTGGTTGGATGCCGGAGAAGCTCCACAACACTTCCCGAAGCCGAAATTGCACCAAAAAAAGGTTATGGTGACTGTTTGGTGGTCTGCTGTCGGTCTCATCCATCACAGCTTCTTGAATCCGGGCGAAACGAGAAGTAATGCCGACAAATTGACGAAATGCACCAGAAGCTCCAACTTATGTGCCCGAGATTGGTCAATAGGAAGGGACCAATTCTCCTCCATGACAACGCTCGCCCGCATATTGCTCAACTGACCCTGCAGAAGCTGAACGAATTGGGCTACGAGACTCTGCCTCATCCGCCATATTCACCGGACCTCTCGCCCACCGATTATCACTTTTTCAAGCATCTCGACAACAATATATTGGATCGGATTTCCTACATTTTTCAACCGATTTCAACAAAACTTCACAGGACTACGTAAAATTACCTTGCGGTGGTTCTGACATCGCCAAAATTTGGAAAAACACAATTGTTTTTGCACGAAATCAATTTGAAAACACGATTAAGAGGCATTAATAAAAGGGGGACAACTCATATCGAGTTATACTTATTAATATCGAGTTATCGAGTTATACTTATTATAAAACCCAGGTTGGTTGTTTGTCTGTGTGTGTGTTCGTTTATATATGGGATCGGATTTCCTACATTTTTCAAACGATTTCAACAAAACTTTTTTTTGGCAGGTAGTGGTTCTTATTGTCTTGCACACTTTTTTCTTTATTTTTATATTCAGAAAGCTTTCAAAATTCCATTTACAAGACAATTGTTTATAATAACATTCTATTCAATCGGTAGACTCAACGATTGAAAACAATGTTTTTGTTTGAGTTTGGGTTTGACCAATTCTTAAAAAAAAAAAAAAAAATCTAATAATTAAGACATGCGTGTCCGTCAACCTTAAACAATAATCTTTGTCAATTTTATTTTTCAGTCTTTATGATGGTCGATACTTGATCTATCTCTTACTGTTACATCCCCGGGCAACGCCGGGCTCTACTGATAGTAATTATATATAATTTTACATATAATAATGACATAATTTTTCTATGTTTGCGCGTTTCTTTCTAAAGCTGAAAAGAAAATCCTATTAACATTAGAGAAAAAAGATTACAGAAGAATGAGAACAATTCATCCTTATAAATTGAATAAAGGGTTAATTTCAAGTTAACTGGATTGATAGATACCCGAAGAACACCGGAGTCACAATGACCGAATCAATACAATCGTAAGAACAAAGACATTAGTTCGACTGTAGATATTGTAAATAACAACAGTTTAAACTTTGAATCAGATGTTGTTGATCATTTTCCTTAAACTTTTAAACAATTACATAAATTATAAATAGTGTGTAGTGGAATTCACGTGCCGAGTTCAAATAATATGCGAATCTGGTGTGCACACTTTGCATTGCACTGATGCTCTTGGAAAAGGCGTATTTCAAATTCTGTACAGCTGACTATTCCCCACCTATCCCATAAAAACTTTTAAAAATGTTGGATATATAGAAGAATGACTCTCAGTCTTTCCAAATATTAATAAAATAGAAAAATAATTGCCCATTATCAAAAGAGATGGATACGATATTTTATTTAAAAGCAATTCTACTCAATTTTGATTACGTCTTTAACAGCTCCATTACTCGACTTAGTAGTCTAAGCAACTTAAATAAATAAATAAAAAAGCCGTAAAATTAAATAAAATAAGCTACTAAATCCATTATTTTATACTGCATTCAATAATTCTACGTACTAGTTTAGTTATATTGAAATAACTTTCTATTTATCCAAGCATAAAAATTTAAGCAAACATTTAAGCAACTTACGTATTATTTCCTGCGCAAAGACTACTTGTCAAACTGCTTTGCTTATAAAACAATCGTGTATCAGATAATTAAAAAAAAAATATTCAAGCAAAGGTTTCTGGGAAACAACAAGCAATGAAAAATTGAAACAAGTACGAGCAATGAAAAAGTCGAAACAACAAGAAGCGATGAAAAAGTCGAAGTAACACTAGCGCAGTATAAAAGTACTTTTTGACGACACAAGTACCAATTTACGACTAATATTGTAACATTTACACACAAACTGGGGTCGTAGCGATGTGTACGCTTCTTGGACTGACTAATTTCTACCTGACACGAAGTTTTCAATAATTTCACTATGCAAACCCATAAATGCCCGTTGTAGCTAGAGTAAACGTCACCCGGGGCGGTCCGCTCAAATGTCTCCCCAATGACCCCGATTCACCCTATGCTGAATGGTTAGCTGTAGCTAAATTTTCATACATGCTCTACCTCTACTTTACTCTACTGACCGTTACTGTTTACATGTATGATCCGAGACAAAATCCAATACAACAAAATAGTCAGTTCAAATCAAAAGCTGAAAACATTGTTATTTTTCCTACTCACAAATTTCCCGACAATTTATTAGAAAATTTCCGACGGGGGGACAAAACTGTGGGGGGGGTCATAAATTATTTCTGGGGGTAAAATGCCAGCCTGCGAAACCCTGTGTCTCCACCACTGTTTTCAGACTATTTTTGGCACCTTAGCCTGGTTGAAAAATGTTGGGGGTGACATTGTGTCACCCCTCCTGTGCTGGCACCCGGAGCGGTCCGCCCCCTCGCCCCCCTTAGCTACGCCACTGATATCAACGACATCTCATATATCAGCAAAATGACTAGACGAAATAAACAAAAAAAAAAAAAAATTAAGAAAACATTGAGGATAACTTTGTGCTACACTTACAAACTCTATATTAATAATCACATCTATTTCTTTGGCGTCTTAGTCGGTATCAACAGCCATAACTTTACCACTTCTCATTATAAAAAATCCCACGAGCAGAAACTTGTGTCGACTCAATACCAAAAGGGAATGTCATTACAGATACAAAATATCTGTTATAAAATGACATTATTTACCTGGTCAAAATAATCTCTTCTTTTGACACATTATTCTATAAGGAACTAAGCCGCATTAAACAAACCCTAATCAACGATAAATTCACTAAACACGTCGTCTACAAACAAATAAAATTAGCCTTAATGAAATTTGGAAAAGATAACGCAAGACCCCTCCCTGATGCAAACGAAAATAAACGCACTATTAACTTATTTTATTGTAACCAGATGAACCCTAATTATAAACAGGATGAAAACGCAATGAAAAACATACTTCCCGATACATATCACTCACTGATCCTAACAAATACCTTAGATTTATCATCTACTATAAAAAGTTTAAAACATCTAATCTAATAATTATTGTTAAATAAATGTAAAAACAATATTGTCTATGAATTCTCATGCCCTCTCAGACTTAAATTCTTACACCGAGAAAACATGTACTATATAGTCTCTTGCAGAATGACATGTCACCTGTCGAAACTCAGTGCAATCCATGCACACATCAACTAGCAAATCAGGAAAAACAAAATACAACTATCAACATAAGAGAAATATTAATAGATAACACCAAAATACTCTACAACATCTAATGCAAAGAAAGACTCAAAACGACAGAAGCTATGATTATAGAAAACACCCCACATTAAGTGAAATATCATTCATCACGGAAGACGGTATCTTAAATGTGCATATGGTGTGTGTGCGTATATATATATATATATATATATATATATATATATATATATATATATAGCATTCTTTCTGGTGCGGCTTCGCTCCCAGTAACTGTTACATATGAATTGAAAGAAATCCAGGATTTAGAAATTCTTCCAACCACACAGACAACACTTTGGATCTTGATAATGAATGAGATAGTCAAAATACTTGAGCAAAACAATGATACAAGATGAACTTCGAACAGTTTATCTTCAATTTTGGGCATCACACTTAACACCTTATTCGAAAATTGGAAAAATACAATAAAAAAAATTAAACAGACAGATCTTGTCGGTTCGTTTATTTTTTAATCAATCTTGTTTATATATATATATATATATATATATATATATATATATATATATATATATATATATATGTGTGTGTGTGTGTGTGATTTAACCTGGTGTTTCTGCTATTGATTGAAAGATTTTTGAGAAAATCCAAAGAAGAATGTGCAATATCTCGGTAAGATAGTTTTTAATGAGTGATATACCCAACTGTTCACTCACCCATGCTTGTTTCCTTCTACTTTTCTTGCATGACACATGATGGTACCCGAGGTACACTGGATTCCTATATTTCCTGGAAGTACCAGTTTGAAATGGCCACTAATCACAAATTCGAAATCTATGCAATTGCAACCACTTCTGGTCTGGTACTTCCGATGTTTATCTAGAGATTTTGACAAAATCCAAAGAAGAATCTGCAAAGTTATTGGTCTTGACCTGACATCTTGGCTTCAGTTAGTTTCCCACTGACATGACGTAGCTTTCATGTACCTTTTTTTAAAATAAATATTTTCATGGTAATTATTCTGATCAGAAGCACAAGGAGGAAAAATCAAAATTCCTGAATACGTCTGTGTCCTTTCTCAATGAGAAATAAAATAAACTTTTTTTTTGGGGGGGGAATGTTGTTCTGATCATTCTTCTATTTGGTGTAAAGACCTAATTCTTAGCTAATAAAACAAATTTGAAGGTTTGAATTTAATTTTTAGAAATTTCATGAAATTAAGTTAAAAAAAAAAGAAGAAAGAATCACAAACATTTTACATAGATAAAGCCCTTCGTGAGGTTTTGGCTGTACACGTGAAAACAATAATTCCGTATTTCTTTAAGACATGGACTTCCAGGAATCCCTTCAATTACTCTACTGGAATCTGTTCCAACCAATCCGAGAGCTCAAACTACAAAAGGATTGTTGATGTTCCCATGTGCCACATTTTTGAGATTTCGATTTCAATCTCCTTGTATTTTGATAGCTTTTTGAAGATCTTCAAAGATACACTGCAATCTGCAGGGAGTGCCATATCAATAAGGATGCTTTTTTTTGTTTGCGGTCTCTAATAACGATATATCATTAATATTATTATTATTTACAAAATGATCCATCTTTATGATTTATAACATTTTTGTTTTTTCCAAGTGGATTTAATGAAATTGATATGAGATAGTGATAAAAAGTTCTCGCTCAGTTCGACTAAGTAGAATGACCGAGAGTAGAGAGGGCGAACGACTGACCTACGAGGCATAAAATGACCCACCATCAACTTTTTATTGACCCACAAGGAGTCAGTAAAATGACATCGCGAAATATGGTTCGCCATGAACTACATAAAAACCAAGAACCAGGAATCGCCTTGGTATAGATAAGCAACCAGTAGAAGGACTACTCTAAATTAAAAACCTTAGGGTGGTTATTGGTATACTACGCGCACCAGTATTCTGTATTCAGTTCCTGTGAAAAGTATGATTGGTTTTACACAAGCCTTCACCACAACAATCAAATCATGTTCTGTTCCTGGACCTTCATGAATCGAAAACAACGAGAGAATCAATTTTTAATGTTATTCAGTCAATGTGTCATGCGTGACACACGCTCGGCATAGGCGAACATGTATCTTTCGATACATGACTGACGAGGCAGATTTTTTCCCCCAGTAGGTTGCCATTTCTTTCTGTGGTAGACCAGTTGCGATCCAAAACTGTCTTGCTATTTACCCATAGCTGAGAGGAGAAAAAGAGGATTCATACCTTTCCAAGAGTATTAGCACGTAAGTGAATGTAATGGATTCAACTGGAATTCGAACTCGGCTCTCCGATCCCTCAATACATGACTCCACCGTAAATGACTGAGAGGATACTTTTGTAAAGATTTTTTATTGTATTGATGTCATATGTGAACAAGAGATTTCTTTTGGGGATATGTGTGGGTGGAAATTGTCTAAATGATATTTCGTTCTAAACCCTTTCTGCTAATATATTTGCCATTTTCAAAAACTTTGATAGCAAATAGATTAACTGAAAGTTTTCAAAACGAACAATTATTTTTAGACAATTTCTACAGAAAGCTAAAAAGGGAACATCTCCACATATAAGAAAATAGAATTAAAATTTAACCAAGGAACATTGCCAATCATTTTTAATGAAACACAGAGGGATTGATGGCCAAATACACTACATACACAACAATTTTAAACGTTATACGTATTAGGTTGGTGCAAAAATAATATCGTTTTTTGACGTTAAAAAATACGTCAAAAAACGATATTATTTTTGCACCAACCTAATATTATATATGTTCAACATTTCTTATCTTTATAGGGGAAGTGAATTCACTGTCGGAGATTGTGTTCATAGGTATAAACAATGTGGAAATAAGAATGAACACTTCATGGTGACTGTCAGTTTCACACTCCAATGTGCTCTTCAGACCCAAACTAAACATTAATTTTTGTTACGTCTTATCAACCCTTTATGGGTTATTTAATGTGGAAACATATTTTGGATTGTAAGAATAATTATTTTTTTCGAGTGAATATTGCATTAGCCATTGTTATTAATAACAATGATTTTTCCAAATATAGGTCCCACTATTTAACCCATAGCTAGGGGAGGAAGAGATTGATTCATCCTTTTCATAAGGGTATTTGAGAGTACAAGCTCTATCCTGGGTTGACCAATAAACATTATAAAGTTGGGGTAAGAAGAAAAAATGTAAACCCTAAATTCATTATTATTCATTAAATAATATAGACAAGTGTTGTCTATTTATTTTATGTAAATTCTTTTCATATCGTCTGATAAGCTTAATAACATTACCATTAAACGAAGAAAGAAAATCACAATATTGATACATATTTTTTAATCCTATCTAAGCTTTGATAATGGCTTACATAAGCCATTATCAAAGATGACAATTACAGTACAATATATTAAGCAATACGCGGACAAGACAGTGATGATAGTCTGTTTAGATAAAATAAATAGACAACACTTGTCTATATTATTTAATGAAACATGTATCAATGAAAAAATGGTGTATATTTTCTACGAAATTTCTCGAACATTCAGGTCGGTAAAATGTAACTACTACAGTTTATTTAAAAAACAGAGCATCTACTTAAATAAAAAATAGTATCTATTAAAAATTACGTATAAACAGAAAATCTATTAAATAATTGTCGTATTCAATCCATTTATATGGACAAACAATTCAGATTGTTTTCTTCTGTTTTACGGCATATCAACACCTCAATGGGTTATTTAATGCCGACAAAATTTTTATTGTTGGTAAAAAAAAATTTTTTTCAAAAAAATTATTGCTGGTAATAATTTTTTTACAAAGTATTTCTGGTATTAAAATCTATTTTTACACTTTCATATTATTTTGACCCCAGATTAACTATTTGCCCATAGCTGGGACCCTAACAGGTGTTACCACCCCGGGTCAGGGCGGACCTGGGAACGCCAGCAATTAAGAGGTGGTTCCACGCTTCTCAAAACCTCCTGATCAGAGGCCTTGCTGTCGGGTGTAGTTTATCGTCTTATCCAGAACGGACAAACAATTTAGATTTCAAATTTGATCATTTTTTGTCGTCAGCGAAGCAACAGGTAACGAATTTGTTTAGTTTAAATGAAAGGACAATACAAAAAAATCAAAGTCGATAACAAACAAAAGAAGGAAAAGAAACAAACAGAAAAGAGGAGGAAAACTCACTTTAAAGAATAAAGATTTTAAACATGCAACGCAAAATAAAACGTGATCAGATCTTATGTTTAGAAGGGGTGGGGTTATTTTAAAATAAAATGCAAAAGGATTCACATGTTATGGGGTGTTGGGGGATGAGTAGACATTTATGGCAGGCACTGGTGTGAAAAATGTGACCCATAGATAAGTCAAGGTGAAAGCATTATTAGCTTTTACCCTCTAACCCCCACTGTCCTGCAAACATTAAAATCTCCTTCATCTATGCCACATGTCAGGGTTGCCCTTGATAAAATGAGACAAAAAAATCCACTTTAGACTGTTCAGTCAGATTGAAGGCATTTTAGGTGAGAACGGTCGTGCTGAGTAGAAATACTTTAGACTGACCTCAGACATTTTAAAAATGGAAAAAAAAAAAAAAAAATACAATTCCAATTATGTTTTCGGGTATTTTTAAATTTTAATGCCTTAAACAATTCCTGCATGCCAAACACTGACATTAACAACAACTTGTTTTTTCCTCACTTCCCTAACATTTTTAGTTTTACATTTAAATTTATGTGAAACCTGCCTGTTGTGCACAGAACCACAGTCTCACCGTGCCACGTGTTGCTGTTGTGTTTCCATAGTAAGCAGGTCCTTACGGGGTAGAGGTACTTCACGCCATACTTGACCGAGAGTTGTCTTTCTCCTACAGAGGTTGTCAACCAAAGTTAGTCTCTCCTGCAATTAATCGCTAACTGGGAGAAGAAATAAAACACATTTGTAAATCTTTGACTCGATGGGAAAACGAAACATGACTGCTTCCAGTGCAATTTGAACTAGACATGCCAGTACCACTTTATAAAACGCTGTTTAAAAGAATGAACAGGTTTGTATAAGTTTTAATAAGAATGTACGTCCACAAATTTGTGATATTAGGTTGGTGCAAAAATAATGACGTAATAATGTCGTCTTTTTGACGTATTTTTTAAGGCCAAAAAACGACATTATTACGTCATTATTTTTGCACCAACCTAATAGATTAAGTTTAATATTTTCACTAAGCAAAATACTTTGCTGTATTTCAAAACTATTAACTGGAAGTTTTTGTTTTGAAATACCTAAGATCGCTGATTTTAGTGTCATTATTAGCCATCGTTCATCACAATGTAATGCTCCTTATTAAAAGATTTTTCAAAATTAAAATATACTTTCCCTGAAACTATATTTGAGGAATATTAGCTGATTTAAAGTTTAATTAATCTGATTTGGAAAAAATATATATATCTTACTTTCAGTTTAAAATATAGCAGAAAATCATTTTTAACACGGAGTTCGGAGTTTATTTAAGGTGTTGACAGCTTGATTGACAGACGGAAGTTTATCTAAATTCTCTCTACGGTGAATATATCTGTAAATCTTATTTGAGGAATGTACTACCCTGTAATCTTTAAAATTTATGAAAATTTCGAACCTTCTAAAAAGGATAAAAAATATATAATTTCATAATTAAAAATATCCTTTGGTCTTTCCTCTTAGTATTAACAAAAATGTTAACGATAAAACTTTGTTTTTAATAAGTTTGGGGCATTTTTTCATCATGGTATATTCATTCTTCAGGGAATTAGTGTAAGTATCTGGTTTTATATCTTTTATATTTATTTTTTTAATTATTTCATTTCAAGCACGATGATAAAGTCACTTAGAGGCATAGGGAGTATTAAGAGTGAAAAAGGCTGAGGAAACGTTATTGAGGAGGAGCAATAAATGACAGGATTCAAGGAGACAGAAGATGACGGTTGACATTAAAGTTTTGTAGATTGTAGTTGACAAGAAAGCAAGATAGAGTTACACAAACGAGAAGAAACTGTTAGAATAGAACTTACGGCTAACTCTAGCTATTTCAACAATAAAATGATGAGACCTGGCTGCCATTCGAGTAATGCGCTTACATTTTTGAAGACGATGTACCAAAGAAAACAGCTGATCAGAACAATTACCATGAAAATATCTATATGCACAGGAAGCTACGTTACGGCGGTGGGAAATTGATTAAAGCCAAGATACCAGGTTAGGGCCGATAACATTGCAGATTCTTTGGAATTTGTCAAGATTCTATAGATACATTCAGAGACACCAGATCATATGTGGCAGCAATTGCACACACAAAACTAAAGTTTTAGACAGTACGATCAATGCCGACTGGTCTATAGAACGAAAGTCTTATTAAATAAAAAATGTACTTCTTGACAGGAATTTAACCTGTATTCATTTTAATATGAGTAAGCACCTTGCACCCAAAAGAGTAATAAAAAGTAAAATTGCATTGG
The DNA here is from genome assembly GCA_963932145.1 of Acanthosepion lycidas. Taxonomy (NCBI): domain Eukaryota; kingdom Metazoa; phylum Mollusca; class Cephalopoda; order Sepiida; family Sepiidae; genus Acanthosepion; species Acanthosepion lycidas. Next base: position 28,264,409 of record OZ010573.1, read on the forward strand.
TTCTTCTGCTTGTATGGCGTGGTGCAGAGTCCTGTTGCCAGACATAAGGTCTTCCAGCAGGCATTCCCTTGACCCAGGACTACACTATTTCCTTAAGGCACTTGATGTAGGCTTTCATGTTGAGTATGAGGCCTTGTGGGAAGATGAATGGAGGCATAACGTCATCACTACTGATCATTCCAAACACATTCGTAATCACTATCAGACTTATCAAACTCTTTTCGAATCCTTTGCACTGTTCTAAGATTGACACTCAAACACTCTAATGTTCGTATTGGAGCTTCCGATGCGAATGCCAAGCAGTACAGCATGCCATTCCCAAATTTCTGGTGGAGTGAATTGTGTCATGATGATCGTTTTTTCACAGACGGTGCCCAACTGACCCTATTATACTGTGCCGTCGACAAAATCAAAAACATATAAAATGGCGACAATTTACCTATCGCACTCACACACATACACATATAAATATATACCTATTTACATATCATATAAGATAACGCTCATTGAGTGCTGATACAAATAAAATAGTGCTACCGTTGAGGGGAAAATACACACACACACACACACACACACACACATATATATATATATATATATATATATATATGAGTGTGTGTGTGTGTGTGTGTGTGTGCGTGCGTGCAGAGACCCCAAAAACATGATGTATGGTATGCTTAGGTAGTAAGTATGTAAACAGACACAAACAAACTAAGCATGACAGATGCACACAAATTGTTCACAACAGAAACACACACACTAACCTTGACAAGCAGATAAGATAAATATTAAATGGCGATGACAGAAATGCACAGGCTTATCAACAGAGAAAAACCGATACACACACACACATATATATATATCCGAATGTAATGAGAACGAAAATAATAAATTCTAACGTTCACAGCATTAATTCAAAAGAGGGCTCAATACCGATAGTAGAGCAATAATTATTCATTATAATTTTTTCATACAGACAAAAACAATTTACTCACTACAAAGGTGCAACCTCGTTTCGGTGCATTTAACTGCACCTCGACTGGTGGGAACCAAAATGGTTATAAATTGTTTTTGTTTTTGTCTATATGAAAAATTTTTAATATATATATATATATATATATATATATATATATATATATATATATATATGAGCATTATCAGCGAATTACACGCAAAAAAATCGTTGTCAATTTTATTGCCAATATTGTTATCATTTTGTTCTCTTTTTATTCCTCAAATTTCAAACCGGACACTTCCTGTCTTTTTTTCTATTTTCCTACTGGCATGTAGTAGAAGTAACATTAGTGTTTAGTGTAGGGATAACTTTCCTGGAGTGACTGAATTCTTTCACACACATAATTTTTAATAACTAAATGATTCATGTTCTCTTTCCTTTCAGCTATATTTACATGCATACGAGTGCATTTTCTATCCTTTTTTTAAGCAAGTGTTAATTTGTGAGTTGTTTTATAAAAACATGAAAATATCACCTCAATGAAATTAATTCCATTTCTTTTCACCTGACTGACAATGACAAAACTACAACATTAAACACACATATCACTGCCTCTAGGAATTATATCTACACAAACATATATATGCATAAACACTGAGTATCATCTATTCAACTGTGAAAGTAGAATAATATATATATTTTTTTATTACTTCAAAGCTCCCAAGAAAATTAAATTTTGGCATTAAATGAACCATAAGGAGTTGATATGCCATTAAACAATCACTAAATTATATATATATATATATGTATGTATATATATACGTACTACCAAAATGGATGCGTTTTTTCCAAAATGAAAGAAAAAAATTGTTACCTTCTGTTTTAAATAAAATTATCAAAAATCTTGGCATTCAAACTAAATTTTCAATACTTATTCATTAATGTTTAAACTGTATACTGTATCGGTTATTTTATTAAAAAAAAACTTTGTGAAAATATCAATATCTTTTGATACTTGTTATAAACATTATTTTCGTTATGTTTTAAGCGAAAAGCAAGCATTACATTTACAAAATGCAGTTGATTAATTTTTAAATTTACTGACTTTGAAGCACATCTCTTAGGCACAAATTAGATTTTTAAGAAATTTTAAAATTTGTTGTTTTAAATTTTTCTTTAACAGCGGTTCGATGAGTCAATAAGTGCCAAGTAAACATGCCAATATTTTAAAAATGCCTAAAACTTTATTTACCTAAGGAAATTAATTTTTCTTTTAATATGGATTAGCTTCAAGCTATTATCTTTCAAAGAAAACCAAAATTTAATTTCAAAGAAGACATTTAAGATGCGTTTTTCATTCTATTTTAGGAGGTCTGTGAGAGTATATAAATTGTAACAATAACAATATATATTACTACAAATGTTATTTTTAGTTATTTTTTTTATGTATGAGTAAACGCCTTTTTTTTTTTTTTAACAGTGTGAATGGCGTCTACCAGCCTGTCCATCTGAAAGACTTAATAAGGAAAATCTGCTTCCGGCATCTACTAAAACATAGGGTATCCATTAAAAATAACATTTGTAGTAATAAGAAAAAAGTCACATTAAAATTAAAATATTTGTTAATTCCTTATGGGCACTCACACACACACACATGATAAAAATGTAGTTCTAAAGGTCGGCTATATTTATGGGTAAAAGTGCTCAATATGAGAGACAGAGCATATGCAAATATAAAAGTGGTCACTGAGGTCAACACCAAGGAATGAATGTCCGTTTCATTCTTGAACTTAACTCTCAGGTCATGGCATGAAACATTTACTGTCACTGCTTGGTGTTGACCTCCAGTGCCAACTTATATCATACTTATTATAAAACCCAGGTTATGTGTGTGTGTCTGTTCGTTTATATATTGGATCGGATTTCCTACATTTTTCAACCGATTTCAACAAAACTTCACAGGACTACGTAAAATTACCTTGCAGTGGTTCTGACAGTGGCAAAAATTGGAAAAACACAATTGTTTTTGCACGAAATCAATTTGAAAAAACGATTAAGAGGCATCACTGTCGCCAAAATGAAAGGGGGACAACTCATATCGAGTTATACTTATTATAAAACCCAGGTTGTTTGTGTGTGTCTGTTTGTGCGTTCGTTTATATATGGGATCGGATTTCCTACATTTTTCAACCGATTTCAGCAAAAATTAACTTTTTTTTGTCTTACAATTACAAGACAATTGTTTATAATAAAATTCTATTCAATCGGTAGACTCATAACGATTGAAAACAATGTTTTTGTTTGAGTTTGGGTTTGACCAATTCGTAAAAAAAACAAAAACAAAAACAAACTAATCTATCTCTGTTACATCCCCGGGCAATGCCGGGCTCTACTGCTAATATATATATATATATATATATATATATATATATATATATATATATATATATATATATATATCATGATAGCAATAGATGCACCACCTAATAGAAAAAGAGGAAGGAATAGATGAAAAGAGAGAAGGATAGATGTGAACAAAGACAGATGTCAAGAATAGATAGATAGCAAAAAGTGATAGATAGGTAGATAAAGAAAAGTGATAGATACAAAGATAAAGAAGATCGATAAGGAAAAAAAAGTGATAGATAGGTAAAGAAAAGAGATAGATAGATAGATAGATAGATAGATAGATAGATAGATAGATAGATAGATAGATAGATAAAGAAAAGCGATAGATACAAAGATAAAGAAGATCGATAGGTAAAGAAAAGAGATAGATAAAGAAAAGCGATAGATACAAAGATAAAGAAGATCGATAAGGAAAGAAAAGAGATAGATAGGCAAAGAAAAGAGATAGATAGGCAAAGAAAAGAGATAGATAGGCAAAGAAAAGAGATAGATAGGCAAAGAAAAGAGATAGATAGGTAAAGAAAAGCAATAGATACAAAGATAAAGAAGATCGATAAGGAAAGAAAAGAGATAGATAGGTAAAGAAAAGAGATAGATAGATAGATAGATAGATAAAGAAAAGCGATAGATACAAAGATAAAGAAGATCGATAAGGAAAGAAAAGAGATAGATAGATAAAGAAAGAGATAGATAGATAAAGAAAAGCGATAGATACAAAGATAAAGATCGATAAGGAAAGAAAGAGATAGATAGGTAAAGAAATAGATAGATAGATAGATAAAGAAAAGCGATAGATACAAAGATAAAGAAGATCGATAAGGAAAGAAAAGAGATAGATAGGTAAAGTAAAGAGATAGATAGATAGATTGATAGATAGATAGATTGATAGATAAAGAAAAGCGATAGATAGGTGTTGTAACCTAGAAATGGTTACTGAATGAGGAATAACCAAAACGGTGTTTGGAAATGGAATGGTAATCTTTATAACATCAACAAAATACAATACTTGCCAGTGGCATGAAGTAGGTAAACCACTGCTAGTGGTGGATTACTTAGACAGCATATTACCCCCCACTTACAATAATGTCCAACATATTTACAAAGACTGGGACATACCCATTAG
>OZ010573.1:28273895-28306395 GCA_963932145.1 Acanthosepion lycidas
TTTCTTATGAAAAAAAAATTCCTGTTTCATAATACTTTGCTTAGATTTTGGATTGGCATATTCCAATGTGCCTTCAGATTTTGGTATCCCATTTTCTATCCTCTGTTAAAACACTTTCTAGATATTTAAAGTTTTGTACTTGCTTGATTTCAATACTTCCATTTTGTAGTTGGCATCTCAGGCTGTTCTTGCTGACAACCAAAAACTCTTTCTCCTTCTAAATGATGTTTAGTCCTTTCATCTTGCTGTTTTTTACTACCTTCTCTAGGCGTTTGTGATGTTTCCTTTCTGTGTCTGCTATCAACACTGCGTCATCTGCATATCTCCTCTTGTTAAGACTGTGGCCATCAAAAATGAGTCCTGGTAGGACTTATAATTCTGTCAGGATTACCTCACTGTAAAGTTTAAAAGTCTGGTGAGAAGACACATCCTTGTCTTATGCCAATTTCTATTGTTGTACATTGGATAGAATTATAAAATAAAATGGAGGTCAGATAGAGTTTTTCTAGCCACCCAGACATTCCCCACCCAATTTTTCAATCCTTAATCAAAGAGGGACAAACTACAAATGCATTGTTCTATGACATTATTTTTCTTCTTTCTTCTCAAGTCTTAAGACTGTCAAGTAGACAGCCTTTTTTGAAGTGAATAAATACATGGTCTTTGAATGTTTCTCTGTCAGCAAATAAGTTTCTAAAAGTTATATCATAACAAATCGTAGCTTTCAAAATATACAGGACACAGGATAAATAAATTAGAAAGTTTTTTTTTGTGTGTGTGTGTGAGAAAGAGAAAAGGAGATGTTTGGTTGAGGGTTATGGTTGGACAAATAAACCATCTATCATGTAACTTGTTTGGCATTTATTAACCCCCACAAACAGACAGAAGCTGACCTCTGGAGGATATACAAAGTCAAGAAGCAGACAGATTGCGACAAAAAAAAAAAAAAAAAAATGAAACTGATAGATATGTAAGGAAACAGTACTAGAAATAGCAGGGGGTGGGGGACATGGCGGTGGGTGCTTGTTGGTTTGAATGATTAGATCTGATTCGTTCTGCTTTTGTGCATTTCTAGTTCTCCAAGCAGTCGAAACATCAAATGGGACATGCGACTACAATTCTAATATAGCTGTCTCCCAAATGGAATTGAAGGGCGGTGGGGGAGAAGAAAAAAAAAGACAATTCATTTGACATTTTCTTTTTGGTGTTTGGAGAACCGGAATACAAAATATTCTCTCGTCACAAAACCATTTCAAAATCTTCTCAGACACAATTAACCATTTTTCTTTAAAAAAAACAAAACAAACTAATACCTAAGCAATTTATATTAGAAAAGAATTTGAGAAATGCTGAAATATGTCAACCCAAAGAAATCCACATTTCAGAAACCGCTTTTGGCAAATATGGACTTTCATGCCCACAGAAAAAAATGGTATGTCAAAAGAATGGTTATTCCATTGATTCCGCTATTATTTTAACTACCTTCACTCCTTCATAACATTTATTGTTTTATAAAGTGATGATTAGGAATAAAACCTAAACATATGAAAGTGAATTTATACATTTACACTATTGTTTATTGGAATAGTTAGCAAAACATCAGCTAATTGACACAAAGATCCATGTTTGCCTCACTTTTTATATATAGTGAGAAAACTTTTAAGGAAGGAAGAATAATTTTTTTTAGCATGCAAGTAAATGATTTATTAAATATTGTACTAAAATCTGACTAAATCTTGCAGTTTATGACCACATCATTTTGAAACATCAGTTCCAAAGTTAAGTAAGGTTGAGTCTAGTCAGTATCTGGCTGGGTGACAGCTTGGGAATACCAGGTGCTGTAAGCTTGGATGTGCAGGTGGTGTAATGGAGAATGGCTTGGAATTGGAAATTGGAGAGCGGAGTTCAAATTCCTGTTAGGTTTGTTGTATTCACTTACATGCAAATACCATTGGCAAAAGTCGGAATCCACCTCGTTATATGGTTTAATTAGTAAGACTTTTATCACTAAACCATTATCTTGAATCAATGAATTGACTACATCTTAAAAAAACTCTACTATTGACATCACTGAAGCTTAAGAAACTCAAAAAAATGAAACAAAGTAAAACAAACAAAAAAGAATGACAAAAATGTTATTTTTATATTCAATAATTCTGCTTAGTTCCATTGAAATGTTTTTCTTTTCAATTGACCTCAGTGGTAATATTAACTGTTTCCTTATAAGGAAATAGTGGCAATTATTGTCTGAACATTTAGTGGTGCTGTCAATTGAAATTTATTAAATCTTTCTGTTAAAGCAATTTCACGAAAATAGGTTTCTCAAGTTCAGTAAGCTATTAATTTTCTTTCCAGTATTTATCAAGGTTTCCTTCCTTGAATTTTGTTTGAACTCATGTGAAATGTCAGCATTTTAATTATGTTTTCATCTTCTCACTGAGTCACATGTGCTATTCATTTTAGTTGTTACTGCTTTTGAAAGTCCTCAAGTGATGTGGTTTCTGTTATTTGGTACAGTTCCTTGTTTGCGATGCTGTCATACTGCCAGTCCAGTTCAGATCTTCCAAAGAAGAATTGTCAAGCATAAATTATTTATGCAACATTTTCTTCTGTCTCCTTGCATATTGGTCTTTTAATGTTTTCTTTGGGGTTATTTTTTTCACTCCCAATAAAACCTTCCTTGGGGTGAAATGATTATAAAAAAAAATAAAAATCTTTAACACATTCACTTCCAGAAGTCCATTACAAAATCTGATTTCAAATGCCAACTTAGGCAATAAAATATTTTTATGGGTTGATTTATAGCTTCAACTGAAGTCATAACATTGTTTTCATACTGAAAGTATCACTCGGAATAAACTAGTTGGCATAAGATAACATGTGGTTGGCAGTCATTATTAGGATGCCAATTCTGAGTTATCTTATGGCCCACAGTCAATGTGTTAAGCAACTTGAGTACAAATTCTTGCACAAAAATTAAGTGATCTGTTCAGAATCCTATGTTTCTAATAAAAACAAATTATAAATTGCAGGTCAATTTGTCAAAGGTGCTGACAATCAGTCAACTCAATGGCTACCCTCTTCAGCATTTTTTGTTCACTTTACCGACTTGTGCCAGATGTCATCTGATTATTGTATGAATTACCCCCATTGCTCCCCAATGCTTTTGTGTTTTTTTTTTAAATAAACTTCCACAGCTGCTCTTAATTAGTCCCTCTTAAGTGATGACCTGGAAATATGACAAGAAGTGAACTGACCCGAACACCATCAATATTAATGTTGCATGTGGCTACAGCAATGCTATAGCCAAGTTAAAACTCATGGAGCAGAAAAATCTGATATTAGATGAAACACAAAAATAAAAGTCTTTGGTTTGGTTTATTTTGTTTTACGGCATATTAACCTCAATGGGTTATTTAATGCCGGCAACACTTTTAGGATAGATTCATATGAATAGAATATGTATTCTCTGGTTTAGATTGGTTTGGTTTATTTTGTTTTACAGCATATCAATCTCAATGGGTTATTTACTGCTGACAAAATTTTGTTTTGTCAAAAATCTGTTTCTGGTAATATTTTTCCTTCAAAATTGTATTGCTGGTAATAACTTTTTTCAAAAAAGTATTGCTAGTAATAGTTAACTATTTGCCCATAGCTGGGACCCTAACAGGTGCTACCACCCTGGGTCAGGGTGGACCTGGGAATACCAGCAATTAAGAGATGGTTCCATGCTCCTCAAAACTTCCTGATCAGAGGCCTTGCTGCTGGACATAGTTTATCGTCTTACCCAGGACGACAAAAATAAAAGTAATCCAAAAATTCAAACAACATCCCAAAGAGGACACAACTGATTATACTAATGTAATGCTAAAATGAACATTTATTTTGTTCTAACCTCATTGAAAAACAGAAGGATACTGACGAGTTACTTATAAATTGCTCTTGACCAGACATCTCTGGCTTCAGTCACTTTTTCCACTGCTGTAATGTAGTGCCTTTTCTATAAATGTTTTCATGTTAATTGTTCTGATGAACTTTCTGCTATGGTACCTAGAATTTATTAATTTAAGTGCAGTACTAGATTTGCAACAAGGTTTCATTATTTTACAGTTGAATTGGTTAGATGTAACCATAAGTTCTATGCTAACAGTTTTTTTCTCACACCTCTTGCTTGTGGAACTCTCTTCCAGTTCCATGTTTTCCAACCAATTTTGATATTCAATATTTAAATACAATATCAATCATTATCTATTGTCTTCTTGATTCCTCTTTTTTTATTGGTTAATAATGTTTCTCTTTTTTTCTTATTCTTTCAGACTTGGTAACCCCCTTGTATCTCAGTGGCTTTACTGTCTTGCTTAGGGTGAAATGAATGATATCTATAAAAACCTGCACCATATAATCTTAACCAATTCAAGTTAAGGGTTCACATATCCCCATAAACTGTCTCTTACTCTGTAACCCTCTATCTTGAGTGGTTCTTGGGCCTTGTACAAGGTGAACATTATTGCAAAAAAAATACATATACTTAGTCTACTTAATTTAGTTTGGCACAAAGTCAGTTATTTCCAGCACTGGTTTCAACACTGAAGTGTTTATTTCTCAATGAGCCTGAATGGGAAACCTTAATTCTTCATTGTTGACCAACAATAGATGAATACAAGCAAGCCGATCTTGGAGATCCAAATCACCAGAGATTTAATTTTGGAACCAGCAACACATGGTCTGTACTGAAACTGGCCCCAGCCATACAAACACTGCTTATGTGAGAGACGGCTTTGGTAGGACAATATCTGAATTTCAACTCAAAGAGAATGAATGACACAAAAAAATCTACTTTGACATCCTTTAAGAAGAAGAGCAGACATGAGGCATGAGAGTTTTTTTCATTCTACAGAAGAATACAAATCATATCATGGACAGAACATGTGAACAATAGGGAAGTTTGTAGTTTAAATGAGTGTCTATTACTATGACATCACTTGTACAAATCAAGATACCACTGGTTCAATTTGCTGTTCTTGCTTTCTGAATATCTCACAACATAAATCCGATTTGTTTTCTGTCTTTTTCACTGCTTCAGCCCTCTTTTATCAGGCCAACACCGCAGTCGACCAACCAATCAGTGTTCTTCACTTTTATTCTCAGTTACACAGGCAAATAGCCTCCTCTAGTTCGACCAATCAGCCCACAACTTGCTTTTGATGGAAGTATGCCAAACTGTACAAAAACCCTCATGGTAACATACTGCTGGAATTGCTAGATGAGAGAGTAATGCCATTTTTCACAGAGAAAAGTTGTTGATGTCACATTCTGCACATTAAGGTAAGATCCTTATTTTCCTATGCACCAGATGCAAGCCACTCTGCTTGCTTCTACGGGGATGTTCACCACAAAGTTTTAATGAAAATGGAAACAAAAAGGACATTTATACTTAAAATAAGAAAGAGACCATTGAAATTTCTGAGATATGAGGGTTTGGAGAATTCAACACTCATAGGACATATTGCAGGGCAAAGTTAAACAGTGAATAAACTACATAATGAGTTTATGTAAGTAGATGGCAGAGTGGAGGCTGGAAAGGATGGTAACGGGACAAAGACAGGAAACTTAAGTACGATGATAGTCCACGTCCTAAAGGGACATGGCGCAAAAAAGAAGGAGAATTATATATTAGGGTGCATTAAAAGCATTTTTATTTCTTTTCTTTTCTTTGGTCTTAAAGACCTTTACTCTAAAGTTATGTAACTGTACACATCTAAACATGATGTATGACACCTTTTTACTAATATTCACCCAATACATATTAGTATAAAAACAAGTGTTAGGAGTATAGAGCCGGAGTAGACTTCAGAAGGAACCAGAAACCCAATCCTAAATAGGAAACAAGGAATAAATCTCTACTCCATTTAAAAGACTGAAGAGGAGAGTGAACTAAAAAGGAGTAAATAGTAGAGAGGCAAACCTATCTACTCCTGTTGATAGAGGAGAGAAAAAATAAAATGAAATAATGAATAAAATAAATCCAGTTATGTTCTGTTGCAAATATTAACCTTTTTTCAGTTCAATCTTTTAAAGGTAACTCCCTAAATTACATTCAAACAAAGACACATGGTCATGCTGTCTGAAAGCAACAAATGATGTTATTATCTGCACCTCCCATTAATCTTAGTAGTCATAAAAAGCAGATTTGGAGAGAAAAGCAAATCATGTGAGACTGGATACAGCCTGCAATTAAAACTGAACCATTTAGTGTGACATATACACAAAGCAATGTATAACCAACAAATAATAAGAAAGAAACATACAAGTGTGGTTGGTGTGTAAAATGTCCATATCTGAAATGTGCAATTGTACAAATCTTTGTTCCAGGACAATGAAATGTATCCCAGTTGTGAAGGCTGCATTTTGGGAGATGTTAACATAGGTAGCACCACTAATTCAATATACATAAGGTTTAAAAGGAATTTTAAAAAATAAATAAGCTTTCTTGAAGCTTTCATTTTAGCTTTAATTGAAAGCTAAAGGATTTCAAATTTACTATTTTCAGTCAGCTCTATGGTATATTTCAGACAAATTATATTGAAGGGAATTGATTTTTTTTTCAGTAAAATTGATAAAAGCTGCTATTTGGACATATTAACAAACAAGAGTTAATTCTCAGTTTTAAAAATCTTGCAAAAATAAAATATATATTTCTGAAACATTATTTGAAAAAAATTAGCAAATATAAAGTTAAATTAATCTGATTTGAAACAAATATTACTTATAGCATAAAATGTTATATACAAACATTTCTTAACTATGGAGTTTAGTCTTTCTGACATGTTAATTGATTGATTGACAGTCAAACATGTTCAGTGTTAAGTATGGTGGAGCAGACAATGATGTTCATATAAGTGTTTTTTTTTTCTGTTGGTGGGGACAAACCATAAAATACATGACCTTTTAATGATAATGTTATAGGTTCGAACATCCATACTTTCAAATTTTGCACGTATATACACATACAAAAACAAAGTGAAATCCTTTTAAAGAATTCAGGGTCATTAGCTTGTAATAAGCTTTACAATATATGATTAGTAAATATAGTTTTACTTAATAACAATATTTCCTAAGAGTTGCCTCATTGAAACTGAATTTTAAGATTTAAAACTTTATAAATTATTCAATTTAAAATTGTAAAAAAGGAAAACAAATCTTGTAAAAATTCATCAAAAAAGATTGTCTTTAACATATATTATTCATGAAAGTAATTAAAAGCCTCTCTAATTAAATAATGTCTTAGTTTTATTGCATTCTTATTTTTGATTCAGATCAAATTTTTGATAAAATGGGGTTCTATTTTGGGAAAAAAAATTAAGTAGGGGTAATATTTGAAAAAAAAATATTTTACCAAGATTTTCAAAAAAAAAATATTGAAAAATAATTTAATTCATTTGTGAATAAGTCTTGAAAATTTCATTAAAATCCAACAATTATTTCCAAAATAATGTGTGTCACCTCAAAAAAGAGGCTAAAATTTGCTATGCTAAAAGTTAGTGTAACTGTTGATGCAAGAAAAACAAGTTTTTTTAATCAAAATTTCAAATGTTTTAAAATGGAGTAAAAAGTTTAATCAAATACTCAGAAAATACTCTGATCATTCCTTTTAATAACAAAGATTTTGAGGATAAAAGTATGCTTTCATTATGGTATACTGATTTTTAGTGCTTTTGTGGTGGTACTTACATTAAAATGCCGATTTTCTACAGTAATCAAATAATGAAAGAGAGTCTAAGCCTCATGACCAATATCTAGAGAGAGAGAGAAAAAAAAGAGAAAGAAAGGGGTATGAATATTTGCTTCCCCCACTATATATATATATATATATATATATATATAAAATAAATATTCCGGGTTGCTATGTCCTGATATCATTACAGTTGCACAATATGTAGACATCTATGCAGGTCACTAGCAGAACTGAAATGTCACATATGAAACAAACATAAAAACTGAATGAGGTTGTTGGCTTCTCATATGTCAAAATGTATGGGAGAGTCCATCCAATATATAATAAAAATTTACTTGTACTGTATTTACAGTATATAAACTCAACTAATATACATAATATAGAACTGCTTTTCAGATTGGTTTATGTTCAGTACACTACTCTACTGTATAAATTTACAAATAAATTATAAAAGGTACTAATGGTTGATTTCTACTATGTGTCATTCACAATGTGGGCAATCATGGCTCTCCAGAGTTTCCTGTCCTTTGTAGATCTTAATAATGTTGCCTTTTTGTTATCTCCCCGAAGGACCTTCCTGCCATCCATTTACTCAAGCTCATTATCTTAATATAAAATGAAAATATTAACCCGGGAACTCAATACATGTTCATAATTAACCTCATTAAATCTCATCTCTAATGTCATCTAACTCATTCAGAAATCTCGAAACTATAATGAAATATCAACCATTTTCTCAGATCAAGAAATAAAAATGGATTCAAGCAAGTAAATCTGCTAGTTCTTAAAGAAGACAGTTCTTCAGCAGACCCTAAAGACTGGCTCTTTTAAATCACAAATATGGAGTTTTAGCAATTAGCAAAAACCACATCACTTGAAGACTTCCAACAGCAGCAATAACAAAAATGGTTAGCACATGTAACGAGAATAAGGATATAATCAAAAAGTGGATGTTCCATGCTAATTAAAACGAAAACTTAGGAAGGAAACTCCCATCAATACTGAAAAACCAAATAACAGTAAACTTGAGAAGGCTTTTTTTCTGAAAAACTCTGTGAAAGCTTTTATAAATTTCAACCAACAATAATGCTAGCTGTTCAGTTAATAGATGGCAAAAGTTTCCTGTATGGAAAGAGCTAATCTCACAATTACCATTATTATTTGTATCTATCCTCTTCTGCTCTGTCTTTTGTTTCTGACATTATAATGACAGATACAACAATTCAAATTCTGGCAATTTGAAGCATTACTTTAAACCATGACTGACTGTTGAATTCAGTTCTCTTTGATGGGGGAGTGACATATCAGCAAAGAAATTGTCAAATCAAGTTCAAATATCAGCTGAAGATGTTCTGCTCTCTGTTTCCTCACCACAAAAACAGAAAAAGATGTCTCATCCTTGGCATGTTGTAAAGTTTCAAAAAGATGAGAATATTTGAAAGAGCCTTTTCCCACAATTACCTTCTGGGATCAGGCAATATTAGCTAAAAACAGTTCTCCCATTCTCAACTTTAATAAGGTCCAATTTCTCTTTTTTTCCCTCTCTCCTAGACTGGTTGCTATTCAAGTCTATAGAACACAGTCTGTCCTACTATTTACCCATAGTTGCAAGAAGAGTTGGATTACTACCTTTCCCAAGGGTATTAGTACATAAGTGAATGTAATGAACTTGACTGGAATTTGAACTTAGCTCTATATGCAGAACTGTATGTAACCCTGGAGAAGCATGTACTATACAGCTAAGGAAAGCATCGTTCGCATGATCCCAACTATGGCTGACTCCTTTCTCTATCTCTCATACACACATGCACTTGTTTACAGAGGTATGGTGAAGGGTCATGGATATAGGAAACTATTTCTGTGTTTCAACTAAAGAAAAGACTTGGAACCAGCAATACACTCTGGATTTTTAAAGTTCCAATTATGAACTCTGTAATGGGATTAGAATTACACAAAGGAACACTAAAGAATATTGTTTGTGCAACTCTTCAATCTTTGAAGTAAATATAACTCATACTTCCTGAGTTTTCAATAATAAGACTAACAAAAATAGCCAAGTTACTCAACTGTGAATGCAAACAACACAAAAATTATGCATGAAAGAAACAAAAGAAATCAATAAACTTCTAAAAGGTTACAATCGATTTATTTTAATCAGAAATCCACTTTGATTAAATGCTTCACATGTTTTGCGTCATTTCTGTTTAGAAAGAAATCTAGTGTTAATTAATATTTTTTAATATTTAACGTTAATTAGCATACATTCTGTTGAGAATATCTTTACACTCAGAGTCATTGATCTTTTTCCTTTTCTGCAGAAATTTTCCTCATTTTTTTGGTTATATAGATAGACTGAAGATATACTGAACTGTATTGTGACTATTGATTTATGTCAAATTTTTTTTTTTTTCAAAGTTTTATTGTTGCTTTTAATCCTAAATTAGATTTGTGTCCAACTTAATTATCAGATTTTAGTGATCAAAGGCTTGTGAAGATTAACAGGAGTTAAATCAATGCCCATGAAAGAAATGATCCCAAGAGACAGAAAACCAATTCTTGTTGGGTGCTAGTTTCTGATATCAGAGTTTACATCAATGTTTAAAGAATTTACCGACTCACTAGGATATCGATAATGTGATGAAGTAAAACTAGTAATAAAATAATAGTAATAATGAAGAGTGTATATATTACCACTAGTGGATACTATTAACTACTAACAGGAAAACATGGTGACAGACATTATAAACCGTTATTAATTTTTGACAAGTATTTCCTTCACTTAATTTCAGTTGCTTTATATTACACTAGGTCTATTAGTAGTAATAATATTATCTTAAGTTTTCATTAGAAAAAGCACTGTAAGCCATTTTTTTTTACGAGTTGAAATTAAGATAGATTACTAAGTAGGAATCAATAATAATTGACAATGTTTCATTTCATATAATTCAATATTATTTTACTATGGATAATGCTACTAGTGTAATAAAAAAAACAACTGAAATTAAAATGAAATCAATTTTTCTCTAATGTGACATGTCCCTTCAGAATGTTGATGATCATGCCTCTCCACAACTTCCCATCTTTTACAGCTCTTAGCAACATTTGTTTCTTTAATATCTTTCTCACTTCCTGTTCAGCAATCCATTTAAACTAGCTTTTTAGAAAGGATAGTCAATGATTCCCAAATTATCCACGCCCCTTTTCTTCATTAGAAATTTCAACCATCTCTTTCTGATTCTAAATGTCGTTTTGTTTCCATGTTTCTTAAAACGTCCTCACTGCTCACATGTCCCATCCATGGTATTCTCAGCATCCTTCTATAACACCAGATCATTGTCTCTTCAAGTCTCCTTTTCACCTGTGATAAAATAGTTCAGCATTCACATAAAGGAGATTAGAAATTGTATAGCAGTTCAGCACACTTTTCTTTGTTTCTAATGAAGTTTTCCTGTTTCTTAATACTTTGCTTAGCTTTTGAAAGGCATATTTTGCTATTCCAATGCACTTTCAGATAAGAAAATGCAGCAAAATATCATGTTGCTAAACTACTTAAAAATGTCATCGTTTTTGACAACATGAGTAAAATAAAAAGCAAAATATACACAGATTATCATTGAATTTAGAAAATATAAAATCTGTTTTGTATTTTGCATGCAACAAAGATACAATGTTTCATTGATTTGTCTCGTCTTTTATAAATTTGCATAAGTCTAAATTTTTCTGTATTCCCACCTTACAACAGTAGAACAACTTGCATTGTTAAAACCTAATAGTGATTTACTAAGCATAGCTTAAATGTGGCACATGGACACAATTATGGAGCACCCAGTGAGGATTGAACTCACTAAAGAATTGTAATTACTCTAGTGAGACAAAATTACTAATAATTATACCATGTCAAAGTGCCTTACCAGCCTTTAACAGTGGTTTATTAAGCACAGCTAAAATGTGGCACAAGGCAGAGATTAAGGAGTACACAGAGAAGATTGAACTCATTACTCAGTTGTAACTGATCATGCAAGAAAAGATTGTTAATAACTACACCATGTCGAGGTATTCATCGATGTGCCTACATTGCAACAGATTGTTACATAAAGTCAAAGTTACGGCAGTGAATGCTGGATGATTTCCTCAAGGATGAAGAAGAGACTTGAGGTGACAGAGATATGGTTCTACAGAAGGATGCTGAGGATTTCGTGGACTGAGTGTGTGAGCAATGATGAAGTCTTGGAAAGGATGCAAACAAGGAGGAGGCTTATACTTAACACCAGGAAGAGGCAGCTGAAGTTTTTGGGACACATAATGAGGAAGGAGGGCCTGGAGAATCTGATACTCATGGGTCGAATAGAGGGAAAGAGAGACAAGGGAAAGCAGTGAGTGACATTCATAGCAGGCTTGAGCAGGTGGATGATGGAACGGGATATAGCAGAAGGAAGGAACTTGTTGAGAGCTGTAAGGGATAGAGGGAGGTGAAGAGCCATGATTGCCTATATCCTGAAAGGATGGTACATAAAAAGAAAGAAGTAGAAAAATTGGTGAAGCCACCTCTGCACATTCCCTTTTGGGAATGACCTCAGTCCCCTCCCAAAGGAAAGGTACTGTCTGGGAAGTATAGACCCCAGGGGTTTGAGCTAATATTATTTTCAACTTTTGAGACTAAATAGCAGGAAAATTAATAAATGATTTACTAAGTGTAGCTTAGATGTGGCACAAGTCCATGAGTGTGGAGCACCCTGTGAGGATCAAACTCACTAATCAGTCATAATTGATCTAACCATTAAACCATATTGAGGTTTCCTAGCAGTCTTTTATATTTAACTAGCTGGCTTCAACTACTTGCTATCACTTCGCAAAGTAAGATATATTCACTACTTGAAATCTTTGAACAAAAATTTTAAATTAACATTTCATTCATAAATTGTCTTGTTATAGTTAAAGAAAGTTTTAAAAATAGATGTCAGCTTGTTGAAGACCAAATAAAATGCAAATTTCAAACACTTTTTTGCACTATATAAGACAATATTCCTAAACAGAACTATTTTTGATAGGAAATTAAAAACACTCTTTGAATAAAAGAACAGTAATGAAGGACAGTTAATTAATGAAATAAACTTTTTTAAAATCAATATGCAAATTAGTTAAACCTGCAAGAGTGATATTGCCTAGAGGTAGATAATATATAATACAGATATTCAGTTTTAGTATGAAAATTACTCTTTTTGAGTAGGTTCACATCTAATTATCATCTCTCAGTTGTGACGGTTGTGGGGGCTTGGGGAATTTTTGTTCCTTGCCCGAGTGTACATGCTTGGGCTCCCCACATTAAACCAACCTTGTTGAGTAAATACAAATTACTCTTTTTCACTAATTTTATGTCTACTTATCATTATCAGTTGCATCTCTGTCTTTGGGCGACTGTCAAATTTTTCATATGTCTTATTTATTAATTCAAATCTTAAAAATTATGATGTATAAACAATGTTTCTGTTGATAAAGTTTTATTTTTGGATTCATCCTTTTTGTGCAGAAAGACTTCATATCTGACTCATTATACGATTGTCAAAATAATCTGTTTAATTAGATTTTCTTAAAACTGTACCAAATTATTTAAACAAGTGAAAAAAGAGTATGTTTGCTGAATTCATTTTTATTATTAATATAAACAGAAAATTATTCAAATGTTTCTCTCATGGTCAATTCTATGTCACTATGCCCAGAGTATTAAATTCAAGTGGATTCAGTATACTTTGTTTTTTTAATCATTTTACCCCAAGCAAGGCAATAAAGTCACTAAAATGCAAGGTGCTACTAAGTGTGAAAAATATGAGAAAAGAAAACTTTATTAAGGAGCAAGAACAGAAATTAAGAAGACAGAAAATAACAATTGATATTGCATTTAAAATTGACTGGAAAGCAAGAAACCGCAAAAGAGTTGTTGTGAACTGGGGCAGGAATTGGCTGGTTAACTAATGTCTCAAAAACAAAACTGCTCTCTATTAATCACCACAGAGATCCTTCCCTGCCCTCCATTAAAATGTCTGATGCTCAACTTCTCAAGAGCACCTCTTTGTGGCTGCTCAATCTCACATTGACTGCTGACCTGAGATGGAACAAATACATTGAGTCAATTGCTTCATCCACTACAAGGAAAGTTGGCTCCCTGTGATGCGCCAGGAAATTTTTCTCCCTGGAATTGATCCTTCAAATCTATAAATCAG
Source organism: Acanthosepion lycidas (assembly GCA_963932145.1). Taxonomy (NCBI): domain Eukaryota; kingdom Metazoa; phylum Mollusca; class Cephalopoda; order Sepiida; family Sepiidae; genus Acanthosepion; species Acanthosepion lycidas. Next base: position 28,287,849 of record OZ010573.1, read on the forward strand.
CCATTCACCCTTGTATGGAGTATTGCTGCCATATATGGTCTGGAGCACCTTCTGTTTGCCTAAGATCTAGAGATGGATATGCAATGTAATTGGCCCTGATCTGGCATCTCATCTGCAGTCACTCTCTCACAGATGTGCTGTTGCCTCTCTCTGTTTTTTTTACAAATACTTTCATGGCAATTGCTCTGAGGAGCTGCTTTCACTGGTTCCCAGACTCCATGAATTCAAGCTACAAGGCTGGCATCCCGCTCTCATCCTTTCACTGTTGAAATTGTTAAATGTAGCTGTCTCTTCTACTCCAATAGCTTCATGTCTTGCATCTCTCACCTGTGGAACTCCCTTCCCTTTTCCTGTTTCTCTGATAGCTATAATCTCCAACTATTCAAATGTAATGTCAATCAACATCTCCAGTTGCCTTGATCTATCCACTATCCTTCACATCCTTTCCTCTATCACTCCTATCTGCTCTCACTCCAAATCATCTGTAACCCCTTGCATGCTAGTGGCTTCCCGGCTTGCTTGGGGTGAAATGCTTAAAAAAAAAAAAAAAGAAAAGTGAGAAGTAGAAGAAAAGAAACTGTTAGCATAGAACTTAGTTATATCTAGCCAATTCAATTGTAAATTGGTGAGACCTCATTACCAATCTAGTACTGTGCTTAAATTCAAAAAGTCTTGGTACTGAGAGTGAAGAACAATATTTATTTGTATAAAAAAAATACAAAATGTGGCATAAGTCCAAAATGGGGAAAGCAGAGAAAGGACAGTCTTCTTCTGTCTTAACATTAAACTTAGCTAGCCACAATCACTGACCCAAACCTACCATAATATTCCTTACACCAAAACACATTCTTACTACATTTACCATAATACCTCAATGTCTTTACAAAAATCTTAACTAAGTCCCCCATATGTACAATTCATGTGTGTGTGTGGGGGGGATATAATAACAATTTAAAAATCTAATCCCAATGAGTATTTACAAAAAAAAAAAACCCACAGTACTGAGAGTAAAGAGCTCATCTGAACAGTTGGTAATGAAAGTATTTACAGAAAAGACACAGGAAGGCAACTTTACAGCAGTGAGAAAGTGACTGAAGCTGAGACACTAGATCAAGAGCAAGAAGAATAAAAGAACAGAAATTAAGAAGACAGAAAATAACGATTGATATCACATTTAAACTTGACTGGAAAGCAAGAAACCAGAAGAGAGTTTCAAAAGTGAGAAGTATTAGAAAAGAAAATGTTAGCATAGAACTTATAGTTACATCTCACCATTTCAAATGTAAGATGATGAGACCTAGCTGCCAATCTAGTACTACAATTCATAAATAATTTTTTATACAGAAATTTTAGAGTGGTAAGAGAACTTCTATGACAATTTTTTTTTGCTCTGTTTGGAAAATAGATATTTGTCTAGTTCTTTTAAAATACTGCAAAATAGTTTTGAGCTAATTTTATCAACACTGTAAAAATTGGTAATAATTTTATTGCTATAAAAATTTTAATCTCAAAAGCCACCATTTAAATATTTTTAAAATTTTTACTGCATTAAAAAAAGTGGCTTCAAAAATAGCGTGCATCTTATATGCAAAGTTGAGGCATTCTGTAGGCTAATTTTATCTGCTGTGCTACTACTTTAGGCAATAATTTTAATTCACATAGTAATTGTGTGTTCAATCTCTGGGCTGGGCAGTGTGTACTCAGTGGAAATGGGGTGAGCCATAACTGAAAAGTACTAAATCAGAGCTAAACCAAATATCCCTAGACATGGTCAGTAGAATGTGAACAATCTCCCCTTTGAATTAAATAAAGGGTTCAGTTTTAAATTCCCTGAAGACCGACAAGCACCTGATGATCAACAGAGGGCATAACAACCAAAACATTGTGATCATAATAACAAAGATGAGGACAATAGTTTGCAAATATGCAATATAAGTTATTCCTTTGTTTCTTCTTCTTTTATGTGCCATGTCCTTTCAGGACGTTGGTGATCATGACTCTCCACAACTTCCTATTCTTTGTTTACACTATTTACATTGTTTGGACTGTTGTCTGCATCTTTATTCAGTCAGTTATGTGCCATGCATGATACACACTTTGGCGATCATGTATTTTCGATACATGACTGACGAGGCAGATTTTCTTTTCCCCCTTCCCACAGTAGGTTGCCATTTCTTTTTGCAGTAGACCAGTTGCCATCCTAGGCTACAGAACCCAGTCTGTCCTGCTACTTAACCATAGCTGGGGTGAGGGTAGAAGAGGATTTGTACTTTTCGCAAAGGGTATTAGCACGTAAGTGAATGGATTTGACTGGAATTCAAACTTTGCTCTGCGATTCCTCAATCCAAGCCAATATCCATTACTCCACTGTGCCTCCCATCTTTATTACCATATTCAAAACATGCAGGCTGTTGTACACTCCAGCCTTGTTTAAGTGATATACCTCAAGCAAGGCGGGAAGCCGCTAGCATGCAAGGGGTTACAGAGAGTTGGAGCGAGAGCAAATAGGAGTGATAGAGGAAAGAATGAAGAGAAGGATAGATCAGGGCATCTGGAGACATCGATTGACATTACATTTGAATAGTTGAAGATTATAGCTATCAAGGAAACAGGAAGAGAGGAGGGAGTTCCACAGGCGAGAGGTGCAAGACATGAAGCTATTGAAGTAGAAGAGACAGCTACATTTAACAGTTTCGGCAGTGAAAGGGTGTGAGCGAGATGCCAGCCTAGTAGAACGCTTAAATTCCTGAAATTTGGGAACCAGTGAAAGCAGCTCCTCGGAGCAGTTACTATGAAAGTATTTGTAAAAAAAGACAGAGGGAGGCGACGGCACATCTGTCAGAGATTGACTGTAGACATGATTAGTCCACAAGGATAGATTGTTCTTATTCCAGTGTATATCAGTTGAAAAAGAACAGAGCATACAATGACTGAAATGTGAATATGGCAATAAAGATGAGGATAACAGTTCAAACAATGTAAATAGTGTAAAGAGTTACAAGAGTTCATCTCAGAAATATAGACAGATATTCCTATCCTTTGTAGTTCTTAATAAATTTTGTCATTTTGTTAATCTCTCTTAAAACTTGTTCTGCCATCCATTTTACACAAGATTGCTAGTTAGGTTATATATTATTTCCTTGTCTCTCTTGACTTAAATCTGTCCTGTGATTATTTTCCAAACTCTCTTTCCTCATTATTCGCACTAGAAATTTCAACTTTCCATTAAAACAATTTTTCAGGAAAATTTGTTTCTCAAGTCTACTACTGGGGGTTTCCTTCCTAACATTTTGTTTGAAGTAGTGTGGAACATCAACATCTTGATTATGTATCCATTTCTCACTAACCCAGCCATAAAAAAAAACATATTTGTTACTATTCAGATCTCCTCTCTATTTTCATTATGGGATCTTTTAGGTGTTGGATCCCTCACAAGGTGGATGATCAATTCTCACTACAACTTTGGGATGATAAGGTTCCAATACAATAGCTATTAACAGTGTTTGTCTGCTTGTGATCCCTCCTAATCCCTGTTTTTCCATCCACTTACACAAGAACTTTAGGTAGATTAATTTATAGTCATTATATCCTGTGAGTGTCAAATTGTCCAAACCCTCTTTCCTTATTGTGTCCCAAACATTTCAGTTATCTCTTTCTAAGTGCAATTGTCCTTTTAAAACAGGTTTGTTGTTCATATGCTATGTTCATGTAATTCTCAGCATCCTTCTGTATAACCACATCTCTGTTGCCTTAAGTGTCCACTTCATCTGTGAAGAAATTGTCCAGCACTCACTACCAATATTGGAGGATTGATATTACATTATATTTCAATATGCTGATCATTCTTTTCAACAAAATTTTCCTGTTTCTTAATATGTTGTTTAGCTTTTGGAAGGCATCTTTCTGCATCAGGCTCTTGTACCACATTTCCCCTTGTCCATTTTAATGGTTTCCTGATAATTAAATTTCTGTACTTTCTGGATGTTAACACCTCATCTCCATCACTATTATGAACAAAATATAAGTTGTATGACAAGAGCTGAAAGGAGTTGTGTTGCCCGAGACTGAAATGGAACCCCACACCCACTGAACTCACCTGATCTTAAATAACCATCTTTTTGTCTGATAATGAATGTTGAGTACGGAGAGGTAGGTCACCTTCCTAGGGTGAGTCAGTGAACTGTTATCAGCTTTGTTTGTCTGTCATTTCCATAAAGAAAATAACAGGACAGACAAAACAACAAGCAAATGTTGTCTGGAGCCGAGGAACCCTGTCTGGGAGACCTGCATGCAAGTCTGGGACCCCAGGTTTTGTGCGTGCAGGGACACTGGTTGGGTGGGGGAAGGTGGTAGGGGAGTTAATATATATTAGGTTGGTGCAAAAATAATGACGTAATAATGTCGTTTTTTGACTTATTTTTTAACGTCAAAAAACGACATTATTACGTCATTATTTTTGCACCAACCTAATACTAGAAAGAAGGACATTATTATGTTGAAGGCACAGCCTGGGTAGTTTTTCATGTGTTGGGAATCAGGTTTCACCTAAGTTTGTTGTAATCAACGGAAATTCTTTGTTTATTTATTTTTTTTTTTTACTTTTCAAACAATAAAAAAAAATGAAGAAAAACTTTTTAAAAGGTAGAGAGCAATAAAAGAATAAAGAAAAAAAGTTGAAATAAAATAAAAAATAAGAAAAAGTAAAAAAAAAAAAAAAGAAAAAAAAAAGAAATAAGAAAAAGTAAAAAAAAAATTAGCAAAGTGAAGGAAAAAATGTTTAAAAGAAAAAAAGAAAAAACTTAAAGATATGAAAAAGCTGAAGAAATAAAAAGATAAAAAGGAAAGGAAAAAAGAAAAAAATAAAGGAAAAGGATAAAGAAAAGAAAAAAAATTCAAAACTGTCAAGTAAATGAAAAATCTACCCTACAGAAGACTTAAAATTGGTGATCAAACAAGAACTAGTATTTCAATATAACCTGTAAACATAGATACGAGTGTGGGTCAATAAGTCCTCAGTCTAATAAGTTCCTTTTTATATGCCATGTCACTAAAAAACATGCACATCCATGGCACACTCCAACTTCTCAAAGTAACTTTTGAATCTTTACCATCACTTATTATCCACATTCCGTTATCTATTCACACAAACTTGTTACTAATGTATCGCAACATAATCCCCTTAATTCACTAATGATCAAACATTATTATACTTTGATAATTTCAGGTCGAAATTGAGCAAATAATGACATATCATGTTCCAGACTTATTGATCTACTGTATGCATGTGTGTGGAAGAATGAACATATGAAAATATGGAAAATATTTTCATTTTTGTTAATCAAGTCTTGAATCTTTTTTTTCTAAATTACTTTCATCCATTGTGTTTTCTAATCATTTACTGTTGAATGAAAATATTTTCTGCTAGAAATATTTAAGGAAACATTAAAATGATTCTTTCTCTGTCTCCACATAAGTACTTGTGTGCATGCATGTATATATATATATATATATATATATATATATATATATATATAAATGATAAAAATATAGTTTTAAAGGTATGGTATATTTATGTGTTAAAGTGCTCAATAGTGCAATACCCAACAGTGACAACAATCAGTTTCATACTTAAGCACAATCTTCTGACCTGAAGACTGCCACCACTGGGTACTGATCTCAATGTCCTACAAAATAGGTAAAAAGTTTGGGGCCAACAGGCATCTCTCTAAAAAAAAAAAAAAAAAAAAAAAAAAAAAAAAAAAACACCTTAAAATGAGATATATTTGTATTTTTTAAAGCAAAAGATAAAATTTCAGAAACTACAGTGTATTTGTTATTTTTCAGTCTTTTTCCAGGCTCCTCATACTACCACAAAATTCAAGTTTTGATCCATTTTTGTGGCAGTGCAACTCATGAAAACAAAATATGATGCTGTATAATTACTTATATTTTGGTAAAATAAAAAAACTAACATACTGTAGTTACTAAAATTTTATCTTGTACTTAATAAATATATATATATATATATATATATATATATATATATATACAAAAAATATCTCATTTTAAGATGGTTTTTAAAGAAATGTAAGGTGGCCCTAAACTAATTGCCTTTAGTGTGTGTGTGTGTGTATATATATATATATATATATATATATATATATATATTCATCTGCACAACATGTGGCTTAAACATACTAATTGTACTGATTCAGACATTAAATTTATCCATTACTCAATCCCTGACTCAAACCAAGCAACAGGCTTCTCTACTTGATTTATTTCTTACCTCCTCTCCTCAAGCTTGCCAAACTTTGCAACACTGCCCTCTTGCTAACTTGGATCACTCTGTAGTATCTTTTGATATTTCATTCCAATCATCTATTAAATGGGAACCCCCTATTCATAAGACCTCTTTCCATTACCAGCATGTTGATTAGGACTCACTCAGTGATGATCTTCATGACACCCCCTGGACTGACATTTTTGACCTCCCAATTGAAAATTGTGCTACTGAAGTTTCTTCTTGGGTCAAAGCTGGCATGGAAATACCATGTGAAACCTCAATCCTCTCCATGGTTTACACCATCATGCTTGACTGCTATAGCATACAGGAACTGCTATTTTTGGCTATACCAGTATGACAGCTCTCATCACAACAGGCACCTATTTGGTGCAGCCCATAATAAATGTAAACAATTCCTCAGAGGAGCTAAGTCCTTGTTTGCTGAGAGAATGAAGCAACACATTGTATCTAACAACTCTTGAGATTGCCAGCAGCTCTGAAATAGGGTATTAAATAAATCTAAGGTCTCTATTCCTCCCCTCTTCAATCAATTTGAGATGTTAACATCCTCTGCTGATAAAGCAGAATGCTTTGCTCATAAATTTTCCTTAAACTCTGCTCTTGACTCATCTAGAGTATCCCTGCCTAACTAACAACTTAGAATTGATTCTCTGCTGAGTGATATGCATATAACCCCTTCCATGGTCTCTGCTATCATCTCTAACATTGATCCTCACAAAACATGGGAACCTGATGGTATCCCTGTAATTAAGAAGTGTGTATCTGAACTGGCTCCTGATATCTCTAAACTGAATAATAAATGCCTTGCTGCTTCCTGCTTTGCTGCCTGTTGGAAGTCATCATCTGTTATTCCAGTTTTTAAGAACTCTGGTGAACTGTCTGACCCTTCCAACTAGAGGCCCTAAAGCATACTGAACCTTTTTTCAGACAAACAATATGGCTTCCATTTCTCAAGGTCAACTGCTTATATACTGATGATAATTGCAGAAAGAGTCTATCATGCTCTGGATAAAAATGGTGAAGCCTGGGCTGTAGCATTGGACATCTCGAAAAGCCTTTGACAGTGTTTAATGACGTTCCTGATAACATCAGCTCTCAACTTGGCATTTACACTGATGGCACAATCATTTACTCCTGCTTCGATAGTAAGGCTGATCAGTCAGATAATGTCAAAATGGCAGACAATGTCCAAAACAACCTCAAGTTCATTGATAACTGGGGCAAAAAATGGCTTGGTAATTTTAATGCCTCCAAAACTAAACTTCTCACCACTAATCATCTTAGACCCCTATCTGCCTTCCATCAGCATGGCTGATGCTCACCTCCAGGAAAGTGACTCATTTCTCCTTCTCAGGTTAATGTTCTCTGGTGACACGAAGTTGAAAGACTATATTGAATCCATTGCTAGGTCAGCTGCTAAGAAAGTTGGTTCACTGAGTCATGCAAGACAATTTTTCTCTCTGGAATCTATCTTACATATCTATATACCATTCAACCATACTTAAAATATTGCTGCCACATATGGTCTGGTGTCCCTGTTATTTGCCTTGAGATCCTTCATAAGATTCAAAGAAGAATCAGCAATATTATTGGTCTTGTTCTGGCAGGTCAGTTTCAGTCACTTTCCCACTGCTGTAAGGTTGCCTTTCTGTGTCTTTTCTTTTAATACTTTCATGATAATTGTTCAGAGGAGCTTTTTGGTATGGTACTTAGACTTCAAGCCCAGTACTAGACTGGTGTTAAGATCTCTTCAATTTAGTGTTGAGCTAGCTAGATCTAACTGTAAATCCCATGTTAGCAGTTTCTTTTCTCACACTTCTCACTTGTGGAACTCCCTTCTGGCTTTTTCCTTCCCATTCAACTTTAATCTGCAAAAAGTTAAATGCAATGTCAATCGCTCTTTACCATCCTCCTGATTACTCTTTTCTCTTTCCATTCATTATTAATGTTTCTGTTCCTCATTCTTCCACACCCTGTAACCCCTTGTGCTTTTGTGGCTTTACTACCTTGCAAGCAGTGATATCAATTAAAATAGAAAAAAAAAAAATATATATATATATAAAAGCTTTCAAAATCTGCTTTACAATACACTGGTGTTGTGACTCTTTTAAAAGCAGATCTCTTTCCCTAATCAGGACTCTTCAGATCCTGATCTACCTCCTAACAACTGTATACCACTTCAACAAAACATTTCCATTTTGTTAGCTTGATTGTTCCAAAATTTGACATATTTTAGTAAGTGGCTTTCAGGCATTCATCAACCCTTCTCTATTTAATTCTAATTAAGCTGTCAATTTTATTTGGTACCCTTTTTTTCCTGCAAAATAATCAGATGAAGGTTCTGGTAAATAATATTTTATAATTGTTTGTCTGGGTGAATGATATCTTTCATTCACCTTCTCTACATACAAAGAGTGTTTTATCTCTTCAATCAAATAATTTGAAAATATCCACAAACATTCTACTGATTATATCTTATTGATGTCTACCAATTTTAGCTGAGTCGGTCCCTTGTGATCTTACAAAAAGCACAAGAGATGAAGTTGGATGATGCTTGGTATTAATGGTGATCATAATGAATATCAGAGATAAGAATAGATTGATGTAAAATGCAATGACTCAGAAGCCTTTCTCTGAATAAATACATTAATAAATTTCCTGTTAACTGATACAAACAAGAGTTGATCAAAATAGATTTGGGATTATTCTCCGAGTTAGTGAAGCATGCCGGGGTTTTTTTTTTAGTTTAACTAATATCATGAAAACACCTTTATCATAATTTATGATTACCACAACAACTGTTTTGAAGCTTATTATCGACAATTAAAAACAATAATCAATTAAAAAAATCAATTGAAAAAACTGAAGTACAACTTTAAAGAAAATGAGGTACTCTTTGAATAAACTGGTTCAATATTTTTCTTTTCATTTTATCTCAAGTAAGGCAACAAATCCACTAATACACAAAAGATTACTGAGTGTGAAAGAATATAAAAAAATATTATTAAGGAGTAATGGATTTGTTTGCTTAGTGGCATATCAACTCCTCATGGGTCATTTAATGCTGAAATTTAATTTTCTTGGGAGCTTTGAAGCAATAAAAATACAAGATGTTATTCTGCTTTCACAACTGAATACATGGTAGATGATACTCAGTTTTTGTGCATATGCATGTTTGTGTGGAGACAGTGAGATGTGTGTTTTATATGGATTAATGTCATTAAGTTCTTTCATGTTGTTTGTTTTATTTAGCAACATATCAACACTTCTATGGTTTATTTAATACTGAAATATAAATATTTTGAATGCAATTGCACGCCTTCAACTACAGATATGTATTGCTAGTCATTTTGCTATTAATATGTATTTCTATACTTTCATGGTGTTTTGTTTTTGTTTGGAGATTCACTATTTATTCATAGCTGAGACCCTAACAGGTGCTACCACCCCTGGTCAGGGTGGACCTGGGAACAAAAGCAATTAAGAGGCAGTTCCACACATCAAAACATCCAATCTCCCAATCAGAGGCCTTGCTGCCAGATGTAGTTCATCATCATGCCCAAGACTTATTTATCAAAGCTTCTAACTCATGAATGCCCATCATCCTATTTTTGAAATAGTATGGTGGAGTAAGGATTGAGGAATCAGAGAGCTGGATTCAAATTCCAATTGAATCCATTATATTCGCTTATGTGATAATACCCTTGGGAAAGGTATGAATCCTCTTCTTCTCACCCCCCAGCTATGGGTAAATAGCAGGACAGACCAGGTTCTATAGTCTTGGATGGCAACTGGTCTACTGCAGAAAAAAATGGCAACCTACTGCGGGAAAAAATCTGCCTCGTCAGTCATGTATCAAAAGATACATGATTGCTTAAATGTGTATCATGCATGGCATATACCTGACTGAGTCAATAATGTGCTATAGATAGAAACCTCTACAATTATATCTGGATTTTTATAAATCAATAATTAATACAGGTTATATGTTAAATTTTAATCTATTTTGTTTAAGAAACCTATAATTAATACTGGTTATTTTAATTTATATAATTGATAATGGATTTTTACACTAAAATTAATAGGTCAAAAGTGTTATCCATATGTAAGAGGGATCCCGAAGTTTACAATCTTTACTTCTTCAATTCCAGGGTCAACTGTTAAAATAAATGACTGTTATCTATCCCACATATCCTCATAATATGTATTTCTCACTTTCTCACAATTATCTCACTCAGTAACCCTCTACTTTGAATGGTACTTGGAAATTTGGATTGGGTGAAGTAAAAAAAAAAAATTGTTGTAGCATACCTACAGACGATAATAGGGATGTCCCCATACTGTATGTTAGTCAGCAGTCTGAGATTTATTGTGGAATTCACTTGATTCACTTCTAACAGTTGACTAATACTTCTATACGCCACTGGTGAATCTTATATATGTTGTTCATGTCCTAAGTATTATCATTTATTAACAACCTTTGTGTGATTATTCTATTCAGTAACCTTTCCTAGGTTCCAATATTTTGGATTAGCCAAAATTACAACAAAAATGAATCAAAGTTTATTGGAAGTTAAGTCATTTTTTATAAAATATATTTTGTTTACTTTAATAGTCGAGGTGTGTAGAAACAGAGCTTGTTGTAATAAAGAAGTATTTACAGTTTAATAGCATTAGTAAGATTAGTATCGTCCTTATATGGAAACATTCAGCATTCACTGACCAAGCACCAGTGCTACCTTAAATTGAAGTTTATAAAATCTCTGTATTAAAACAAATTTTTAATAACATCTTGATTATGCCATTTTTTTCCTTTGAATTACACATGTTATCTATTTCAGTTGTTGCTGCTGCTGGAACTCCTCAAGTGCCAGTCCACAAAAGCCAACAAAGGGCAATTCCCTTAATAACCCACAAAGCAGATTCACTTGAAACAAATATCAATCACTGAGATGAAAACATGGTGTTATATATATAATATAAAAAGGTTCAAACGCTAATATTCCATGGTTATAATTTATTACATTAGAATGATAATTATGATCCAAATCATCTTGGATCATAATTACGATTCCAATGTAATAAATTATAACCATGGAATATTAGTGTTTGAGCTTTTTTATATTATATTCTTACTCTGTCCTGGACATTGAGTTCTACCTGGATTCTATCCTATTGGGAATTTATGTATATATATATATATATATATATATATATATACATAAGGTTGGTGCAAAAATAATGTCGTTTTCTCACACAGTAACATATGTGAGAAAACGATATTATTTTTGCACCAACCTAATATATATATTGATCACGAATATTATCTATATATATATATAGCTTAGACATTTCTGAACAAATTGGATGTCATGTATGATTATATTATTTACATGCTGACTATTGTCCTCATCTTGGTTGTTGTAATCATAGTGTTTCAACCCTTGTGTTCTCTGACCTTCATCAGATGTACGTCAATCTAAGTAACCTACCAGGAATTTCAAACTGAACCTTTCATTTAATATAAAAGGTAAAATTCTTGTGCCACTGCCCATGTCTAGAGATATCTTATCTAGTTACTTTTTTGTTAGTACTTCTCAGTTATTGCTTGCCCCATTTCCATTGAGACCAATAAAACACTGCCCAACTCAGGGATTGAAATCACAATTACTGTTACCAAATTCATGAAAACCAATGCTTTAAGCCATTAGACTTTTGTCTTGTGAAACAAGATTACAATTATGTCATTTGTGACATTTGCTATCCAGTTTACTAATTGCTGCTGTTGGAAGTCCCTAAATCATGCAGTTTTTGTTATTCAATAAAGTTATTTGTGATTTTATTTTTTTTAATGTTGTTCAAAATAATTTATTTTGAAAATTAGTTAAACAAATTGAAGAAGAATGGTAAATTATCAATATTTAATGTCCAGGGTAAGATGATAAACTACATCCAGCAGCAAGGCCTCTGATCAGGAGGTTTTGAGGAGCTGGAACCACCTCATAATTGCTGGTGTTCCCAGACTGACTCTGCCTCAGAGTGGTAGCACCTTTCAGGGTCCCAGCTATGGGCAAATAGTTAACCCCTAAACTGGGGTCAAAACACTATGAAATACATTTTTGTAAAAGGTTTTTACCAGCAATGATTTTTTGAGGAAAAAATTATTACCAGCAATACATTTTTGGGAAAAAAAATATGAGCAGCAATACATTATTGAAAAACAATATTACCAGCAATACATTTATTTAAAAAAAAAAAAATTACCAGCAATAAAAATCTTGTTGGCGTTAAATAACCCATTGAGATTCATATGCTGTAATACAAACCAAGCCAAACAATATTTAATATGTTCAAACTGCATCCAAATAGTCAGCAGAGTTTGGTTTAAAGACTTGTATATCAATTTCCCAATTTGTGACAAGCCAGGCTTAAAAATCTACATTGTTTTTTTTTGTATTACAGTATATGTAACTGGTGATTATTGAAAATGTACAACCATCTTTGCCACAAGGTAAGATATATCTATATAATGTTCACATAGCTCTTTCTGTTCATACACAAGGCAGACCTGAAAATCAATGAATTTCTGACCTGAGAATCAATCAATGAATTTCTGACCTGAAAATCAATCAATGAATTTCTGACCTGAGAATCAATGAATGAATTTCTGACCTGAGAATCAATGAATGAATTTCTGACCTGAAAATCAATGAATTTCTGACCTGAAAATCAATGAATGAATTTCTGACCTGAAAATCAATGAATGAATTTCTGACCTGAAAATCAATGAATGAATTTCTGACCTGAAAATCAATGAATGAATTTCTGACCTGAAAATCAATGAATGAATTTCTGACCTGAAAATCAATGAATGAATTTCTGACCTGAAAATCAATGAATTTCTGACCTGAAAATCAATCAGCTCATTTTCCTTTCTCCGCAATTAAATACCAATTTCATCAGATTTATCATTTTTTTTTTTTTACGCATGACTGATGACTGAAATGATAGAGTGATCCTTCAAATCAGTAATGTTATACAGAGGACGGAAGTTTTCAGGCTATATTATCACTGATGAAATACTGATCGTATTTTACATCAGCTGTTCCAGTAAAGCATTTATAAATAGTTGATTGAACTGACTTGCACCAGAGAGACCATCTGTTGTCAAGAAAAGAAATCTATGAACATTATCAAGCAACACAACACTGCATTTTCTTTGCATGGTGCACCTATTGAAGCTTGATCACTTTCTGCGAAAATAATAAATTGAATCCAGTTCTACACACCTGTTCATTTTTTTTTTACAGATCCATATCTGATGAAGCAAATACATTAGAAGAAAGTAAGAGGTAAAAATATTTGTGGATCAAAGGTATTTTCATGTTGATAAATACATTTATTTCAAAGCTTATTACATCTACAAATTGAAAGATTTTGTCATATCATTATGTTAGTAATATTTAGATTATTATATACTAGCAGTAGAGCCCGGTGTTGCCCGGGGATGTAACAGTAAGAGTTAGATCAAGTATCGACCATCATAAAGACTGAAAAATAAAATTGACAAAGATTATTGTTTAAGGTTGACGGACACGCATGTCGTAATTAGTTTTATTTTTTTGTTTGTTTTTTACGAATTGGTCAAACCCAAACTAAAACAAAAACATTGTTTTCAATCATTATGGGTCTACCGATTGAATAGAATTTTATTATAAACAATTGTCTTGTAAATGGAATTTTTAAAGCATTCTGAATGTAAAAATAAAGAAAAAAGTGTACAAGACAATAAGAAACACTATCTGCCAAAAAAAAAAGTGAAGTTTCGTTGAAATCGGTTGAAAAATGTAGGAAATCTGATCCCATATATAAATGAACACACACACACAAAAACAACCAACCTGGGTTTTATAATAAGTATAACTCGATAAATCGATATTAACAAGTATAACTCGATATGAGTTGTACCCCTTTCATTAATGCCTCTTAATCTTGTTTTCAAATTGATTTTGTGCAAAAACAATTGTGTTTTTCCAGTTTTTGGTGCTGTCAGAACCACTGCAAGGTAATTTTATGTAGTCCTGTAAAGTTTTGTTGAAATCGGTTGAAAAATGTAGGAAATCCGATCCAATATATAAACGTACACACACACACACAATCTGCGTTTTATAATAAGTAAGATTATAGTGTATCAAAAGTATTTTCATTTTTTGACAATTACTTCAAATATTATTTCATCTACACTTCTAAAAACTGCCTATAGCTCTCATAGAATGTTGTTCTTATTTTTGTTGAATTCTGTTGTATACTCATTTTCTTCTGGGTCCCGACTAGAGACCTAAGGTCAGAAATGACATCATGATATTTTCCACTGAAAAGTTTTGTAAAAAATAAAAAAAAAATAAAAATAAAACCCAAGATCACACACATTTTACATAGATAAAGCCTTTCGCAAGATGTCAGCTGTACTCGTGAGAACAATTTTTGGTATTTCTTTAAGGCATGGACTACCAGGAATTCCTTCATTTAGTCTATCAGAAACTTTTCCAGTCAAACTGAGAGCATGAAACACAACTGGAATAATTGATGTCATTGTCTGCCTCATTTTTGAGATTTCCACTTTAAGATCTTTGTATTTTGATAGTTTTTTTTTTTTGAAGATCTTCAAAGATACATTACAATCTGGCAGGGACTGGCACACCAGTAGGAAAGTACATTCTGTTCATGATGTCCAGATGACCCGCTTTGATTAATCTGTGTGTATTGTAAAGTCCCATAAAATTGTTACAGGTCCTATCTCTGGAACCAGGTCAGGGTGGTGTTCATACCAATGTCTTGCAGTTTCCTTCCTGTAAAAGTTGCAGATTTCCCAGTGCAGATATTGGCCCATCCTGTCATGTTGGTTTTTATATCCGGTGGATGCTAATACCGTGCAACTTGGTACAACATGTGACCAATTGTTTCTGAATATTCATCACAGAATCTTAATTTTGGGTTAACACAGTTGTTCAGTATCTTTGCTTGGTTTCAGCTTTTAACCCTACACTATGTAACCATTGATGGACATGAAGTTTTGTCTACATCAGCTTCTCTGGCATGGGTGAAGTATTGATCATGAAGTGGTTTATCTTGTCATTGTTTCTGCTTTTGGTCCATTGTATTTACTTTTGCCTTCTTTTTATCATTATTATTATTATTATTATTATTATCATCATTGTTGTTCTATTTCCTTTGGTTTATTGTGTATACTTATTTTATAAGTAGACACATTTATCTTTGCAGTCTCTAATTATGATGTCAGGGTGATTAGTTTTGATTGTTCTGTCTGTGTATATTGTAAAGTTCCATGAAATTGTTACAGCTCCTATCTCCATACGGCTCTGAGTAGTATTCATACCAACTTCTTGCTGTTTCCTTTCTGTAAGTGTGACAGATTTTCCAGTGCAGATATTGGCCCACTCTATTATTATTATTATTGTTGCTATTATTATTATTTCCTTTGATTTCTAGTGTATACTCATTTCTTTCCAGGTCCCAACCAGAGAGCTAAGGTCAGAAATAGCATCATACCATTTTCCATTGAGCAATTTAAAAAAAAACACACACACACACACATATTTTACATAGTAAACTATGGGCTGTACTCATGAGAACAATTTTTTGTATTTCTTCAAGGTATAGGCTACTAGGAATCACTTCAATGAATCTATTGGAATCTTTTCCAATCAATCTGAGGGCTCCAACTACAACAGGAATTGTTGATGTTCTCATTTGCCACATTTTTGAGATTTTGATTTCAAGGTTCTTGTATTTTGATAGCTTTTTTAAGATCTTCAAAGATACATTACAGTCTACAGGGATTACCATGTAAATAAGGAGGCACTTTTTTGTTTGCAGTCTCTAATAACAAAGTCTGGGCATCTGGAGATCTGTAATACCTTCAGTGATCCATTTCAGGATTTTGTTGGGATTATTAATAAGCATTGATAGAGTTTGTGCAAAGGTTTTATGGATTGATGACAGAAGATTGAGCCAGAAATTGGACACTTTGTCATTTCCTAGGGATTTCCATTTTGGGAATTTTGTTAGAGTTTGCCTAACATTATTTGTGGTTATATTTTCTCACTCTTGTAGAGGTTTATCCAGCATTCAGTTTTTCCAGTGCAGCATTGTATATTTATACAATGTGCTTATTGGACTTTTTCATATGAATTTTTGGGAGTCGGTCTCTTACTGACATTTGTATGAAAATTACGCTGTTGAGTATTTGGATGATGTAGTTTTTCACTTTGATGATTTCACCTTTGTGGTTTTTAAGGAATTTTACCCTAATGTAGTTGGATTCATCTTCAGTGACATTGTCTGGATAACTTCAGGTTATATCACAAGTAGATTCTTTAGTTTTATTTCCTGAGAGATTATTATTTCACATCTCATTTATTTTATTTTTTTATCTCATCCTCTGTCATATTATTTACTTCTACTATCATCTCTTTATTGTTTGAGTGATGGGTTATTGTATTCTGTCTTATATCTAGTTCTATCTGATCTATTCCTGCATTTGAGAGTCTTTTGTTTTGCATGATGTCCCTGCAGACATTGGAAAGCACATTCTCCATATTTGGTATGTCTGATTCATGGTGTTCTTTTTTGGATTTTCAAGTGCAGTGAAAAAGGATGTTTTGACTTGTTGATACTCTTCGTGAGAGTATTTTGTTCGCTTTCTTTTTATTAGTTGATTTGGCATTGAGTCACTTGGTCCAAGATTGGAAATAGTCTGGGTTTGGTGAATAAGTGTCTCTTTGTTGTTGGAAGAGTTTGTTCCAGTGAGAGATTTTTTGCTCTAGACTGGTTCCTTTCTGATGACCCTGGTTGACCCAGGTGACGGCCCATCCAGCTTGAAGATTTGTTCGTAATTATTGAGATTTGTAATTTTTTTGCATTATATCTTTGATCACCAAGGGGTAATTTTCTTCGTTACCAGCTCTAGGACGACAGTCAACCAAGACCAAAGAGCTCATCATGCTCATGAGATTGGGGGTTTTATATTCAGATTACATGTGGGGGGGAAATTATTATTATTTTTCTTTTTTTACTTTTTATAATTATTATTGTTGCTATCATTATTATGATTATCATTATGCTATTATTATCATTATTGCTATTCTGGAGAATGGTTATACAGAGTTGGTCTTTGCACATACAATTTCTAAATTTAATTCTCTTCCAATACATGGTCCTGACAAATGTCCTATTTACTTAAAATTACCTTGAATAGGTAAAAATGGTCGATCTTTGGTTGACTAGATTTGTTCCTTATATCTCTGATCGTTATTGGACCAGTAAAATACAGGCTTACTACCAGAAGTGTTTTATCTTCTTTTCAGAAAAATAATGTTCAACCATTTTTTAATAGCTCTATTGTGTACCATTTTAAATATCAGTATGATGCCCGATTATGTCGGTCAAACCAAGTTGTACCTGGTTATGAGAATCAATCAACATATTCCAGCCTATATAAGTTAGGGAAGGAGTATATTTCAACACAGGTGATTCAACTGGTGTCAGATTTTGCCATTGGCCAGGATTTGGTTTATAATCTGGTACATATCAGGAAAATTGGTTTGACATCTTGCATATGGTATTGTCTCTGACATGTGCTCATGATTATTGAAGCAGTTACTATCAAACTCGGAAGATCTATTCTTTGCAGGCAGAAGAAGAGTTTCATTTGCTCTCTTCTTTTTGGAGGAACACTAATCATTTTTTTTTCATCTCTCCTTGTTCATTTCTGGTGCTTTTTAGGTTTGTTCATCGATTTCATTCATTTTTTTAATTTTACAAATTGATTTTCAAAATTTGACTCAAGACAATTATATATTTTAATGTTGCACCAGTCTGCTCTCCTATTTAGTCCCCTAAAAATGTATTTCATTGTTCTTGTTGGCTGAAAGATTCCTTAGATATTTTCAGCCTCTGACACTTAAATCAATGTTATAATAAAATTTTGTGGTATGACGTCATTATATATCTATATATGTTAGGATTCGGGCATCTCGACGTGGTGTAATGGTTAGAAAGCTTGTCTTGCTAGATCAATTACGACTGAGTAGTGAGTTTGATCCTCACTGGGTGCCCCATACTTTTGGTCTTGTGCTACATCTAAGCCGGGCTTAGAAAATCACTATATATGTTAGGATTGGGTGTCTGGTTCCTTCTAAAGTTTACTTCAGCACTAGA